>BMAC01000811.1:394780-422750 GCA_014905375.1 Phtheirospermum japonicum | reverse complement strand
TCAAAATTCTTCCGTTCTCACGTTTGTGTCCGTTTCTTGCCATGGACAACTTCTTTGGATTCATAAGTTTCAGTCGATTAAGAAATCGAGTGTTCCTGGGTTGAGAATGATCTCATCCTGAGTGGTGTTCAAGATTGGCGTAGATATGCCAATCGTCGTGGTGTTCGTGACTGCGGGGGCAGTGTTCGTCGCCGAAGTGGTGGAGGTGATGGCCAAAATATTGTCGCTCGTCGGAGTGCTGGATGTTGACATCTCTCTTTTCAAGGTTAGGGATTACAAACTAATATTTCGTCTTGCGATTGTTTGAATAGTTACAATAATCCGAGCACAAAACTGGAAAAAGAAATAGAAAAAAGCAGAAAACAAATAATATCAAGTCGAGTCGAGAATTAATCTCTATCCGCAAGACGAAATTCCGGCGAACTGAAAGAAAACGAACCGAGCTATGAATTGATATGCTGAATATGAGTATGTATGTATGCTGTTCCAGTTGTTCAGGTGTTCTATGCGTATGGAAAGTAGCTGGGAATGCAGGAGTCTCACCCTTATATAGGGGTTCAAATTAGGGTTACAGCTGCCAATTAAGACGTCCTTAATGGCGTTCAAACAGTCAGTTTTACCAAGGCCCAGAGCCCAGGACCGAGGTCCGGGACCGGGCTCGGGCTCGGCTCCGCCTTCGGCTATGCCGAAGGCGGACTGGCGAACCCAAGTCCAAGAGCCCGCATGAACTTCGTTTACACAAAGCCCACAACACTCTCTGGCCCACTTGATGTACATTAAAGAAATGTAATCATTTTTAAACTCTCTTCCACATTGACTAACATTCAATGTGGGATAACCGATAAAGCATTAAAGCAAACCGTTCAACTTCCAAGCATCATTTCTCACTCACCAATAAATGAATTTGAGAAATTCAAAATGCTACGATTATCTACACGACACGTAGAATAATCCTATACAATTCATTAACATGAATTGTCGTTGTACCATTTAATTAGAATTAATCTAATTTGCAACAAAAAGAAGAAGATATGCGCGTATAAAGCACTTGGTTGGTGTTCAGTAAGATCATACCCTGATAGTGAGGACCACAAAAGACCTAAATTTTATTAGAATGGTTACAAAAACTTGAAAAGTTAGATAATCTAAGGGTGAACGAATCCTAGATAACCAACGAACTTATCAGCTTAAGGATACCAAAGATACTACACACTGTCTCAAGAAAAAAACAAACTACGACATAGTTCCATGTAATTATTATCTCATAGTTTATTCTCAAATTTAATTACCTTATTCATGTAATTAGTAAATATTATGACAATTATTAGAATCAGGATGCTTACATCCTAACATTAATACAAAGAATAATATTGTAATAAAATTGAATATTTACATAATAAAATCAAAATATTTATGAATATTTTATAATTATAATAACAATAATTATTAATCAATATATATAGTAATGCGATATATATGTAGTAATACGATATATATATATATATATATAGGATTAGGTTACTATGTCCTTATATGTGAACCTAAGGTCAATTATGGGCCTTATATCTAATTAAATGGATGGATCAATTTTTTTGTGTATTTCCTTATTTGATTAAAAGTATTAGGATTGTATAATAAAAGCACTGCTGGTGTGTATAACTAAAATATCAATAAAGTAATGTGATTGTATAATAAAAGCAATGCTGGTATATAATAAAAACACTAGTTCGCAGGTTCGCATATAATGACATGGTTCCCATTTTGAACTCACCTCTCTCTCTCTAATAATAAAGCAAGTATAATATGATTGTTGACGTCAAAAAGTTAGACATCAAACAGAACCTCACTAACACACACGTAAGAAAAGTAAAAACTTATAAGTAGTATAAAATACCAATAAAATATGAGTGACTAGAGTAGTTTATGTTTATTAACTTGAGATTCAGGTCATCCTCTTAGGGAGTGATCTTGTTTACTAAGCTCCCTCGTCACTCCAACATTTTTTTTTCTCCTTTTACCCTAGTTAGAAATACGGTGTATTCTCAAGTCTATAAAAGAAGATCCCTAACCCTTCAATTGCGGATATATTTATACCCATGAGTGTTACTCATAGGTTATCATGGTTCCATTCCACGTGACATTCTTGGACTGTTCGCTAGAAAATCTCTCCCACTGACTTATTCCATTATCTTTTACTTGGTTGACAAATTATCACCTTTTGTCACTGACCTGCAATAATAACGGTACTATGGTGAGTGCGCCCAATCTTCCATCATAGGCTATACTATGTGCGGACCACGCATCTTCTATGTGCGCTACTTCTTGTTCTTCAGCTTATAACTCATCTTTGGTTGGTTGTTAGGAGTTCGTTTATTGCCAATAGTCCTCATAGATCACTTCTTGTACTTAATCTTTAACTATGTAGGATGATGTGTTGAGTTTTTGGGGTCGCCACTTTAGCGAGGCTTGTCCTATCTGATATTACAATTCATACAACCACCAATAATGGTCCATGAACATAACCCTTTATTTTTAAGAATGAGCTAGGATCATCCTTCACGAGCCGCGATCTCCCGCATGTCGTACTTTGGAGTTTGAACATCACAATGATCATCTGCTCTGCCCTAGGCATTATATGGGCAAGAAGTAAGGGGTTACGTATGTTCAAAACTTTTCTAGGCTTTCACCCCCTCCGTTGGAGGCAAACTTGATGCCCCATCATCTTGGATTGGTGGTAGTGGGGTCTCCAGGGATTCTCAAACATCCCCCCTTATCTGGCCACACAGAAGGGTTTGGTGAGGAGAGAGGACTCTACCCTAGATCCTTGAAGGGTGCTCATCCTCCAGATCAAGAGTTAGGTCGACCGGCTAGATTGCTTTAATCCTGGAAAGACCGCCATGACTAATACTGCTTGGGGAATTAGGGGTTTCTATAAAACTTTGGAGGGACATTTGAGATGGCGGTGGAAGTTGAGGTACTTCAGGAGAGGCTTAGTGGGAAAGAGGAGGAACATGAGTTGGCTGATGGGTTTTTGCTTTGCTTCGGGTGGAGGTCGATAAGTTGAAGTAGTGGCTCATGGAGGAGAAGAAATAACGAGATTCCAAGGATAAGAATCATGATAATTATTTCAATCTCTCTCACGAGAAGGTGAAGGTTTTGCAAGATGAAGCTTTCTATGGTGGTTGAAAAAAGGGTCAGGTCGAGGGCTAAGAGCTCGTGTATATGGATTTCTGGTGGGACCATATGCCTTTGATAAATCTTGCCACTGGTGCCATAGTCTTGTAGAACATATTGAAGAGCTTGAAGACTGGGGGCTTTATTGAATACCTTAATAAGCTTGCGGCTCAGAAGTGCACACTTACCAAGGAGGCTTAGGATGAAGGAGCGAGAAGGTTCCCATCCCGACGGCTATTCTCTTTAGGGAACTTGATGGGGTTGGTGGAGAAGGAAAGGAAGACGATATGGAGGTAGAAGATGCTCCACTTGCATGAGCACCCTCTAGAGGGGTTGGACCCTCTAGTTCACCTCGTGCGGTGATCCCGACTGATCACGAATCATAGGTCGCTCCAACATGCAACTCGAACATGTGATCATTCCCGAGGATAGTTCCCCCTTTCCACCCATATCCAATGACAAAGCTACTGAGGCGTCTCCCCTCCCCTGATTTTAGTGCTCAGATATCTTCTTGAGCACTTTAACTCGTTTTAGTTTTCTCCTACTTTAGATTTGGCCAGCCTTTGGTTTATGGGGCTGGTATGGTTTGTAAGAGATACATTAATATTTTTTCTTGAGTTTTCTTGATAATATGGGTTGTGTAGTTGTGTGAGATGTTCTGCTCTTTGTTATTTTTGTATGCTTCTTGATAGGTCACGTTAATTACTTTATTTTTATTAACCGAATTTTTACCTATCTTCTCGGTCTCGCCCAATCTCCGAGGTGTATAGGTGGCACTTTAATGACCTCTAAAAACATAGATGCTTTTTTGGGCTCCATGGAGTGTCGTTTAGTGTACCTTTTGTACATTTATAAATATGGGAGGGGAGAAAAAAAAATTATTATCTTTCTTTCCCATGACTTCGTACTTTCATATTTTTTTGATTTTTCCTCGTCTTCCTATTTTTTAGGTTGTGCTATGACTGGTTCCATTTATGTTTCAAAGGCACTTCAACCTTATTTAGATGAAGTTGAGGTAGCTTATCAAAGCCCCACAGAGCAAGCTAACTCATCGATAACCCTGATGGCAGGATTGTTGAAGATTCTAACATTCAGAATAATGAGTTGGTGGAGGAGGTTAATCACCTAAAGTCTGATCTGAGCAAACTAAAAGAGGATCATGAAGACATATCTCACATTATCCAAGAGAAGGCTGTGGACCACAGTGAAATGCAGAGCCTGAGGAATAGTAACACAGTTTTATGAAATAAATATGCGCTGCTTTTGGATCAAGTTAGAGATACAAATGGGATAGTCTAGGGGCTCCGAGCCAGAGTTGGCTTCAACTAGAAAATGCTAAGCTTTCCACGAAGCCAGAAAGAGTCCAAGAGAGGAAACAAATTCTATAAGTACCATTATCTTGAACATAATAGGATGTTTTAGGATTTTCTCTTATTGTTTTTCCTTGAATTAAATGTTTGCTATTTCTAGTGTATTTTTTGACTTGTATATCGGATGTTTTCTATTATTATGCTAGATTGTGACATCATTTTGTATTCATGTCTAGATCCTTGCCCGTTTCTTTTGCATTCTGCCTATTTGAATTTCAGTTAGCTCATTTGCTTTTGTTTTGATAGATTGATAGTAGTTCTAGTTGTGGCAATATTTCCATTATATGCGATTTTTCTCCCATTATTTTCTTCTTTATTCCTTTTATTTCCTAGAACCTCTCGACTCTTAACTTTTCAATTGTTAGTTTCACTATTAAGATGGCAGGTTCATAGCATTTCATTAACTGGGGGCCTATAACCGTTGACTTAATGGAGGAGTACAAAAAAATTCTCATGAAGTTCAAAGCTTGGGGGAGGAGAATCATTTTCTCTAGGGAGAGAGTAATTCTCTTTAATGGATAGTCAACTAGCTTTATGAGGAGAAATCATCCCTTTGATATGATCTTCAGGACAAGATCGACCATTCTCATAAAGAGGTTGACAATATAAAGGTACAAGGTCATCTTTTGGAGGAGGATTATCGAGTGATCTCCTAATATCATAATGTTGTTTTGTGGGGAAAAGGACGTCTGGAAGTCAAGAAAAAGTCACTCATGGGGAACCTCACTGATGCTCAGAACAAATCATGTCGTACAAGGAGTCTCAAGGATTCTTACAATAGGTTGTGGACTAAAAGCTCTCACACACCTGTGGTCGAGCCTGGTGAGGCTGCTCCTGGTCCAGAATCTTACTAACCTAGAGGTTGTGATGCTCGGGTCGAGTTCATTTAAAGTTAGTGACCTGGATATTGATGTTGTCTCTTATCTTCTTTTGCTTATGTTTTTCCTTGTTGTTGTTTGTTTTTTATCTAGCTCGTCACTTTTGGGTGATTAGATTTTTTATTGTATCTTCTTGTTTCTTCCAACTAATCAAATTATTTATTTTTATACATATATCTTTGATCCTTTTCCTATTTTACTTGTTTTCTTTGGAACCATTGGGGAGTCGATGTCAGGTCGAGTGATTGGTCCCTTAACCTATAAGTTTTTTGTTGTTTGGACTTGTTGGAAATCGGCATCAAGTCGCGCGATCGGACCCTTGTCCTTTTGAAACTTTTATTTTCTTTGGACTTGTTGGGGAGTTGGTGTTAGGTCGAGTGATTAGCCGTTTTCCTTTGAAATTTGTGTTTTCTTTGGACTTATTGGGGAATTAGCATCAGTTCATGGTATTTACCCCTTGTCCTTTGAAGTTTTTATTTCCTTGGGACTTGTTGGGGAATCGACATTAGGTATCTCACTTGGACCCTTGCCCTTTGAGATTTTTGCATTGTTTGGACTTGTTGGGGTATCAACATCAGGTCGTGCAATTATCTCCTTGTCCTTTTGTTTTCATTAGGATTGTTGGGGAATCAGTGTCAGGTCGTGTGATTGGCCCCCTGTCCTTTGGAAATTTTATATTCTTTGACTTGTTGGGGAATCAGCATCAGGTTGCACAATTGTTCCCTTATCCTTTAAAAACCTTTTCTTTGGACTTGTTGGGGAATCAGCATCATGTCACGCGATTGGCCTCTTCTCCTTTGAAATTTTTATATTTTGGGGAATCAAAGTCAGGTCATGTGATCGATCCCTTGTCTTTTGAAAATTTCACTTTCTTTAGACCTATTGGTGAATCGGCATCAAGTCGTGCGATTGGCCCCTTGTTCTTTGAAATTTCTGTATTCTTTTGTCTTGTTATGGAATTTATGTCAGGTCGCGTGATTGACCTCTTGTCTTTGGAAGCTTTTTGCTTGAGGGGGGACCTTTGAGTTAGGTCCACCTTCCCCCCCACCCCCCCCCCCCCCCCCATTTCTTTTTCTTTGAGTTCATTTGAAACAAAAATGCATAATTTTTATTGATAATATTTCTTCAAGTATACGACACTCCAAGGGTAACCCACCGAAAGTATCTAAATGATAAGTATCGTGAAAAAGGATCTTAGCAACTCTGAATGGTCTATTTCATTTTGTTTTGAATGACCCTTGCTCTAGACCGAGCACGGTTTTCATGACTACGTCGCCCACTCAGAATCTTCTTTCTTTAGATTTTGTGTAGTAATAACGTCCACTTCTTTGATTATAGATTCCATTCTTGTGCTCTGCTTCATGCCTCCTCTCACAAGCCAGTCCAAGTTAACTCTTCTGTCCTCCTCGTTATTTTCTTTGTCGTATCGGGTTACACCATAAGTTGGGACATCAATCTCCACGGGTATGACTGCCTCCATGCCAAATACAAGTGAGAAGTGGGTCTCTCCTATGGATGACCTATGCATGGTCCTATGTGACAATAACACTCTGGGAAGATCGTTTAGCCAATTCCCCTCGACTTTCTCTAACCTTTTCTTGATTGTTCACTTGATGATTGACCGCGCGTTGCAACACGATAAATTTAATATTTATATTTTTCCTCGACTTTCCTCCACTAACTAGTAGAAGCGGTAAGCAAGGGTCGATCCCACGAGGAGTGAGGATTAAATTATGATTATTCGTATTTAGCTGAAATAATAAAGGGGGTGGGGGGCTAAGAGATGATGAACTAACTAATGAGGACTAAATAACTAAGTAAACAAAGAAAGAAAATTAAAGTAAAACAAACGAACACGTAAGAGGATTAATAAGAGATTAATAATAATGAGAAAGCTTCCAGTCCAAGTTCGGTTTCAACCCTCAATCGATTCATCTAACCAATTGAAATATCATAATTCACTTTTCATATGAAACTACTAACCCTAAATAGCAACAAGCTCTGCTACTCAAATTTTCCCTTACCGAATATTTAATCAAAAAAATCTCTTCAATTAAACCTAATTAATGAACAACCTAGAATAAGCTTTCTAGATTTAATCCAATAACAACATTAGGAACCAGGCAAATAGGCTAATCTAAGCAATAAACTCATAAGCTCGGTTTATTTAACTTATGTTGTGTTACCCCTAATGATGCGCGACCATTAGTTACTACAGTGAAATAGAAACCACGGCAATTACACGGGAAGCAGCCCTATTTCCAGAAATTAACAACCAACCCCTAATCTAGGTGGAAAATGTAAATCAGAAAGTAGCAATCATGTCATGAAAATAGAATAACACAAACAATCTCGTATGAAGAACGAAATAGATATTATGGGAATTGATTAGAACATAATCTCACGAAGGTTTCAACGTCACAAGGACTGGAATAAATAAACTACTCACACATAGTGTTCATAAAATTATAAAAGAAAAATAAAAAATCATACATTGTTCTTGAGTAAGAAGGAGAGAGAAGGATTAGATCTTAAATATTCACTCTTGGATCTTCAATCTTGAATCTCCAATCTCTATGATTGATGAATGGATTAGGACTCTTGTTGATGCCTTGGAACCCTAGGAATCTGCTCAAATTCTGCTCAATCCAATTTTGCTGAAGTATGGAAGGGTATTTATAAGTTTCCAGAACTTGGAGAAGAAGTTTCCTCAAAAATCACGATTTTGGGCCCATTAGCGGTAGGGGCTACCGCTAACGCTACAGTTAACCTATCGCTGAAACTTTTCGTCCGTCATTAACGGTTGAGCTAACGGTTGGGCTACCGTTAAGTCATCATTAACACCTCTATGCAGCCTCCTAGCGGCCGATCTAATGGTATGTCCACCGTTAAGCTGACCACTAACATGTCTCTGTTGGTCTCTTTCAGCACTTAGTGGTTGGAACAACGGTAATAAGGCCACTAAGGGCTTAGTGGTAGGAGCTACCGCTAAGATGACCGCTAAGTAGGTAAATTTGTTACTTCTTCGCCGAATCGCTCGTTTTCATCTCTCGGTTCTTGAAATGGTTTGCAAGCTTCATCTATTAAGTCTTGAGCTTTCTCGGCTACTTATCATCTTTTGATCATTATCACACCAATCCGGCAACTAAATACTCCAAAATAGATGAAAGTTATGTAATTGGTTCTCCTCCATCCACGAGAATATATATACGAGAAATAACTATATATGACAATATGAAGCGCTCAAGAATATACTTTCAAACCATTAATTACCACACAATTTCTCATATATCAAACTCCCCCAAACTTAAACCATTGCTTGTCCTCGAGCAATTTTAGAATTAACACACAAAACACACATAACACCAGTAAGTCACTCGATTTTCTCACATGAAATCATCTGGACACTAGACACCCTTATATTTCTAGAAATTGAATTCAGTATCGACTATAGCGACCCTAGTAGATTGGCAACCCCTTTTCATATACGCTACATTAATGTATTATGATGCCCCCTCGTTACTCAATGATTTGGATACTATCCATTATTGGTTGCGATCAAACATCTCGTCCATCCATTTATTTATTATTTATTATTTTTTTATTGAGGCCTGCAGCTCCGCACTACCGTTTTTGACTTAATAATTAGGATCAGGTGCTGAACAGAACGATCGTATTTGTTAGGAATTTTATTTTTCAAACATCACCTCCGCTTCATTGGAAATTGATATTAGGATGCGCCATTTGAGTATAAGCATACGTGCATGAATTTTTGGGCTGCTGGTCGTGTCTTCATTGGAAAGCAGCCGTAGTATAAGCAAAATGCACTTGGCAAACACGTATAGGCAGCTGTTTCATCACCTCAATCTTTCTCTCTTTTCTTTTTGTATATTTTCGACTACAACCCGCTGGTATTTCTCCAACCGGACTTGAACAACTTCTGTTTCAACTAACGAGATATTCTCATACAACTGCCAACTTAAAGGCCCCACACAAACTCACATTAAGTATGGCAACCACAAAGACACCTCAACAACGCAAACGAGCTAGAATTGATGCCTCACAAATGAATCACAAAAGTACTAACAATCATGCCTTGATCCTTAAATAAAATGATGTTTCAAGACTTTAACCGAAACATAATTCGCTTAAGCAATGCAAGTAAGTACTTTTAATATTATAAATCAACTCTCGGATCATCATACACTACGGAAAAAAAGTGAAATAGTGAAAGAAAAACCGAGGGTGATTTTCCCCTCGGAAAAAAACTGAGGAACAACTAAGGGCAATTTTATCCCTCGAAAATTCCCTTTGAAACACGGCTCCAAGGTTTGCCGCCATGATTACCGAAGGCAATACCGATGGATTTCCAGGGGAAATCTTACCTATGGAAGTTTACCGAGGGAAGAAGTTTCCCCTCAGAAAAAACCGAGGGCCAACCATTGCCCTAGGTTTTTTCCGAAGGGAAACTTCTCCCCTCGGCTTTTACAATTTAAAAAAATTGAAAAAATTTGAGGGCCAACCAAGGCATATGACGTTTTTGTACGTACGCACAAGAAGGACGATGGCACGTGGATCGATGTGAGATCCAATAATACTAATGTGAGTCTTTTTCTTATTTTTAACTTGTTCTTTGGTTTTAATGTGATTTACTAACGAGTTGTATTTTAGGCGGAGTACGAGCGACATGTGGAGGAGTTACGTGCGTCTTCCCAGAATGCGGATAGCTAGGTTGACTCTGACCGAGTTTTCTTCGACATCGTCGGGTCGAACAAGGGTCGGCACTACGACATCGGCTCGTTCGGGAAGGTGGTGGCTGCTGCGAAGGGTTTTCTCGTAGGCAGCTCTTCTTCCTCCTCCTCCTCCCAGCTTGATAGGACCCACGTGAGACATCTCGAGGCACAGCTCAAGGCGCAGAGGGAGGAGTTGGAGGCCACGAGATGAGCTCAGGAGGTGCAGAGGGCGGAGCTTGAGGCGATCGAGCAGCGATACATCGATTGTGAGCGACAATGTGAGGAGCAGCACCAGCAGCAAGAGGCATTTCAGGCACAGATGAACGCCCATATGGCTGAGCTGTATGCTTGTTTCCAGCAATACCCTCTGCCGCAACCCCCCCCCGTCATAGGACATCTTGATATGCTTTATATAAACTTTGTTACTAATTTTGTCAAACGAATGTAATAATCATAAATTTTCAAATATTTTTATAATAATTGGTTTATTTATTTATCTGTTTATTAATGATTTTTCTTCAAATTTTTAGGGAATTTTAATAAATAAACAGAAATTAAAATTAAAATTTAAAAAAATAAATGAAAAAATCGATGGGAAATACCCTCGGAAACTTAGAAAACTAAGTGAAAACCGAGGGGAAATTCCCTCGGCTTTTCCAAGGGTAGACCCCCTCGGTTGTTCCGAGGGTAGTCCCCCCCCCCCCCCCTCAGTTATTCCGAGGGCAGCCTCCCCTCGGTTTTTCCGAGGGTAGCCGCCCTCAGTTTTTCCAAGGGCAGCCTTCCCTCAGTTTTTATGAGGGTATTCATCCCTCGGATCCACCCTCAGTTTTTTCGAGGGCTACACGGGGGAATTTACCGAGGGAATGATACCTCGGTATTCCCCTTGGTAAAAATTTTCCTTGGAAAATTTTTACCGAGGGATTTTTCCCTCGGTAACTCAAAAACAGAGGGAATTTAGCTTGAAAACGAGGGAAAAATTCCTCGGTAAAACTGTGTTTTTTTTTAGTGATATCAAATAGGACCATTAACCATTCTTTGAGCACAAAATGCAAAATTTTAGCACCACCTATATTATAGACCATTGACTCCCCCCCCACCCCCCACAAAAAAAAAAAGAAAAGAACCAAAAGTGTAGCGTACTATTGGCATTCTAGGCACCCTTTTTTCCTTCGCGATTACATCCCTCTTTAGAGTTGGTCAGCAGTATCCTTGGCGGATTAGCTTGTACGCTTGAAATTATCCACGTGGAGTTGCCTCAGTAACTCCCCATGTGCACTTCCCTTTATGTATATTCTCACTCTATCATGGACAAACATCTTAGCAGTGGCATGTAAAATCCTCTCTTGTATAGCACATTATCAACGATGGTGAAGTGAGCAACCTGATTTATACCATTCTTGCTTTTATCGATCTACTAAGAGAGTGTTGCATCACAAACATTGTATAATGGTGAACATCCAACAACTTTATTCATTATGTTCAACATTGTAGGTCGTGCTGGTCTTGAGTGCTGAGCTCAGGTGATGAACCATGGTTATGATTTCCATTTCTTCAGCCTCGGTGTTTGACTCTAGCCTCGCTAAGGAATCTGAAGGTATAATTTTATTCCTGGAAATATGGACAATCTTGTTTACAAAGCTTGCTAGCTTAGTCTTGGTGAGTTTGATGTAGAAGGTCATTTGAAGATCCTAGGTCTTGTACTCCCCGCTTATTTGTTTGGCGACCAACTGCGAGTTACTATAAATCTTCAAGTTTTTAATTCACATGGATGTTGCGACCTTTAGTCCTGCTAATAACACTTCATACACTGCCTTGTTATTAGTTAAAGAGAATCCAAAGCAGACAACCGAGCAAAATGTCTTCCTTTTCTGTGCTGATCAAGACCACACCAGACCCAGCTCAACGGGCTATTGAGGATCCATTTATATATAGATCCCATTACTATGGTTGTTCTGTCCTAAACTCGATGGTTGGGGTTAAATGGACCACAAGATTTGCTAAGGCTTACCCTTTATTAGAGGTTCGCAGTTGATTACTGTTACCAACCCATTTCATCATTCTTCCTAAAGTCTCTGGTCAGTGCATTGCTTATCTGAGCAAGAAGCTCAGCAGGACAACAATCCCATGCTCAAGAAAGTAGGGTTGCAATTTTTGAGCGTTAATAATGAGGGCGTAATCTGATTTTTCCATCGAGTTGTGTTTTTGTTCCACATCATGGAGTGCATGGCTTACATAGTACACTAGGTGTTGACCTGAGTTATCGGTCCGGACGAGCACTGAGCTTATTGCCATGTCTGATACCCCTAGGTATATTTCTTTGGTTTTTAGAGAGTTGGTGTTTCCATGAGAGATCATTTTAGTCCTTAGAGGGCTTCCTGACATTCCTCCGTCCATGAGAACTTCTTGTTCTTCCTAATGATCTCAAAGAAAGGCTTGCATTTATTTGTAGACCTTGACAAGAATATTTTCAGTGAAGCCATCTTTCCGGTCAAGCCCTGTACTTGTTTCACACTTGGGGGAGATTCTATCTCAATTATGACCTATATCTTATCTAGATTCACATTAATTCTTTGTTATCTCACCATGTAACCCAGGAATCTTTCTGATCCTACCTTGAAAGTGCACTTTCTTATATTCAACATCATCTTGTATACTTGAAGGATATTAAAACCCAGGAATCTTTCTGATCCTACCCTAAAATTGCACTTTCTTAGATTCAACATCATCTTATATACTTGAAGGATATTAACATTTATTTAAGGTGCACGACGTGGTAGCCTAAGTATAATAACTTGACTAGCATGTCATGAACGTAGACTTCTATTGACTTTCCTATCAAATGATCAGATATCTGGTTCACTAGTTGCTGATAGGTCATGCCAACATTCTTTAGCTCGAAGGGCATCATCAAATAAAAAAACAACCCTTTACCAGAGAAATGTCATGGGTGCTCTTCATCGTCTGGGTTCATACTTATTTGTTTGTATCCTGAGTAAGCATCTATAAAGATCATGATCTCATATTGTGAGGTCGTGCCGACCATATAGTTGATATGTGGTAATGGGTATCTGTGGTTGCGGCATGCTTTGTTATAAGCTTAAAAGTTGATGCATAACCATAACTGCCACATCACTTTCTTAACGAGTGTAGATTTTTCTCACACCTAGACATTATATCTTACTTCTCTGATGAACTTTTTGTCAGCAGCTTGACGACCTCAATCTACAGGGCCTCCTATCGTTCTAGCTCAAAATTTCTCCTTTTTTGCACAACAATCTTTGTAATCTTATCAATTTTAAATCCTATCTTAGGCCTTCTCTGTATTGATCCCTTTCATATCAGCGTGCGTCCAGGCACAAAAGTCCTGATTTTCTTTGAGAAATTTGATAAGCTCTGTCTTGACTAGTTCTAATAGGTCGCGACCAATGCGGAGTTGCTTGTTGGTGTTGACTTTGTCTATTTGAATCCAATCAAGATATATGACTAGTTCAGTTTGGGTTTCTTTCTAATTTAGGTTCGTTTTCTTGAGATCTAACTCATCTTCATATTCATATATTCTTCTCCAGGGCACTGGCCCTTGGCTTCTTCCTTTTTGGCTCTATGATTTGTACACATTTGTGTGTGTTTTCTGTGTGCGAGATCCGACGTTTATGTCTTACGATGCGTTATTTAGTTTGGCGTGAGTCTTAATTTATTCCATTTTTCATTATTTCGCATTTTCATATCTTTTTTCATCATTTTAGTATTCTTCATGCTTTTCTCATATTTTTGTGAATTTTTATGTTATTTTTATCTTTTTTATGTCAAACGTGTTCAAAAGTGAGTTCGGGACAAGGTCGAGAGATGAGCTAACCTAATGAATTTGGCAATAATATTTGTCGAGTCTTGCAAATAATGACCAAAAATGATGAGAAATGCGGCATCTACTTTGCCGACCCAGGCATTCTCTCTCAGGATATAACAGTTGTCGTATTTTGATCATAAAGTCCTAATCACTCATGCTAATTGATTTTATTTTATATTATGAAGATATATATACAACTTTTAGTTGACCACTTAGCCCATTTCATGCTTTAAGAATGACAAAATTCAGATGGAAGTGGAAACATCACGATATATTCCCATATATGATAGGTGTTGGTGTGGGCCATAACTCTCATAACAATTTTTTTTGATGTAATCTGAATTCCATATAAAATCCAAGAGGCAGTTATATATTTCATATTAAGACATTTGGAGCTAATTTGAATGTTTAGAGCCTCAAAATGCCTGCCTAATACACGTGTTCTGCACCCAACTCAACCACTTGGCCGCAACTGGTGCATACTCATGCCCGAGTGCGGCAACAGCTCTATTCTGGGATATTTGAGATATTTTCAAAGAAAATGTCCCTCTTTTCCCCAATTTAATGGATTAGACTTCTATATAATAAGGACTCTTCCTCATTATCAAATATCCACTACCTAAGAATAGGTTTAGTTCATCTTTTTATATTTTTAGATTAAATTTTTCTTTCTTAGATCTAGATTTCATTTCAAACTTATGTAGTTCAAGATTGGGTTTTTATTGTTAAGTGACAAGAAATGATTTAAGATCTCTACTTTAAATTTAGTAAGCTTTCTATCTTAATTGTCTTTTTAATTTCCATTTAATTACTTTCTGCTTGCTTTTAGTAATTCCCAGATTTAGTCTTTGTATCTACTCTATTTTAGCAAGATTTAGACTTTATTTTTATGTGAAAAGCAAATATTATAAATATTATTTTGCATTTGAGTTTTCTATACTGTTTAATTGTATTTATTGTTTTTCAAATTTCTCTTTCAATATTCTTTTTTAAGAAATAGATCTAGTCTTCGTTTCTTATGATTTTGCTTAAATCTTATAACTTTGTGGTTGAATTATGTTGGATAAGTGAGATATACTTCAAAATTTTCCATTTTTTTCCTATTTTTTTGCCTTTATTGCTTCATTTCATAATTAGGATTTTTAATTGCATTTTTCATGCTCATGCTTTAATTACTTGCAATTTTATATTAATTATTGTCTAGATATAGTTAGTTTAGGGCGTATATGAGCTGAGAACTATCAATTGAGAAATTCATTGGATTTTTAACCGAGTATTGGGATTGACAACCCCAACTTTAAGGTTAAGTGTTTGATGAATTGTGAATTGATCATGGAGATGAGCCTAGCGCCTTAGAATCTTGCCTTTTATTGTTTTTCAAAACTCAATATTCTTGAATTGCCCTTTTGAATGCTTTCCTTTAAAATGCTTTCTTTAAATTCTCGTCATAGTTTATAGAAAACAAAGTCCTTCAAACTGGTGATTAGAGTGTTTAGGTTTTAATTCCGTAATCGGTAGATCAAAAGCCTCAACTCCAATTTTCATTCCACAAGAGACACAACTCGAGAAGATCTTTCCAAACTATAATTGACCCCGTTCTATTGCATGCGAGATTCGTAACTCACTTATTAAACTTTTAAAAATTTAGTGAATGAATCGACCAATCACTCGAGTTCTAATATTATAGGCTTGTTCTATTTGGTTATCTGGTCGACCTCTACAAGGGTATTAGCTAGATAGGGCCCCTGGTTGCTTGAATCTTTTCCTTTGGGTAAGCTAAGACTTTGCCTTTCCAACATTATCGGGCTAACTTTGTTATTCGGGAGGTCTCCTATTTCTATGGCCTTGAAGATCATTCCGATTACACAGGATGAACAGTGATCGATGGTCTCTAATTGGTCTTGGGTAACCTCTAAGTTTAGTAGATCCTCTATTTCCTTGATTTTTAATCTTGTTCCCAATCTTTCTTTGAGGAATGACTCTTCAAGTTCGTGCATGTTGATTGATTTTGGACATAACGTAAGGCCGCATTCGCTGGCCTCAATTTTGTCCAAATGGTGCTCGCCTTCCTCGTACTATCCTATGCATTAGTGTTAGAATGACAAGGCTCCTTTGAGTTTGTACAACGTACCCCACCAGAGCATTACTCATTATGCACATCGATGACTTTGAAGGTAGTATTTATAGTCTTATTTTCTAATCCATTACCGAATATATCAGTAGACTTATATCTTTTATGGTCATCCTCAATACTCCTCTTATCCCTAGTGTTCTATTATTGCACGGTCTGATATATATTTTCTACACATTCATCCTTTTTGGGGCTTAAAAATATACGAGACTTGAAAACACTCCCGTGTTAATATTAAATTTACACATCTTGATTCCCAGGACTTGCGTGTCATTATAACTATGGCATCTAAATATATATGAACAAGTTGGAGTGCATCAGATTCATGAAAAGAGAAATTATCGTCATAGTCATTCTGTACTTCTTGTTTGTCTTCTACTTGATACATACCTGTAGAGAGTGCCTTAGCTTTTTGGTATGTTGTCCGTGCTTCCCGTAGCAGGATTTTCCTTTGGTTTTTGGACTGCATATCTTCTTCTTAGCTGGTGTTGATTAACGTCAAGATCTCTTGCAGCCCCTAGTGTTCCAGTGGTTGGGGTAGAAGTGCACACTGTTGGCTCTTTTATCTGGATTGGTTGAGGTATTAGTATAGCACCAGATGTTTCTGTCACCGTAGACATTGATCAGGTATCTAACCAGATCAAGACACTCTTTTAAGGCATGGCCCACTGAGTTGTGGTAATCGAAGAAATACTTATTATCAAGTTGTGTGGTATCTTTCTTGAAATGCCCAGGGAAGGAAACAGATTGAGACCCTTAATATACCATTAGATTATGGCCACTTTGATTGAGTAAACCAACTAATATTGTGCCATTATTTTTCCAGTTCTCTCAAGCATGGATTTTCTTAACTTCGGTGTTGAACTCGCTCATCCTTTTTAAGCCTATGGTTTACTAAGCACCTTTTTCTAGCCAACAGTTATTAGGGGTGGTGTGCAAGACTGTTCAGACGTGATCTGTTCTGCTGACATTGACAAGATTATGTGGAATATCATAGGTCTCTTCGTGTTTTAGAGACACTTAAAGAATGAGTTTCCATATAACCCAGCCTATCTAAAGATAATTTTTTTAGTCCTCCGAGCAGGTCTCGCAATCTTTCACAATGTTCATAGATATGTGATTTAGGTTTTGAGTGACTCATTTTATTGTTGGGATATTCTGGATATTCTCTCATAAGGGGGTACACTTTATTTGGAAAACATAAAGTGTGGAATGGTGTCCTCAAATGTGGCCATGAATGGTTTGAGTCTCTAGCCAACATTTGGTACTAATGGATGGGATGTTCATCTAGATTCAGGTAGAACATCCAACAACAGGCCACGTCGCACATGTTGTACAAGTCCATCAATTCCTGGTAATTGCTAAAATGTGAATCTGGGTCAATTCTCAATATAAAATGGGATCTGGTAAGTCTTTAAGTTTTAAGCAAGATTTATGACCTTATATTATGGGAAAATGGGCAGCGAGGTCATCCAATGTGAGCTCGTCTTGGTTAGTTCGGTACATTAGCCTACGCTCTAGCTCGATGATTTTTTGCTTTAGGAACTCCATGTCTTTTGAGTATTCTCGTAGGGGCTGGTGTGACTCGGTCTAGGCATACGCTCTCTATTACCCTATATATTTTTTCATCTCGACCCATCCTCTGTTATGGATGGACCTGGTGGGTCCTAGTCTCTACGGGCCGCCTGTTTCTTTCCCACCCTATAAACACGTTATGGTCAAAGAAAGTGAGTCTTTGGTAGAAGTGTGACCTTGTTATTGGCTCTTTTTAAGTTGCCTCATCCTCACCAGTCTTCCTCTTACCTCTTTCTAAGGTGTTCTTCTCTCACAGGTTGGACTCAAACTGTGCCTTGGATAGCTCATCATGTGCAGGTCGTTAGTTTATGGTCTCAGGGGAGAGGATGGCCTGAGTCGCCTTCTTGATTGTAGACTTCGTTCCCTTCAAAAGCATGGTGACTCATTAGGGAGATGATTAGGCTCTTGTTCACGTCTGGTTACCCAGACTGGACAGTTTTCTTTATCATCTTTATTCATATTTTTTCTTATCAGTTTTTTTTTTTCAATGAACTCATTGTTAGTGAAGTAATGAGGCAGTGTGTAGGGGATTTTTTCTGGGAGAAGGTGGCCCATAAAAATGTTTACTTGACATAAATGTGTAGAGAAAATGTTCTCTCATATTTGGATATGAACTAGAAACACAAAACAAAAAAGGAAATGAAAGGAACGATCTGCTTTGCAGCTTGTCGAGTAGTTTTTATATGGTGTTAATTACAAGGACCTTCCAATTTCGCCATTTGTTGACATTAAAACATAAACATCAAAAAATATTCCCACTAACACACATACACGTAAGCAAAGTAAAGACAGACAAGCAATACAAAACACCAAGAAAATATGAGAGAGTGAGAGTAGTTCGTGTTTATCAGTTTGAGATTCAGGTTATCCTCTTAAAGGAGTGACATTGTTTACAGAGCTCACTTGATCACTCCCAGTTTCTTTCTCTCTTACCTTAGTTAGAAATATTATATATTCCCAGGTCTCAAAAAGACGATCCCTAACCCTCCTATAGAGGTTATATTTATACTCTAAGTGTTACTCATAGGTTTTCATTATGCCATTTCACGTGGCATTCTTGAACTGGTCGCTAGAACACCTCTCCCAAATGACATATTCCCTTGCCTCTTATTTGGTGGACAAGTTGTTTCTTTACATCAATAACATGCAATAGTAACGGGACTGTTAAATGGCAGTATAAGTCACAACGACCTGATGGATTCAGGTCGCATGATCATAGACTTACTTAGCAACTTGATAACCCCAGGGGTCATGAGTCGTGACCTGATAGGATCATGTCAATTGAGTGCCGACCTGACAGGTCTCAGCACCAGAGGTCTTAGTGGAGCCTACATCACGTCAGATGGCATCAGCCCTGGATTAGTATAGTCCACTCTTCTACAACTGTAGAATAGTACTGTGGAATTATTGGCCACACGGTCATAGCTAGTCGTTGTTCGATGTACTGTAGCAGTTCTGACCACAGGATCTAGGGCAACCTTAGTTTAAAGTGTTGCTATAAATAGTTGTATATTTTATTGATGTGATGTATGAAAACAGATTACCAAAATATATGCATAGTACATTATCCTCAGCTCACTTTATATTAGCTCGCCTTTCATTATATCATCTCACCATGAGCTCGCAACTTTTCTTTCATGGTATCAAAGCAGGTTTGAGGGCCTGACTCTGTTTTTCTTTTACAAAATGTCTCACAACAGATCTTTCTCCTCAACCAAAACCTCCTCACCCCTATCTCCAATCATTTATCCTCAAATTCAGCTCATTTAAACCAAATTAGATGAAAATAATTACTTGATTTGGAGACAACAAGCCCTGACCACCATCAAGGGTTATGGTCTTGAAGAATTCATTAAGAAAGGATCTACAACTCCACCACAGTTTATAACTGATGAAGGAGAAAATCAGACAAACCCCCTCTTTTCTACGTGGGAAAGGCAAGATCAGATCTTAGCCTCATAGATCCTGTCCTCTTTAAGTGAAAGTATTCTTGTTTTAACTGTTGGTTTCAATACATCTGAAGAAATATGGTCTGCTCTTGAGAACAACTTTGCCACGCATTCTCAATCCAAGATAATGCAGTATAGGATAATGTTGCAGTCCTTAAGGAAAAATGCCTTGTCCATGAAAGAGTATTTGGCAAAAATGAAGTCTTGTTGTGATGTTTTAGCTTCTGCAGGGAACAACATCTCTGAAAAAGACAAGACCTCTCATATTTTAGTTAGATTAGGAAGTGAGTATGACTCAGTGATGTTTAATGTTACATCCAGGCCGCAGCCTTACACACTAGCTGAACTGCATGCCCTCTTGCTAAGCTGTGATGCCAGATTGGAAACCAGCAGCAGCAATGCTTCGTATTAATACCGAAAGATCTCAACCCTTTATTAATGTTGCTACACGGGTCATCACTGGAAGAGTCAACAACAACAATTATCAACAAGGCAGAGGAAGTTCACGAGGTCGTGGAGGTGGCAAGAACAGTTTCAGAGGTGGAAGAGGAGGCAGAGATCAAAGAGGTCGTGGAGGACGATCAAATGGAGGAGACAGAGTCGTTTTCCAGATCTGCTATGTCTCTGGACATACAGTAGATAGGTGCTGGTATAGAAATGATAACTCTTACAGTAACAATCAATCCAACCAGCAGTCAATCAGAAACCCTTCGCTCAGTATGGCACACTTTGGGAATGGTGGAAGCATCAGCTCGCATACAGACTATGACTCAAATAGTCTCTTGGAAACTAGAGACAACTGAGAATGTTCTCACATATGGGATACAAAGGTTGATTTCCAGCACTCAACATATCGTAGAACTTCTGGGCCTCAGGATTAGGCAGTTCATCAACATTAGGGCTCAATACAAAGTTCAGACCGACTGCATCGTGAACCATATTAATGTAAGCATTTGAGGGTTCTTCAGGAGCGATGATTCTCCAACGTGAACCTCAGGGTTGACACGATGCGTGCAATCAAGATTTTTTCACCATGGAATGTCCAGATGTAGTAATCAAGTATGAATCCATTTTTAACGAGATGAAATTTGATCTCGTTTACATCGTGGTAACTGCAATTCATACATTTAGTATGACTACAAGGACACTTTAGTTTTTCCCCGTCCTTCATTGCTCCATGGGTGAGTGAGATTTTATGAAACTCTCAACCTCTTCCACGAATGTGTTCGATAGATTGTCCACCCTCAATTTATAATTCAACTACGATCGGGATTTATCCTATAATATCCTAATTGTGATTAATAATATAGATGATCAAATTATAGATAATCGAGCACTATGAGGATGCCCGTAGAAAATGATTAAATTTTTAGTAAGGGCCCTATCCCATTCAAGGATGTGATGTTCAGTAATAAAATTATCTTACTATGCATTTTGAAAACCTGAAAAGTTTGGCAGCACCTCCCCTTAGTTCTCTAAGTACACATATATCGCAATGCACCCGAGAACAAAGGAGAGATGGAAACCAAAATTCAAAATCCCACAAATCAGTGGACAATTCAGAATTTAGCATCAAACTTTCTATTTGATACTAAATCCCAAACGGGTCTAAGGTAAGTGTTTCAGTTTATAAAGATTTTATACTTATTGATGTTAAATCACGCTCTTATTTAATACTCGTCAGCTCTTAAAATCTGTGATGTTTCTCAATATCATGTCTTTTCAAGCATACTCGGTTTTTTTGTTATGATTTGGTAGAGTAAGCTATACGTATAAAACGAAAGAGTCGAATATTAATTTTTTGTTAACATTTAGTATATAGTGACTTTAATTAGTGTATAATGAATTTTGAGTACACCAAGCAAAATGGGCTGACTGAATAAAGCAAAGGGCATATCTGTAAATTCAACTTCATGTGTAACTTGCACCAAGCAGATCATATATATTAATCACAGATCATATAACATAAAGCATAAATTAAACAAAATATTCACTTGCCGATCACCACGGCATTTGAAAACCCCCACCACGCACTTTTTAAGACTTTATAAAACCACCATCACATTTTGAAAAAAAAAAATCTGTTATTGGAGGGACGAAACCTCCCGACCGATGTCGTACATCACGTCATCGCTGACGTCAACCCCAACCAATCACAACATGTACATCAAAATATAAATATTAAATAAACACAAATTGTCGATCACCACAACATTTGAAAACCCCCACCATGCACTTTTTAAAACCACTATCACATTTTGAAAAAAACTTAAAATCCGTTATTGGAGGGACGAAATCTCCCGGCCGGCGCCATACACCACGTCATCACCGACGTCAACCCCAACCAATCACAACACCAACCAATCACAACATGTATATTAAAACATAAATATTAATTAGACACAACTTGCCAATAACCACGACATTTCAAACCACCAACACAAGAATTATAAAGCTTTTTAGATATGAAATATTTACAATTCAACCCTAAATTAACCCTAATTTTCAAGAAAAAACCTAAATTAATGATAATTATATAATAACACCTCAATTAAACCTTAGTTACACAAAAACCCCTAAATTAAACTCTAATATACAAAACACCTAAATTAAACCTTAATTATACTGAAACCCCTAAATTATACCCCAATTATTTAATAATTTCTGAATTAAACCTTAAATATACAAAACCCCCTAAAGTGAAGATAATTACACGATAATACCTAAATTAAACTCTAATTATAGAAAATCTCCTAAATTAAACTCTAATTATACGATAATACCTAAACTAAATCCTAATTATAAAATAACCCTAAATTATACCATAATTATACGACAATATCTAAATTAAATATTAATTATACAAAAACCCCTAAATTAATAATAATTATACAATAATACCTCAATTAAAACTTGATTATACAAAAACCCTTAAATTGAACCCTAATTATACAATAATACTTAAATTATACCCTAATTATACAATATAAATAAACTAAACCCTAATTGTAAAATAACCCTTAAATTATACCCTAATTATATGATAATACCTAAATTATACACCAATTATGTAATTATTTGATATAATTCTCGAAAATAAATAATCTTAAAGAGAGAGAGAGAGAGAAGAGGGACCTTGTGGGCGGTTGGCTAGCTGCGGTGGGGCGGCTGGCTGAGGGCGTCGCGGCGGTGTTGGCAGACGGATGGGGGAGTCCCGGCGGTGGTTGCAGGCGACTGGGCATCAGGACAGCGGGCGGCGGGGCGGGTGGTGGTGGTGGCGTGCTTTATTTCTGTTCCTCTTAAAGCAGATGTGATTTGTTTAAAATAGATATGCTGATGGGCACGGAACCCATCATCATTTGTTTATTATTATTATTTTTTTTTTTTAATTTTGCCGACACCCGTCAGTGGCCCGTCAGCAAAGCCGTCGCTCAATTAATATGATGACGGGATGCTCATTGACGGCCTTTGCCCGTCAACAAGCCGTCATCAAATTTAGGCTGTCAGGCTGTTAGCATATGCTGACGGTTTTTAAGCCCATCAACAAATGTCAGATTTTTTGTAGTTAAACTCTTTTCAAACAAAACCTTGGGATTCTAGTGAACCAAGAAAAATACCCTAGAAATCTCTCCAAAGTAGATAGATAGATAGATAGATAGATAGATAGATAGATAGATAGATAGATACGAATTCTCTTGGAGTTGTCCTGCTTGTGATTATAGCCCATCAAGGTATATTCGTTTGCAGTTTGCACATTGTGTATTTATTATTTTCATAAATTCATTCTGTGCTGGTGTATTTCAACTAAACTTGGTCAATATTTTTGATTTCTAATCTCTCAATTTATCTGTTTGTTTATGGAGGCATAAGACGATTCTTTTATTCCAAACCAAAAACATGGAGACTTTATTAACCAACTGCCAGATGATATCTTCAGTTCAATCATAACACATATTCTCACAAAGAATATTATCTTATAAAGTAGAGGGATATCTATCTCTCCCCGACCACATTGGCCATTCCTCATTTATAGAAGACTTTCGTAGATTAATTATTCAGTCCGATCTTTTGAGTGTGGTTGTTTAACCAAATCACATGCACATATTTATGAAGAAAATCTCCTTCCCCATTCATAGCGGTGTATTGTCGTCAAAAGGTGAGTCCTTTGTTATTATTTTTTTTTTTGACAGAATGTGGTAGTGATTTCGTTGGCCCTTCTTATGTTTTGTAATGTTTTGTATTGTTCTTTAGATTATTATCGCGATATGTTGGTGAAGAAGCCATATCATTTTGAAAATCAAATCATAGTGTACAAGTGATTCCAGATATTTCTCATTATCAATTTTACATTTGTGTGGTGCACATGTTTGTAGATAAATGAGCGGAACTAAAGGTGCAAGCTGACATGTACTTTCATAAGCTCGGCATAGGAAATCAATGACGTACACACATCAGTTCGACATAGGTGCATGATAAGTAGCAGCACCTGATCGCAACTCACCACAAGAGCTACAAGACAAAACTGCCAGCCAGTGTACCTTTTGTACTATCTATATTACCCAATAGAGCCGTTGGATTATAGCTATAGTGTTCAAGACTCCTAGGGTTTCTAGATTGTTCTTCAAGTCACTATATATATGTGTGTATGCTCTGCATTATAATCATCGATATAAGATTTGAAATATAATTTTATTAAGAGAATGCTATTTTAAAGAAAAAGAGGCCATTATGTCTCAACGACTTTTCTTTCATGATATCAGAGTGGGTTATTAACTAGGTTCTAGGCCGCTCATTTATATCATGGTTGACAACACCACACTTGCTGGCTTAACCAGCTTACTTTCCTTTATAGAACTCATAGTATAACTTCCGTCTCAGTTACTCAGCATAAAATTGAATGATGAAAACTATTTAGTATGGCGTCAGCAAGTTCTGACGGCCATACCTCATATATTTCTTATCGACCTCATAGAATGTCTCGGATTTACATGTAACAAGTAGCTCAACAAGGGAAAGAGCTCTCAATCCTGCTTACATATGCTGGATGAGACAGGACCAATTATTAGCCTCATGGATTATGTCCTCCATATCTGATAACCTTCTTATCACCATAGTTGGTTGAACACATCAAAGGAAATATGGGCTGCCTTGCAAATCAGTTTTGCAAACTAGACTAATGTAAAAGCTATGTCGTGTCGAATGTAGCTCCAGAACATAAAGAAAGGAAGCTCATCTATGAGAGAGTACATCAACAAGATCAAATCTTGTTGTGATATGATAGCTGCTACAAAAGAAAAGATGTCAAAACAAAGTAAAATATTAATTTCTTCTCTTACCGGGTCTCTATCAAGAGTATAATCTAGTGGTCATCTCCATCACTATTAGGTTGGATCCATGCTCCTTAAGAGAAGATCATTGAATCTTGCTTAGCTTTGAGAACAGACTGGAGACTGAAGATACCTCCTCAAAATTCTATTTTTCCATCAATTTTGTTGCCAACTTTAGAGGAAGAGGAACCTCTAGACACGAGCTAGAAGAAACATCATTTTCGGAGGCAGAGGAGAAAGATCTACCTACAACCAAGGGGGCAGCAGGTCGTGATGTCAGATCTGACACTACAATAACCATACAATGGATAAATGCTACAACAAGACAAACATGAACTTCATTCCTAGCTCACGACCTGGTTTCCATCAGCAAGGAGGCAACAATAGTAGTAGCTACAAGAATGAAGGCTCTTCTATTAACCTCACCAACTCAAACGCTGCCGAGTCTATTCAAGATCACAGCTTGTATCCTAATTCTGGAGCTACAGTTCATGTGACATATGTCATGGAAAACTTGAGTATAGCATCAGAGTATGTTGGAAATGATACCGTTCAAACTGCAAATGGTTCAGGTATAAGCATCTTACATATTGGTAATTATATAGTAAGTTTGCCATCATCTAATCATACATTCATTCTCAAAAACCATATACAAACACCTCATGTCACTAAAAATCTCGTTAGCGAGATTAGGTTCATATTGGTATTATGTAAGCCTTATCGATCATAAAACTAGGTTCACTTGATTTTACTTACTGAAAGTTAAATAAGATACTTTAGTTGCCTTCACTCATTTCCATAACCTAGTAAATAATCATTATAATAAGCACATCAAGATAGTGAAAAGTGATGTGGAAAATTCAAAGCTTTAACACCCTTCTTCCTCTCCAAAGGAATTATTCACAGAATGTCTTACCCTTATACTCCTCAACAAAATAGCTTAGTTGAGAAGAAACATAGACACATTATAGAAGTTGTTCTATCTCTCCTAGCTCAATCTAAATTTCCTACCAGACACTGGGGGTGATGCTTTCCATAGCACAATCTATCTCAAAAACATAACCCCCTCAAAAATCCTCAAATACCATACTCTTTTTGAATCATTAAACAAACAAATACCTGATTACTCTATGATGAGAATTTTTGGGTGCCTATGTTTTTCCCACTTAAGACCTTACAATAATCATAAACTCCAGTTCAAAAGCACCCCAAGTACCTTCTTGGGATACAATTCTTCCCATAAAGGTTCCTTTTTTCCTACAAACAAGATCATCATTACTAGACACATACACTTTAATGAATTCATCTTCCCTTACATCTCACAAATAACCTCATCCCCTGACCATCTCTGTCCTTCATTTACCTATAGTCACTTTTCCTCAACAGGTCACTCCACCTACTTATGGCCATACAAACAACTCTGAAACCTCCCTGAATAAATCTCCCAATTCACCAGGTCACTCAATATCAACACACTCCCCCCATACTACCTCTCCTAATTCCTCAGGTTGCTCAAACTCAACACACTCTTCCCATACCCCTCCTACGTCTTCTGATGTAGCTTGTCATCTTACTATTGACTTACCTATTGATGATGCTTATATTCATAATCTAAATCTACCAGTTATTACTAGTACTACTAATATTTGAACTATTGAAGTTGATTAAAATTTTTATCACATGACTATCATATCCAAAATAGGTTTCCTCAAGCCCCAGATCTTCTCATCTACCGACTCTACTATTCAGGAACCAAAGAACCACACTGAAGCCTTATAGATTCCTATCTAGAAACAAGCTATGCAGAAGGAATATGATGCTATTATGAACAATCAGACTTAGGAGATTATTTACCCTCTCCAACTAACAGGGTCATCACAAGCAGATGGGTGTACAAGATCAAAAGAAACTCAGATAGCTCTATTATAAAATGCAAGGCTAGATTGGTTGGCAGAGGTTATACTCAAGATTCTGGTTTGGACTACACAGAGACCAATAACCCCGTTTTGAAACCTTGTACCATAAGAACCATTATGTCCATTGCAGTCACCAAATCTTGGAGAATCAGACAGTTGGATGTTGATAGTATCTTTGAATGGAAATATAGACACTGGCCTATACATGTTCTTTCCCATAGGTTTTAAACATTGTATAGCCCCTAGAATGGTTTTCAAGCTTAGAAAGTCTTTCTATTATCTCAAGAGGGCTTCAAGATCCTGGTCTAGCAAACTTGGACAAACCCTTTGTTCACTTGGATTCACCACCTCCAAAGCCGATCCCTCTTTATACTTCAAAAAACACAAAAATACAAGTACTCTTGTCCTAGCTTATGTATATGACCTTATTATTATAGGTGATAACTCTACAACCATTGATAAACCCAACTACACACACATCAATTAATCAAGGACCTTGACGAACTCAATTAGTTCCTTAGCATTCAACTTCTACTCATCTGGTTTACGCTTGAGCTAACACTCTTATTGACATTCTTGTTTGAAGAGTTTTCGTGGTGTTGAAATAAATCAACGGGTTCATGGATTGGTATTATCGGAAATCAATTCGATTGAAGGTTTCAATGTGTTTCAAGCTTGGAATAATAAAGGAAAATGGAAATAAAGCAATTAAACTAACTAAACTATGCTAGGAAGTGAAATTGCAAGTTGGTAGAATGCCTCGGTCGTATGCCTTAATTGAAAATGCAAGCAAGTAATGAAAATAAGCAAGAAAATGCAATGTTTCACCAAATACAAGCATGCAAGCACAAGGTACAACAATGCATAAAAACTCAAATAATGCAAATTAGCAAAAATTGAAAGCATCAATGTATAGAGCAATGAAAGTTGACGTGAAAGTTCAAAGTTTTAAGGAAAATAACAAGAAATGAAGAGTAGATCTAAGATTCAAACTAAAACTATGCATGAAAACTAAATTGCAAATAAAGCATATGAAAAACTCAAGATTAAAATGATCAAGGACCCGATCTATA
>BMAC01000811.1:367209-382330 GCA_014905375.1 Phtheirospermum japonicum | reverse complement strand
CTTAACTCTTTGATTTCTTGCTTGATCTTGTGAATTGACTATAGAATCTTGATGAGTGACACATTTAGGCTATAGATCGGGGTCCTTGATCATTTTAATCTTGAGTTTTTCATATGCTTTATTTGCAATTTAGTTTTCATGCATAGTTTTAGTTTGAATCTTAGATCTACTCTGCAAAAAGCATAAATTGAAGAACGTGCATGAAATTGAAGAACAAAGCATAAAATAGAAGAAAGCTTACTAGAATTAAGGAGAGAAACAAGCTTGAATTAAATTGCATCAAAGTAAAAATTCAAAGGAGTATTTGGATTCATCTTAAGCTTACAAACCCAAGGCAAAGCTTCCAAATTAAACTAAGAACAAGAGAGAGAAAATTATCCCAAACCCAAGCTTGGGTTGGGAGGAGGTGTTTTACAAAATGAAAGAGAGGTCCTATTTATACAAGTTAATTGGGTTTAAATGGGCCAAATTAGCCAAAAAGGCTTGAAAATCTCGATTTTGACCAGGTTTGACCCGAATTTGACCAAGTTTGACCCGATTTGACCAAGTGGCGCGAGATGCGGCGAGAGGAGGCGCGAGGCGCGGCGCCAGGTGGCACGAGAGGGCGCGAGGAAAGGCGCTGCCAGGCGAGGCACGGCACCAGCGGGCGCGAGAGGGCGCGAGGCTAGGCTAGCATTCCAGAATGTTTGGGCATTTTTGAGCCTCTCTTGGCCTGAATTTTGGTCCTCAATGACTTAGCCTATAAATAGAGATTTGAACATAAAAACCCAAGAATTTCACCAATCCTCAAATCAATTGAACCATTAAACCCAATTAAATATGAAATTAACTAGAAACACGAAAAATAACAAAAACAAGAAAAAAAGCGAAAAACCTAAATAAACATGACTCAAAACTACTAAATTCAACATAAAACTCTAATTAAAAATATGAGAAAAACACCACAATTATATGCAAAACAATTCTCAAGAGAGCTGACATGTCCAAGGTTAAACTTACTTCCACACCAATGATCACTCATCCTCATTTATCCAAATTTAGTGGAACACTGATGGCTAATCCAAAGCTATATAGATTGATTTTCAGAGCTGTTTAGTATGCCATAATCACAAGTCCGGATATCAGCTACAGTGTAAATAAGGTCAGCCAGTTTATGTAATCTCCTTAAATTGATCACTGGAAAGCTATAGCGCATTCTTCAATATCAGGCCGACACTATTGATTTTATCTTAAATTTTACTCACAATAAATCATTACCACTCACTACCTTTACCTATTATGACTGGGCTTCTAATATTGATGATGGAAAGTCCACTTCTAAAATTCATGTTTATCTTGGTACTAATCTCATCGCTTGAAGCTCTAAAAAGTAGGGAAAGGTCTCCCGTTCAATTAATGAGGCAGAATACAGGAGCCTTACCAGTGCGACCTGTAATGTCATTTAGTTGCAACCTTTACTCTAGGAGCTCTAGCCACCTCTTCCCAATACCCCTGTCCTTTGGGTTGACAATCAGGGTGTTATAGCCCTGGCTAATAATCTCGTACACCACTCACAAACCAAACACTTGGAGCTCGATCTTCACTTCATATGCGAGAAAATTCAACATAAATAGCTTGCAGTTCATCATGTTTCCACTCTTGATCACAGTACAAAAAATAATATTTTACCAAGGGGAATACCTAAGGAAATATTTCCCTCGGAAATCTTACCAAAGGTAAATTTTACCAAGGGTATTAACGAGGGATTTTACCTTTGGTACTACTCCCTTCGATAAACCCCTCGAAAACATGGCGCCAATATTTGCCGCCACAATTACCGAAGGTAATACCAAAGACTTTTCGAGGGTATCATTACCGAAGGAATTCACCCTTCGGAAACACAAGATGTATCTCGATATCATAGAACCACGTTGGTGTTGATCGGTAAATACGCCTTTTGTATTTTTTATTTTTTTTAATTCAAAAAAACCGAGGGGGATAATTTCCCCTCGAAAAATTGAAGAGAATTATTTGGCTTCGGAAAATTACCGAAGGGAAATAGATTCACCTCAAAAATCCCGAAGGGGAATTGCATCCCCTCGAATTTTTAAAATTAAAAAAATCAAAATAAACTCAAAACAAAATAGAAAAAGTGTAAAAATAAAACAAATTCTATCATTTCACGCATGTGGTGTGTTTTTGACCTGATTTTGAAAGAAGAATATCAGCGAGCATGTGCGTATTTACACGTGTCGTGTAATTCGACCTACAACCAATATACGATTGATCGATCAACTTGTTAGGTTGGAAACGCAAAGCATCGAAGCTTCGTGATTTTGTGAAGGTGGCACAGGGTGCGTCTCGATGTCATAGAACCACGAGAATCGGGTGTTGATCAATAAATACGCCTTTTCTATTTCTTTCGATTTTAAATAAAAATTCTATCACTGAGCATATTCATATTTACACGTGACCAACCAAGATACGATCGATCGATCAACTTGTTTGGTTGGAAACGCGAAAGGAAGAAGCGTTGATTTTGTGAAGGTGGCACAGGGTGCGTCTCGATGTCCTAGAATCACGAGAATTGGGTGTTGATCAATAAATATGCCTTTTCTATTTTTTTTCAATTTTTTAATTTAAAAAATCCGAGGTGAACAATTTTCCCTCGGAAAATTAACGAAGGAAAATAGATTCCCCTCACAAATCTCAAGGGGAATTAAATCCCCTCAGTTTTCTTAAATTAAAAAATGAAGAAAAATAGGAAAAGCGTAAAAATAAAACAAATTCTATCATTATACGCACGTGGAGTTTTTTTTACCTGGTTTTGATAGAAAAATATCACCGAGCATGTGCGTATTTACACGTGTCGGGTAATTTGACCAACAACCAATATATGATCGATCGATCAACTTGTTAGGTTGGAAACGCAAAGTAACGAAGCGTCGTAATTTTATGAAGGTGACACGGGTTGCGTCTCGATGTCATAGAACCACGAGAATCGGGTGTTGATCGGTAAATATGCCTATTCTATTTTTTTTTTTCATTTTTTTCATATTTTTAATTTAAAGAAATCGAGGGGAACAATTTTCCCTCGAAAAAATCGAGGTGACTATTTGCCCTCAGAAAATTACCGAAGGGATGTAGTTTCCCCTCAAAAACTTTTGAAGGCTTTTTTGAGGGGCCTTTTGCCCTCGGTCCTAAACATAAAATGGCAGTGGGCGTCCCCGATTCTTTCACTCTACACAGATCCAAAAAAAAAAAAACTTTACCTCCGCCGCTCCAGACGCTCCAGTCGCCGGCCGTTCAACGACTAGCATCCCGCCACCATCGAAAGCAAGCCATTTTCTGTCGCTCTTGCTTCCATCACTCCGCCTCCATCGCTCTGCCACCGCCGCTCCAGCCGCTTACTCCTGTTCCAGCCGCCAGCCTCCAAGGTAAGTGGCATTGGTTTTTTTTCTTTATTTTATATAATTGTTATTTTTTTTATCTTTGAATTATGCTTTAATTATTTTGTTATATAAATTGAGTTTAATTAGGATTTAATTTAGTGTTTAGTTTACGGTTTATTGTATAATTGGATTATAATTTAGGTGTTATTATATAATTAGGGTTTAATTTAGTAATAATTATATAATTAGGGTTGAACTTATGTATAATTATATTATACGATTTATAATTTAGTAATAATTACGAAAAACCCTTTCTTGTTTGCGTGTTTAAAATTAGAATTTGTGAAGTTCGATATAATAAATATCATCGATCCCGTATTTCCACTCCTTGAGAACTCGACTCGGCTTAAATTGCCTGTCTATAGTTACCCCGTTCTCTTGCGGGCGAACTTGCTTTCAAAATGTAAAACCTTTTAAAAGTAGACACGCATTGTTTAACTAAAATTTATTTTGAAAGAGTACTTAGTTCGACTCACCGGCCGTCATTTATTAATCCACAATATAATCTTTCTATCTACACTCAAATAATATACCTTAGAATCGTTTGGGATTTAGTATCGAATAGATAATTCAATACTAAATCTCGAATTGTCCATTTATTTGGACAGTTTGAGAGCGTGATTGTAATATGACTTATCTTATCTATATGTTTTTTTGTTGATTATAAAATTTTTGGTTCAGTAGCTCTCTTTTGTTCTCAGGTGCACTGCAATATATGTGTACTTAGAAAACTAAAGGAAGATGTTGCCGAAGTTTTTAGTAAACAAAAATTTATATACTAAGAAACTGTATTACTGGTAAATCACATTTTCGAATGGGATAGGGCCCTTACAAGAAATTCAGTCATTTTCTAGCCACCCTCATGCTGCCCATTTTTTAATAAATCAATATAACAATCGTATAATGTTAGGATGAGTTCCGATGGATGTACAAACGAATCATCAACAACTTTTTATCTTCACAATTCATGGATTCAGTCGAGAACTTTATTGAATTTGCTCAAGAACATTCCGCCCATAAGGACGGAGAGAGGCTGAAGTATCCTTGTAATCATATTAGATGTAGGAATAATAGATTTCTAGACATCAATGAGATCAAGTAAAACTTGGTTAGACACGGATTCGAGCCGAATTACTATATATGGATTTACCACAGAGAAAGCCTGCCCGCCCGCCACCTCTAGACGCTATCACGATTTTTCACTCTGGAGGACCCTCTTACATCGCTTCTGCAAAATCATCAAACACGTGCATTAATATGGTTCAAGATGCCGCCAGTTCAGATTTTGACGTGGTTGCCGATATGGAAGAGTCGCCGAACTCTGAGGCTCAAAAATTTTACGACATGTTGAAAGCTGAAAATCATCCATTGTATCCTGGGTGCGAGGGACATACTTAGTTGTCATTAGTTTCCCGTCTCATGAGTTTGAAGTCAGAGAATCACGTCTCAGAAATATTATGATCAATTAGGTGAATTAACTAAAGAGATTATACCGAAAAACAATAATGTACCCTATAACTTTTTACAATAGTAAGAAGTTGTTAAGGAGTGCTTAATGGTCGAGAAGATATATGTTGCAGGAATAATTGTATGATCTACTGGAGAGGCGATTCTGATTTGATTTCAATGAACCTCGGTTTAAACCCGGTTGTCAAGGAAAAATAAAATGACAGAAGGCTCGCGTCGCGTAGAATAAGATGTACTATTTTGCATTAACTCCTCGTCTGCAGAGGTTGTACACATCTAATGCTACAACAAAAGATATGAGGTGGCATGCCGAACACGTGGTTGAAAATGATGTTATGCGCCACCTATCCGACTCACGAGATTGAAAACATTTCAATCAGACTCATCCAGATTTCACGGCTAAAACTCGAAATGTGAGATTGGGTCTTTGTACAGATGGTTTTCAACCATTTGGAAGTTTTGGCGCATAATATTCATCGTAACCTGTTGTAGTTACACCCTACAACTTGCCTCCGTGGATGTGCATGAAAGAGCAGTTCATGTTCCTCAGCATTCTTGTACTAGGGCCAAAGAATATGAAAGACATACTCGATGTATTTCTGCAACCCCTAATCGCCGAAATGAATTAGTTGTAGACGGTTGGGGCTTCCTCGTACGATATATATAAAAAACAAAATTTCCAAGTGCTAGCAGCCCTTATGTGGACAATTAGCAATTTTCTTGTGTATTTTATATTGTTCAGATGGAGTACGGCCGGTCGAACATCTTTTCCTTACTTTATGGCACGGTTAGATGCCTTCACTCTTAAGTGAAGCGGGAAGAAATCGTGGTTCGACAATCACCGGAAATTCCTTGAATGCGGTCATCATTTTTGAAAGGATAAACGACACTTTCGAAAAAGAAGATCTGTCGAGACTCCACCACCAAACATTCGCTCATGGACAGAAGTGTTGGCAAAGATAGAGAGATTGGGGCTTATGAAAGTCACTAAACTAGATGCAACACTCGTTAATGGACAAATATGAAGAACATTTGGTTGAAAAAACGAAGCAACTTTCACTAGTGCAGAAACAGCTTTTAAGAACGCCTCTTTCTGCAGATTTGGAACGCCCTGCTGAGACGTTCTGTATGGAGCTGTTCTTGAAAGTCTGACAATCAAGAACGCCTCATCCGGGCGTTCTTGATTGTCAGACTTTCAAGAACGGTTTTCAGAGACGTTCTTAAAAAAATTCAGCCGTTCTAGAAAGTCGGTTTTACAGGTTTCGCCCGTTCTGGAAAATAACTTTCCAGGACGTCATTTTTTAAGACGTTCTGGAAAATATACTTTCCAGAACGTCTCTTAAAACAGGCGTTCTGGAAAGTTTACTTTCCAGAACGATTTTTTGAATAACCGTTCTAGAAAGTATTAAAAAATCTAAAAAAATAAATTGATTTGAATTTTTTTAGTAAAAGATAAATAAGATAATATACCTCATATTTTTACATTAATGCATGTGTGTGTCTATAATCTCTTAAAAAAATCAGGGGGGTCCTGTGCCCCCCGCTGGGCCCCCTCTCCCTCCGTTCATGACTGGAAGCATAGCCTTCTCACTAAGTGGATGGCAAGTGCCGTAAAATTTAGTCCTATCTAATCAAGATTGATGTTTTTCTATTATAACTGCATAGGAGCATATTTTCTTAAACTTTTTTATATTTTTATATGTTAATGCAACCTGACTATATCTTCTCAATTTCCATAAGATACAGTTCTACATCATAAGGAGTAATTCTAAAAATAAAAACATAAAAATGTCCAAAACTATTATCAACGGAAGGCAAAAAAGAAAAGAAATAAATATACAATTGAAACAAACTAATACATACCTTATTGGAAACACACTGCCGAACCCATCAAACGGAGGAGCCAAATCACTATCCCCAAAGAACTTTGATTCGACTTCGGCATCACTCAACCCAGAATTGTTTTCATTTCCAGAAGTTGTGTCGGCGAATGAACTCGAATTCTCAGTTGCATCAGGGTCTTCTTTTGCCTCCACCCTGGAATCTCTGCTTCGCGAAAATTCCAGTACATCAATAGAAACATCTGCCGACTCGTTTAAAGTTTTGAATCCTTCATTCAACATATTGTGTAGCTGGTAAATGTTCCTCTACCTTTCCAAGTAATCTGCGGGAAAAAAAAACACAATTAATTTGAATATAAAAATTATTTCATAGTTTACGGAGATATTTTAAAAAGAACCACAATGAAAATAGTAAAATGAACTACTGACAAATATTTAATTTCTACAGCAGAGTACTAGCTACAAAGGAAGCCCGATTTACATTGAATTATAATTACACATTATGGTACTCATAATAACTATATTAGTACTAAACAGATCATTCAAATAACCAAGATAAAATGCTCGGGGATAGAAAATCATCAGATAGACAACTTATATGGCTTATATATAATCTTGTAAGAAAATAATAATTACAGGAAGTTTGGTTTCCCCCCAGAAGCTGAGAATCACTTCTTTCTTGTGTGTGTGTGTATTTTCAAACACTCCCTAAGTCAATTATCAAAAGGTAGTGAAAAATGCTTTATCCTCAGAAAACTGTACTAGAAACTTATGTTACAACAATACAGTCTGGAAACTTGGAATTCCAGACATCATGTCCGGTACAATATATAAATTATGTACACATGCCATAGCAGCATCAGATTATCAAGATAAAGATACTTCATATTCCACGTAAATAAGCAAGTAAAGCATTCATGACATATTATTGTCCCAACTACAACAAGAGTCACTAACTTAGCAATAATATTAAAACAAACATTTCAGAGGAATAGAAATCATCTACCAGAAGAAAAGGAAAACTCATCTCGCTGATTGCGATCTCCAGTTATGATGTAACCTTTAGATGGAAAGGTTATTATGCTGTCCAACTCTGCTCGACAATTTCACGCACTTTCCTGTTGTATTCTCGTTTGTTCTCACTGAACAAACGAGCAGCTTCAGAGTTTGCTGGTGAATTCGGGTTCGGGTCACAGAGCAACGACTGTAAATTTAGAATTGAAAAAAAAAAAGATTAAAGCATAAGTGAATCGTCACAAAGTTACAACATGGATTTAGATGTAAATTAAAAGAACAAGTCGAGTGCAAAAATTATTATTTATTCATCTTCCAGTGACCCATTCATTATCGATTAACGTAGTGCCTTCTAGACAAAATTTGTTTTCTGGTCAATTTCTTCATTAGTCTATTGATAAGTAAAGAATATAATCAGCACTGTAAGACAATTGTACCTAGATAGATGTAAGTATAGCAGCCACATCATATATCGGACTCCACTGATTCTGTAAAATATCCAAGCAAATACTTCCATCTGCATAAACTGGTAAAAAAGAAAAAGAAAAAAAGGAAAAGAGAAGTGAATCAGACCCCATTAACATAACATTACCCAAAAACTGTATTGAATTAAGGAAGAATGTAATGTAACTAGCCAGGCTAAAAGAAGCCAGCTATAAAATTTGACGTTCTGATGGCAAAATTACATAATGAAATATCTAAACTMACTTACTGTTGGGATGAAACATTCTGGATATAAACCGCACTGTTGGGGGCTTATTTGGGTAATCCTCAGTGAACTGAAGTGTTAGCTTAAACGTGCCTGATAGTGATCCGTAATATCATCGGTGAGTGAACAATGAAGTACAAAAGAGTGACAAAAAGAAACAGCAAAGATGCTACTATAAAAGGTATTTTAATCGAGAAACCAATGAGAATGCATTTTCCTTCGTTAGATTTGAAAATAAGTTAACAAAACGCTTAATAATTAAAAATTACAAGAGACGTGAGATAACTACTAGATCTTTATTTTACTATTCAATAGTTTCCTGAATCCATCTTAAAATGGGTGCTTAACTTATTCTAAAGGAAAATGAGATGTCATTGAGTTTCAAATTATTTTCTTTTTCACTTACCTCGATTACATCCAACATTTGGATGTGTGCAAGCATAGGGCGAAAGAATAGATAAAATTCACATGAGATAATTGCCAAAGAAAAATACTCCAACTTTTCACATTTTCAAAATTTTGGCTCAACCTTTACAATTCAGCAACTAAATACTTCAACTTCAAGAATTAAAAAAAAGCTTTCAGTAAATTTGTTAATCTCATTTTCATATTGTTAGAAGTGACTAGAATCTAGATGGAGAAAAATTGCACATGCGAGGGATGAGAGATAAAAAAAAATTCCGTATTAGGAAGTCCAATAAGCATTTGGGCCGAGAAGAGTCGATAGAACCTACTTTTGAATAGTAAATGAAAACTAAAGTAGTTCATAGCAGATTTTTTACGGTTGAGCTAGAATTCTTAAAATGTTCAAAGTTTGAGCTTTCTTTCATTTTTTGTAATTAACTCAATTCGCATAGATACAACCCGTCCTAACTGCAGATTGATTACCACGAAATCAATGCAATGCAATAAAAACCAACCCCAACTGAAGAAATCTACTCACCTCCGTCCCAGGGAGTATCATCTGGACTGCAATTCCAAAAAAATATAATAATAATAATAAAAATCAAAACTTGTAGCAAAAACAGAAGTATATAATCATTCACCAGCAACAAACCACCGAAACGATTAGTTCATGTAACAATGGGAACCAAATCAGGAAGAGATTAGTTCACCATCACAAAGTTGATTATTTTATAAGAGTAATAAATATTCACATAGATCCGATCAGGAAGAGAAGCTATTAATAACTTTACCAGTGCGTTTCCCCTTGCCGTGAAATGCAGCAATGGGAACCAAATCTAGTGAATCGTCAATACTGCAGAGCATAAAAGCACATTCACACTACCTCGAAATGAGCTTAAGCAATGGTTTTAATTAAAAAAACAGTTAGTTTAAGGTCTTACCTATCCATATAATCCTTTTTCAATTTGAGACAATTATTTGATCATTTTGCAGGCTCATAAGTAGCATCTTTGTTCAAAGTTTTGATGACCAAACCCTCAGAACTGAAACAAACAACATTTATAAAGAAGCCTGAGATTCTAGATATTACTCGACAGCTATGGTAAAAGAAAAATCTAAATAATTCTCTTCACGTCCAACTGTAAATGCATACACACACACACACACACGGCCATATCTGATCCACAAGTTTGATCAGTTAATGCCTTAAAGTAGTAAAGTAACTAGAAGCCATAAAAATTATGCTTACCTTGAATTAACAACATCGTCAAGAAATTTTTGTATTTAGCTTGTATTCAACTTATAATCTATTCATTAGTAGATGTAAGAAAATAATATTGAAGGCTGCTGTTGATTATAAAGAAAACGATCGTGGAAGTCAATGATGGATTTCAAAGGAAATTCAGATAGAAGGAGGAGCAGGAAGCATTCAGTAACTAACTAGGAAAATATATAATAAAATCTGAGATAATTAAGCAATAAAGTATAATACCTCTCTATGAACATTGAGTTGCTCCTGCAAGAGTCGTTTGCCATTAAGATATAGCATGTCAAAAGCATATATGCAAACGTTAACTTCTATCACTTCAGAAAATTACTTCCTGAATTATTATCACTAAATCAGATAGATATCATACAACTCTTCTCCATAAAGAAGCTCCAAATAAGGGGGAAAATGGATAAACATTAACATTGGAGTTTACATTGGGCCAAAACGGATACATAGCTTCAATAGACATGGCGGGCATTGCATTAATCACTAACCGAACCCTAATAAACATAGAATAAACCTAGTTTCCAGAAAATGAACAATAATCACAACGCAATAAAACAAAATTCAAAAGAAACTTTTCGAATAATGTGAAATGCAACCACCATATATAGATCCATACCCACAAATGAACAAAGTAATCATATTTATTTTTTATCATAGGCATAAAAAGATATACATATGAAACCAGCAACAACAACAACAAGCCTATGCTGCTAAAGTAAAAAAAAATATCACAATCCAACAAATAATTGAACCGAAATTTCTATTTCTTACAGGAAAATGTTAATTCAAATTGGATCAACTAGCTGTGAAGAGAGCAGGATTGGATGTGGCATGGCCGACTTGTACTTCCAGCAATTCCAAGCGCCGCTCCAATGTGTCCAGCTTCTCGTTCAATTTCGCCAATTTATTCTCCGTAGTGGACTTTGAAAAAAATAAATAAATTTAAAACTAGAAAAAAAAGAGTAGAAATTAAATAAAATGATGGAGCGAGCTGTGTTGTGATTTTGAGAAGCGAGCGAGCTGTTTTGGTATTAGCGAGCTGTTTGTGAAGAGTAGCGACCTGTAGTATGGGGATGAGTTTTCATATAGGGTCGTGATCTCTTGTGGTTGGGGCTGTGTACTTGAGCCCGGTATGCGTGGATTATTATGGGCCTGGTGGGCTGTATGCCCTGGCTTATTTTGGTACTTTATTGAGAAGTTTATTGTTTATGGGAATTTACTATATCGGAGGAATCCTAATTATAAGACAGTTGTGGTATTTATGGAATTGTGATGTGAGAAGGTAACCCTAGATATTGGAGATCTTCTACTATCCCTATAAAAGAAGCCTTTGGCTTCTCTTTCAGAGGTTAATGCTTATTACGCATTTATTATCTTTGCGCATTGATATTGTTTATTGAGAGAAAAAGTGGTGATTTCGCTTATTAACTTAAGCGTCGGAGGGCCTTAACGGGCTCGAAATCCGGCCCGTTTTAGGCGTTGTTTTGCAGGATCGGCGAGGTCGCTTGGAGGATCGTGAGAGATTGGGAAGGTCGCTTTGACGTATTTGAAGTTCCGTTTAGGTCGCTGATCTCAATTTTGAGGTTAGTACCCCCTTTATTTGGTAGTTCAACTTTTTTGTACTTATCAAATTGACGCCGTCTGTGGGAAAGAGGGACATCGAGTCCTTGAGCGAAAGACGTGAGGTACACAATTTTCGTAGGTCTCTGCGCAATAAACTTTAAAAATCGTTTTATACTGTTTCAACCGTTAGATCACATTGAAATTTTTACAAAACGTCAAGGACCTTTTAAATTACGTTTTGAACGGTGGAGATCAGATTTTGAGGTGTGAGGGAATTTATATAAATTTTCGATCGAAGCAGTTTTTATTTTCGGAAAATCCTGCGCAGTGTTTTTTAAAATATGATTGTGCATAATATAACCGTTGGATCAACTCGAAAACTGAATATGTTAATCTAAACATGTTGAAGTTCAATCTGAACAGTGGAGATCTTATTATGAGGTTGGGAAAATTTTATACCGAATTTTAAATAAGAGCTGATCCTGTTTCCAAAAACTGCTTGTCTAATTTCTGTTGAGAATTAAGTTATGTACAATTTAATTGTTGGATGGAGTTGAATTTTGGATATAATATGTACGATATATAGTGGTTAAATATGAATAGTGGTGGAGATCAAGATTTGAAGATTTGTGAACATGAATAAAGGTTGTGATGCTTGCGTTTTATTTATTGATCATATACTAACGGACTGAGTAAGGTCTATTCGTTGAGTTTGTATTAATGTTGGTTTTTGAGAATTACTTTATGTGTTGCTTGGACCTTAACCCGGGAATGGTCAACACAAACAAATGCGATGAGGTCGCGTGTTCAAATATTGAAGGTCGATTTATTTTGGTGTTCGAAGTCTAAGACGATGAGGTCGCACTTCACCAGTCACGATAAGTTTCCTTCTTATATTTACAAAATTGGTTATTGCACGCAAACTTTTGGCATGATTGGTACGGTGGATGGTCTTTATTGATTACTTATTACTTCGATTGCTTTTTGATCGATGGACGCGTAATGGCTCTTGATTAAATACGACGAATTAAACCAGGTCTAATAATTTATTTGGCATGAATAGGGCGAATTTATTTCCAATGTTTGGACTGGAATATGAAATCAATTGCTATGAGTTTGTTAATCTTTATTATTTGCCAAGCGTGAAACCATATGAATTTCAGTTAATTATATAGAGGTCTCACAGTGGTTTAAGTTGCTCAGAATCGTTACTAATATTTTTTGATGAAGTTTCCTCTGGGATGTGTTATCATATATTTGGTTAAATGAAATAAAGAGGGTGTTACTTATTTGTTTAATTCTACATATGTGCTGAGTGGTATTTATAATTGCCGATTGACGAGTGGATTATAAAGGGCTTGTTATTTAGTTTTGATAGTGTTATATGGAGGGCGTATGATTAGATGATTTTGAAACATCTTTGTCTTATTCCGAAAAAGATGCATGTATAAATCAGGGATCATGTTTATATGATATGCGTATGGCTTATTTGATTTAACGTGGTTTGTTCGGTTTAATGGATTTGTATGAAGATTATTGTCATGGTATATGGTTTTGTGTTAATTTTGGTTTTCGAGGGCTTACCTATGTGTTGCCTTGAGTTTAACTCGGGATCGGTCAATTCAAACAAACGCGATGAGGTCGCATGTCCAGATATTCAGGGGTGATCCATTTTGTTGCTCGAAATCTATGGTGATGAGGTAGTGCATCAACAAAACGCAACAAAATCATCAAAAATCGAGGTCGCGCGTTTCAAACATTGACAAAAAGGAGATCGGGGAATTATGTTACCTAAAAACAAAAGGGTCGCGTAGTTGGATATTCGAGGAGAGGTGAATTTTCCTATAGCATCAATATGAATACGTATCGGGTACGCTTTTTGAAATCTCATGAAAGAGACGGTTTTCCATTTTATGCCCTGTTTTATTTTTATGGTTGAGCATGGAGGCAATAATGGATTTATACGATTTAAATGATTATGGTGTGTGATTCAATTTAAATGGTTTTATGATCTGAGTTACGGGGAATACGTATAATTAATATGTTACGGCCTCTGCGACCTTGTTACGGTCTTCGCGATCTCCTTACGGTCCCGTGCGACCTCATTATGCAGAACAAGGTATGGCTTTATGGTTATGAAAATGTTTAAGCCTCAACGGCCAGGGATTTTATGGGTTTTATGTTTAAATTTCGAGGCTTTCATTAGGTCGATGATGGTTAATTTCCGACGCTTTCATTGGGTCGATGATGATTTAATTCCGACGCTTTCATTAGGTTGATGATAGTTAAATTCCGACGCTTTCATTAGGTCGATGATAGTTAAATTCCGACGCTTTCATTAGGTCGATGATGGTTAATTTCCGACGCTTTCATTAGGTCGATGATGATTTAATTCCGACGCTTTCATTAGGTCGATGATCGTTTAATTCCGACGCTTTCATTAGGTCGATGATGATTTATTTCCGACGCTTTTATTAGGTCGATGATTGTTTAATTCCGACGCTTTTCATTAGGTCGATGATTGGTTTAATTCCGACGCTTTCATTAGGTCGATGATTGTTTAATTTCGACGCTTTTATTAGGTCGATGATTGTTTAAGTCCAATGCTTTCATTAGGTCGATGATTGTTTAATTCCGACCCTTTCATTAGGTCGATGATTGTTTAATTCCGACCCTTTCATTAGGTCGATGATTGTTTAATTCCGACGCTTTCATTAGGTCGATGATTGTTTAATTGCGACGCTTTTATTAGGTCGATGACGGTTCAATTCCGACGCTTTCATTAGGTCGATGATGGTTCAATTCCGACGCTCTCATTAGGTCGATGATTAAATTCTGACGCTTTCATTAGGTCGGTGATGGTTAAAATTCCGACGCTCTTCATTAGGTCGGATGATTAAATTCCGACGCTTTCATTAGGTCGATGATGGTTAAATTCCGACGCTTTCATTAGGTCGATGATGGTTTAAAACCCGACGCTTCTATTAGGTCGGCGATGGTTTTTATGGTTATGGGCTGACGCTTGTTTTTAGGTCGGCAGGCTGGGGAGAGGGTAAACTCTTGTGTTGGAGGGCACCTCTCTCGCGGCGAAAGTGATAGTGGGGCTGACGCTTGTTTAGGTCGGCGGGGCGGGAGAAGGTAACTCTGGACCGGAGGGCACTTCTCCCACCCAAGAGTTGGTTGTGATGTGAAAGTGGTTTCTTTCAGTGGGTCGATGCTTGTTTTAGGTCGGCGGGGCGGGAGAAGGTAACTCTGGACCGTAGGGCACTTCTCCCGCACAAAGTTTGTGGTGAAAGGTTGTGGTGAAAGTTTGTGTTTGTGGTAAGTGTTGTGGCGGGAGAAGGTAACTCTGGACCGGAGGGCACTTCTCCCGCACAAGAAGATCATGGAAAGTTGTGAGAAGTGATAAAATGTT
>BMAC01000811.1:319692-348333 GCA_014905375.1 Phtheirospermum japonicum | reverse complement strand
AGAATTTAAAACGCATGAACACTAATTAAAACTAGGTATTTAATTCAGCAATTGGAACTTATAAACTAGAGAAATTATTCTAAGAACTTAAACAAGATCAACTAGCATAAAAGCAACAATTATCTAGAACGAAATGTAAACGAAGTAAACTAACCAAGCATGAATAAAAACTAAGCATTAATTAAACTCAAGATTACGAATTGCAATATCAAAAGTATCTGAGTCTTGGAGAATTTTATTAGGAATTTATTTGATTATGGACCACCATTCGAAAAAAAAAAAAAAGAACCCATAAAAAGAATAAACGGGGGAAAAAGAAAAGAATGAAAGAAAGATGGTGAGTCTTGTGTTATTAATTGCCTACGCGCTTGTAAAGGCTTGAGTTTAATTGTTTATTTTATGAAGCCTTATGTTTAAAAGGCAAAAGAGTTGTGATTAAGTGGTTTGAGCTTATAGTCGGTTTTACGGTTTGCGAGTTGGGAAATAGCCTATATTTTAAAGGCTAAGTTATGAGTGTTTAGTAACGCCGAGCACCTGCTCGCGTCAGTCGACGCTACGTCGATGCTCCGTCGACGCGACGGCCCAGAATTCAGAAATTAGGGTTTCTTGTGCGCCAAGACTTGTTATATCTATATAAACCCTCATTATTTCGGGTTTTAGGGGTGTGCCACGACAGATACATCTACCCTAAGGTTCCTTAGCTCATAAAAACAATAAGTCCACGTCTTATAACAAGATTTGGAGACGAAGATCAAGGATCGAAGTTCTACGCGTCTGAAACACCGATTTCGCGCTCGAGAGTCCATTTTCGTCCAAGATCAGCGTTCAAACTCCGGAATAGCTGGAGCTTTTCATTGCTTTCCTTAGTTTCAATAAGTTTTCWAAACTCTTAGATTATTTTCTAGTTAATTGTCTAGATAAATTCTTAGTTAATTCTAGTTTTAATTAGTTTAATTATTTCTTATGCTTGGATGTTGGATATTAGTAATTTAGTTTATTTATGCGATTTAGTTTATACTTAGTTATTGGTTCTTGGATTCGTATGATTCAATTGCTAGCGACAATCTCTTAAATTCAAGCTTTTAGATATAATAAATTAGTTCTAGCCTTCATAGCATAAAATTGGTGATTTAGTTATACCTCTTAGTTAGTAATTTAGAATAATTAGTTTAATCAGCTTTAGTTTACTGCTTAGTTCGTAGTTGATAATCTAGTTTAAAATAATTAGTTTAATCAGTTTTAGTTTAATTATCATCTTAGTTTATAATGATCGAATCAATCCATTTAAAACCCCAAATGTATATGTATGTTATTCGTAATTGAGAAAAACATACGAAAGACCGAACAGTTGTTTCCTCGAGAGATACGACTCGAGTCAAACTCATCGCCCTACAGTTACCTCGTACACTTGCGAGCAAACTGACGTGCTTTTAAATTAATTATTAAAACGACTCATCGCCCTACAGTTACCTCGTACACTTGCGAGCAAACTGACGTGCTTTTAAATTGATTATTAAAAACGGGGTGCACAAAAGTTTGAGTCAACTTGAGAATCATGTATCAATTGAATTGTAATTATTATTTTATTTTGTAGGAGATTTGTTATTGGGACACGAGCCTGTATACTCTATGGAAGATACATATAACATTTCTCCAGACGATGCAAGACAAGTATGGGAAGCGGCTGATCGAATATAAGAAGTATTGTGATTCTCATGCTGGTCAGCCACCGCCATACTTTGACAAGGGGGTCTAGAGGTAAATGATTCTGTTATGTGTTCTTATTAAATTAGAAATTTCTAATTATTACAGATAATTTATTTCATCTAATATATATCATGCATTTCAACTAGGGCTTGAACGGTTGAGTGGGATAAGCCCGAGAACAGGAGGAGGTCCGAGCAATACAGCAAGAACAGGAGGAGCGAGCCTGCTGGTTCGGGTACTGGGATGTCGAAGCGTAGGGAGGGTTTAGATCTACGATCCATTATTCCTATGATATCGTGAGTAATTTCAGATATAATATAATATATTTTTTTTTATGTTAATTATTTGATAATTTTATTTGAATACAGAAGCAGGAGACAGGTGCGCCGGCCACTATGTACCAGGTTTTGCGCCGGCCACTACGTACCAGGTTTTTGTACGTACGCACAAGAAGGACGACGACACGTGGATCGATATGAGATCTAGTAATACTAATGTGAGTCTCTTTCTTATTTTTTACTTATTCTTTGGTTTTAATGTAGAATTTACTAACGAGTTGTATTTCAGGATGAGTACGAGCTACGTCTGGATAATGAACGTGCTTCTTCACAGGATCCGGAAAACGAGGTTGACCATGACCTACTTTTTCTCAATGTCGTCGGGTCGGGTAAGGGTCGACATTACGACACCAACTTGTTCGAGAAGTTGGTGGCTGATGCGAAGGTTTTCGAGGTAGCTCTTTTTCCTCCTCCTCCTCCCAGTAGGATAGGACCCACATGAGAGAGCTCGGGGCACAGCTCCAGGCGCAGAGGGAGAGTTAGAGCCCACGAGACGAGCTCAGGAAGCGATGGAGCAGCGATACAATAAGTTTGAACGACTACGTGAGCAGCACCAGCAGGAGTAGCAACAATTTCAAGCGTAGGTGAACGCCCACATGGCCGAGCTGTTAGCTCGTTTACAGCAGTACCCTCCACCGCAGCATCCCCCGTCATAGGAATGTTTATATTTTTATAAATTTTTTACTAAACACTTTTGTTCAAAAAAATTAATAATTGTAAATTTCCATATATTTATATAATAATTAGTTAGTTTATTTGTCTGTTTATTAATAATAAAATTATTAATTAAAAATAAAAAAGGAAAAAATTGAGGGGAATATTCCCCTGTGAAAAAGCCAAGGGCAACCCCCTCGTAAACACCGACGGCCAGAATGTCGTCAGTTTTTTTTTTCATTTTTTTTTAATATTTTTCGAAGGGAAAATCGAGGGTATATTTTCCCTCAATTTTTCCGAGGGGATATTTGTCCTCGGTTTTTCCGAGTTTATATGTCTCCTCATTTTTTCCAAGGGCACATATATTCAGGCCAAGGGAACTTAGCGAAGAAAGGAACTTTCGGTAATTCCCTCGAAAAAACTTATACAGAGCAACATTCCCCTAGAAATGTTTACCGAGGAGGGTTTTACCAAAAGGAATTTTCCCTTGGTTTTTCTCTCAGTAAATTGACTAACGAGGGCTTTTGGCTTATTACCGAGGGATTTTCCCCTCGGTAAAATACTTTTTTTCTTGTAGTCTCAGGTCGCAGATATACTTACCAAACCAATGTCGGGCCAATTCTTCAGGAGAAGATGTCACAAATTTTATGTTGTTCCTTCATCCTCCCTTGAATTGAGAGGGCATAATAGACAAGTCTCACTGAGCCTACCAACGCAACGACCTGCTTGTAAACAGGTAGCACTGAGTCCATCAATGCAGTGACCGGGCGTGGATCTTCTCGCTTTTGCTTATTTTTTCATAGAACAGGTAGCTATAAGCATACCAAAGGTGCGAGCTGACATGAACTTGCATAAGCTCGGCATAGGAAAGTAGCGAACTACCCACATCAATTCGGCACAAGTGCATGATAAGAAGCAGCACCATATCGAAACTCACCACAAGAGTTACAAGATAAAATTGTCAACCAGTGTACCTTTTGTACTATTTGTACTATCCAGTAGAGTCGTTGGATGATAGCTATAGTATCTAAGGTTCCTAGAGTTTCTAGATTGTTCTCTATATGTGTGTACATTTGCATTGTAATCATCGATATAAGATTTGAAATACAAATTTATTCAGATGTCGTTATTATAAAGAAAAAGAAGTCGCTACCCTTTTCTCTTTCAGGAACATCATACTGTAGTTCACTCTGATCTTTTAAGAGAATGGGTGTACGAAGATATAAGAAAGTTAAAACACTGAGCTATTTCCAAGACAGTGCAGGTGATATTTTCAAAACTTCCGCTCATTGCATGGAAATAATTTACTAAAGATGGGATTTCTAGTCAGAAGATTAAAATAGCTAAATTTGAGTAATTATATACGTTTTTTTTCTTTTGGTGTATGAATATTTAGACTGTTATTTACTCTATATAAATTGGAGTTAGAGCATGTGGTTGATAGTAATTAGATTTCTCTCTTGTTTCTCCTGGTGCTAGATGTTTGACTAGTTTTTATGGATGATATAATATATGCTTTCTTGGTTCCGTTTGTGATGATTTAGACCTCTCTTTTGTTGGCTTGCCACGAGGATCTTCGAAAGTAAAACTATCATTCGTCTCCAAGGCTTGGTGCTGAATTCTATATGGAAATGTACGTACCCAAAAGCTGTTAATCTGATCTGCTACAATATTCACGATAAATACATAATCTTAAGACCCATACTAAGTTATTCATTTTCTATGCCATTCATGTGGTGATGGTGGTTGGTTTTCTTTATGGAACCTCAAGGAAATGACAATATTAGTATTTTTGGTTCCAAATATATTGGCGTGATTAGGTTAAAGGAATTTGATCCACCAAATCTTGTTCCAGAGGAACAGTTTGCAGAACAACACTAATATTATTTACGTAGGAGGAGAAATCTTGACTCTTAATGGATTTTCTTCGGTTATTGTTGTTTATTATAATCTTTCCTCAGCTCATAATAATACTTAAGAGGGACGACAAAAATCGCCCCTATTAATGCCATTGTCGTTGCATTAGTTATATAGGGACGACATGTCCTCCCAGGTACGCCCTCCCTATAGACATCTTGCTACTGATATATAGGGACGACAATAGTCGTTTCTAAAACTTAAATAACAACAGAGATGACTTGTCGTGCCAATATCTGTCCTTCCTAAATAGAACCGGGTGGCGCTTCTTAGCTAATAAGCGCCACCAATAATGCTGTGCGGGTGACGGTTTTGCGAAGAAGCGCCATCAATAATACTGAGCAATAACATCGGTTTCTTAAGAAACCGATGTCGGTAGCACAGAGAACATTAACATCGGTTTGAATATAACCCATCTAAATTCCAAAATAATAATTAAAAAAAGAATTAAATATTCATTCTATTTTACCAATTCTCGTCCCAACCTATAAATTGCAATTTAATTCATATTTTTATGAAAATTAAAATTAATCAACATGACAAAAGCATCCAATATATTTAAAAAAAATATTTTACATTACACTTTTACAAGAAAGAAACCCACACAATATCGAACTAATTAGGGCATTTTTCACATCAAAGGCCCAATAATAATAATAATAAAATTTACCCCAGCAGCACGTATCTTGCCCATAGTGATCCCACACCCACTCCGCAAGGCCCGTGTGCTCATCTCCGCTCTCTTCCAATAACCAGTTCTAAAAGCACAACCCCGAAGCTATAAACGTCGATTTTCTCGTTCACTTTCGTAGTATAAGCATACTCTGCAAGAAAATATAATGTATAGTTAGCAGTCGTAATAAGTTGGAAAAGTAGAAAAGGTTTCTCGGCATGTCGTTTAATCCAGTAAAATTACAAAATCAGTCCCATGCCAAATCTGGCAAAATGGTCCTGTAATTTTCATGATTTGCAAAACAGTCCTGTAACAATGTACGATTAGTGAAATTGACATGGATTTTACAGACCATTTTGCAACCGTCTGCTACTGTTCATTAGTAACAAGACTAATTTTGCAATTTTTCCCCTGTTTATCCACACACCAAGCGTACACACGTGATCTACCGTTTAGGGTAAATTATAAAAAATTACCCCTAAATTTTTGCCTAATTACAAGAAATCCAGTTATCTTTCAAATTTTAAATTACCCCTAAATTTTCACCTATATACAAGAAACCCGGTTATCTGTCAAAATTACAAATATCCCTTTAATGTAACTTGAGATTCTTATTTAAATAAACAACTACTCCAGTTGACATGGAATTTGTAAGTATAAACAACTTCATGGTTTTTTTTTTGGTTTTTTTTTGGTTTGTTTTGGTAACAAAACCCTTTTTATTACCTGGAGCAATATAGCCAAAAGATCCAGCAACAGCAGACATAGTGTTAGGCTCCCCTTTCTTGATCAAAATCTTGGCCAACCCAAAATCAACAATTTTGGCCTTAAAATCATAATCCAGCAAAATATTGCTCGATTTCACATCGCGGTGAATAATCGGCACGTTGCAATCGTGATGCATATAGTAAAGCCCCTGTGCAGCTCCAATCACGATTCTCAACCTTGCAGGCCAATCCAAAACGATATCGCCAACAACAGAACCATTACGTGACAAATTAGCTTTTCTCTTTTTCCTATGTATCCATCAATCAAGACTTTGATTCTCCATATACTCGTAAACAAGAAGCTATATTTTATTATGTCTACTAAATAACATCACTAATAAAATCATTGATAACCGAAATTTTATTTAAATTATCCTAACAATATAATGTACTATATTTTGTTATTTCAATAGAATTGAAATGCAATCACTAATAAAATTAATATTTTAAATTTACTTAATTAAAAGCATTACTAAAAATTCAATTAGGTACATAAGTCACGTATCATTTTGTTTTTAAAATTTAAAAGTCCAATATTCAATTAACCCAACAAGCAATAATAACACAATCAAGTTTGAAATGATCAGGACTCGTTGGAGGAAGACATGTATACATATGATCTTCAAATTTAACATCATTGTTATGTATAGTTTATGTGGATTCATATGCATTCCCAGTGCCGATCATATTAAATATTATAATAATTTTATCGTATGTCATTAGTTTAGATAAATGAAATATTATGGATTTGGAAATATACGCCATGTTCATATGCTAAATCAATTACACAATAATCAAATCGAAAACAAAACAAAAATAAATCATAACTCATAATAATCTTTTTGGCCCAAATTAAATGTCATTTTAGCATTGTGTGAGTTAAATGTCATTTTAGCAATTTTCACATAAATTACGAAATCTTATAATGATTGATGTACGCCTATCTAAGTGTACTTATTGATTATCTTAAAATTGTATATTCTCTATCTTCTTAAATATAATATTTGACTCGAACCAAATTGCTCATTTTTTAAATAATTAATGCTACAAGAATTGAATCGTGCATTAAAATTACCTTTACCAAGACAGTTTCATCAGCCCCATATTTATACTTGAAACCAGCTTCCAACAGTTTCTTCGATGAAAGGCTTACGATTTTAGCCGATCGATCGACTAAAGACCTGCAATAAACGATAGCAACTTTAACTATAGAGTTTTTTGTTTTTTCTGACTAGACAAAACATGGTATTAATAAAAACCTTAGCAACAACTTACTTTGGATTTGATATCTGATACTCAGGATACTTCTTGGATACATGTTTAGATAACTCATCGATTAATACTTCTACAGTGGAGCAAATGTACCTCCTTTGGTTTGTGGATAGTCGAAAAGAAATATGTGTGCGTTTGCAACATCATCTATGTGCACGAATGGCGATTTCTCATTATATTTGATATGTTCCTTATTTCCTGCACAACATCATAATAGCTCGTCTACTTTTTCAAATGTTAAATGCATATTAAAGATGGTTAATATTCAATGAGTGAACGAAATCATTTGAAATCACACGCACAAAAAAAAAAGTGATTATCAACTTTAGATTTGACTTTTACAAACATATAAGCACTCTCTTTTAACTAATTCAACATTTGTTCTTTAGTTTCTATTTTGCCAACTTCTGAATTCTCAACTATTTTTACAGTGTTTACAATCTTCAAGAAAAAGTGATTCTCAGCTTCTAGCAAATTTTTTTTATGATTCTTAACTACCTTTAGGGAGTGTTTGCAAACTCTCAAGAAAAAGTGATTTTCAACTTCTAGCCAAGAAATTTAGGTGCTGAGACTTGATTTTATTTAAAATAAATAAATTGCAAATGCACCCTTACTTTTGCAAACACTAAACATATCCTTTTTCTCGATTCAACGTGTAAAATCTGAACACAAAATGAGAAAAACAACACCATACATACCCGTAAACATAGCAAGATATGCCCGCACGGAGGCCGGCAAACCAGGAAAAATAAAAGGAACATTTATCAAATTCGGAAGCGCGATAACTGCATCCAACGAATGCTTTTCTGAGAATTCTAGAATAGCCCTTTCAGAAACCGTATTTGAAATGCATTAAGAAGCTCTGAATATCCCGGATCTCCTGACGTAATCTAAATTGCTCCACGATTCCTCGTCCAACACATCATCATTTGCATCGCTTTTGTGCATCACTGTGGCCGCGCCTGATGTGAACACGACCCTTTATTAGAATCACTAATCCAATATATGCTTATATGATTAATAGCTTACGTTTCAGCACCAAAATATTAAATTATTAGTAAATCATCTATTTATTGCTAATTCAAATACTATATAGTATATAAATAAATGGATAAGTAAAAATATATTTAAGAGCAAAATTTATATTTTCTCCCCTTAAACCATCAATATCTTGAGAAGGAGAAGAACTTACAGTTGGAGCTAGAAGTCCTCCAAAAAGCATCAGTCCAGTAATAAGAGAAACACAGTAATAAGAGAAACACAGGCCTGTAACAATCTAAGAAGATATAGAATATACTAGCGATATATGTAATTCCTACAAAACGTTACTCATTTTGAGAAACCAGAATCAACAACAATTACACAACAATCGCCATGAAAATAACACAGGAAAACACATCCTCGAACACCTTTTATTTTAGCAAAATTGGAGCAATTTAAAAAACGTAGACAAAGTCCAATTTTAATTACTCAAAGAAAAAAAATAGCAAAAAAAAGACGGGTTATTAAAAAGAAATACACAAAATAATCCACAAAAAATTAAAAAACTCGAAAAAAAATTGAAGAAAAGGGAAAAGAAATTTACCTGGAAAATCCCATGGCTCCCACTTACAAACATCAATTTCACGAATAACACCGACTTCTTTGTCACGCCTATTGATTCTATGCCTCCGATAGTGATCGATCAGCTCCTCATCCGTCGGCCGGGAATCTATACCCTACCTGCAAAGGATTTCACGAAAGCACAAACATTATTGATCACAAAAAATTAAAAAACTCGAAAAAATTGAAGAAAAGGGAAAAGAAATTTACCTGGAAATCCATGGCTCCCACTTACAAACATCAATTTCACGAATAACACCGACTTCTTTGTCACGCCTATTGATTCTATGCCTCCGATAGTCATCGATCAGCTCCTCATCCGTCGACCGGAATCTATACCCTACCTGCAAAGATTTCACGGAAGCACAACCATTATTGATCAAAACTTATTTTCAAACAAGTAAATAGTAACAAAGAGTGGGTGAATTGTATAATTGCACTCACTGACAGTGTTCTCAAGATAAATCATCTTGTCGCCCGACGCCGACAAGATCTGGCAATCTTCGACGAAAAGGACGTCGTTGGCGTGGGCGGTATCTCTGGCCTGCCGGTTTCAGAGGTGGAGCTCGCCATTCTGGTAGCCGGAAAGAGTGAACTGTCTGTCGGAAGTGAGGGCGATATCCTGGACGAAGTGAGAGTGGCCGGTGAGACAGCAGTGGGAGACGTCGTAGGTTTTCTCCTCTTTGAGTTAGGGTACTCGGTGGTGGTGATGGCGGTGCCACATTGTGGTGGTTTGTGATAGAGACGGACTCAATTGGGCAGTGGTGGTTTGTGGTTTGTGATAGAGACGCAGGATTATGTTAGAGGGAAATATTGAGATGGGTTAGGAATTGAGATGGAGGATTGAGCGCGTTTAGTTCCCGCTTACACAAGATTTTTGGCACTTTTGGTGAAAAAAGGGGAAATATTATTTACTTATATGTTATATTCGTATCAATCAATTTGAGATTCATTTTATATAGGGACGACTTATTATATCTTATAGGAAGGATAAAATGTCGTCACTAAAGGTAGAACATATAGCAACAATATTTTAATGTCCTCCCAATAAATAATCGAACCTATTGTAAGGACTTTTGGATGTCGTGCTTATATGTCCTACTTATAGGCACGACACCAATGTCCTCCCAATTTTGTCCTCCCTCTTAAGCTCATTTCTTGTAGTGAAATTCCGTTCCGAGATATTTTTTAGGGAACCACATCATCATGTCCAAGTAGAATGGGGGGGGGGGGGGGGGGGGGAATTGTTTTTTTATTAAGTACATCATATTGACTCACTTTCTAAAAATAACCATGATATTGTCCAACATCTCAAATTATCAAAAAGGGTCCAAAATTATCATTTTCGGGCTCAAGCGTTGACGTGGCAGGATAACAGAATTTATTATCATTTTTTCTTTATTTTCAAATATTAAATTGAAGATAGAAGTCGGTTTTGCCCCTCATTTTGTTTTTTCTTTTCTTTTGTTCTTTTCTATTTCCTTTCTTCTTTTTTCTATTTTCTATTTTTATTCCTTTTTTTTTTCCTAATCCATCTTCCTCTCCTTTTTTGATTGAAAAATCACAATTGATCCCAAACTCCAAGCTCGAGTCCATTCAAGAAGACAGACCCTTAAAATTTAATTTTGTTCAAACAATTCATCAAATAAAATCTCGGCTAACAACATAAAAACACACAAAACGCAAAGCGGACATGCTATACAGCTGCGTGGCAAGAAAATCCTAAAACTGCTAAGCAAGTGAGACTATTGTAGCACCACAATCAGATGTATCTTCAAAAGAAAAGACATGTCCAACATCAAATAAATTAACTGGAGGGACACTCCTGTGACATTTGATGTTAGAGGCCTAAAATTTTGTTGTTACACCTGAGATGGAGGTCTCCATTGAGAGTGTTGTTGTGTTTGTTGAGATATGACAACCTTGAATGATTTTCTTTCAATGCTCTTTTTTCTTGCAAAATCTACAAAAATTAGATGCAACTTAGGGCCTATTTTGTTTGTTGAAGGATGGTTTAGAAGAACAACAAAAAAAATGAATTGGGAAGAATTACTTTTTGTCCATTCCTTTTTTTTTTATTGAGACTTGATACGACATCAAATATTTACGTCGATAACATGCAGGTATTTATGTGAATTTGGTAAGCGACCTCATTTCTTAGAAGGTATAATCCTTCTGGGAGTTGGGCCCTCGTAGACTGAGGAGCAAAAGGAGTTGTTTTGGAGGGCAGCGACCTGACGTATAGGAATGGCGAGCTCTTATGCAGGGTAGCGACCTCTTATGATATAATTACTATTATACCAGCTTGGCGCTGAATAATAGCTCGGTGTTGAGAGCTGGCTTCATGGTTTTCGGGCTCTAACAGGCTAATATGGGCTATTCTATGGGGTCCCGACGGACTATAATTATGGATATGGTTATTGGCCCATGGTTATTAAGGTAATTCAGCGAGAGTTCTATTATTTATGGGAAGTTAGCATATAGGAGGAATCCTAATTCTAAGTCGGTCACTATTTATGGTATTATAGTTATAATATGAGAGGGGAACCCTTGATTGGGAATACTTCTCTTATTATATAAAGAGGACTCATGCCTCATTCTTTTCTTTAAGTTGATTTCACATCCTACGTTTTAAGCTCTCACATCTTTTTCAAAACACTCTCTAACTTAAGCATCGGAGGGCTTATGCCGGGGCCGTCCACCGCCTGGTTTGGGTTCTATTTTGTAGGATCTATCAGGTCGGCAGGAATTTTTTGGAGATCAATCAGGTCACTGTTTGGCTACTCAACGTTAATCAGGTCGCTGACTGCGAATTTGAGGTCAGTACTTACTATTCTTGAAGCACCATTCTTTTTGGTCGCATCAAGACTTGATACAAATTTCTTCAGATAATAACTCATTAACCGCCTAATCAAATGTAGGAACAAGATTGCGATGCAAGATTGTGCATCGAAATTTTTCAAATTATCTTTAATGGTCATCAAGAATTAGACCAATCTCTTCACTACAAGAATTTATAGAGTACATGCTCATAGTTTTGCAGATTGTGTGAGAGACAGTTGATCTCACAAATTTATCATGGCAGAATAAGATTATTGGATACTTATATTGTTTTTCTAGAGAGCACGAAAGTCGATCTCTAACTAATACTGCTTGGCAAAGTTTACTGTACATACAACATTTTCAAGTGATCATAAACCTTATCATTCGTATGATACTTTACCAATTGGACCTCTATATATTAATAAAAAATTCTCATAACCTATTTATTTTCTTACCACTCGTCGTCTAACAAATAACAAATTTTGGTGCTTCGATTTCTTATGTGTCATCTGATCATAATATATACCTTTAATATTTCCTTTTGCTATATTTTGACAAATTTATTTTTTAAATTATATTTTGCATAATATAATATTTTTTCTTTTATTCTCCTAATACAAAATATAAATATGTCATATATAATAGAAAAAAATAAAAATTATTTATCTTAATTAAAAGATAAATTACACAAAAGATAATGTTAATTAAAAAAAAAACTGAACTATGAATATGATTTAAATAAGTTATATTTATAATAAAAGTTAAAAAAACTACTTTTAGAATTTCAAATATCTTATATAATTTTTACGAGTAATTTCAATAATATAAGTATATAACAAAATATTATTATTTAATTAAATATAAATATAAATTTATATAATAATTCATACATATTGATTAGACACCTGTACAAGCGACACAGGTTGAGAATATGTTATCTTTTGAATTTTGCTAAGTATGTAATTAAAAATTATTAACGAATTTAATCGAAATATTAAAGTATAAAGTTATTTAATAATAACAATAATAATTACTAGATAGTGATTAGTACAAGACATGCGTTTGGAACGTGACATATTTTAAAATTTTCTAAGTATGTATATAAAATTATTAACGAATTTAATTTAAATATTAAAATATAAAATTATTTAATAATATCAATAATTAAGTAAATGCTGATTAGACATTGGTGTCACAAGTTAAATATACACACTTTTTTTTTGAGTTTCTTACTTTTAGATCTTAAACTCGTATCACGAGCCAACCTAAGTCAAAACAGTCGGTCAGAGCCTATTGTCATAAACAGAGAGAAGAAACCTTTACCTCATTCTAGACGTGTTGATACATTTATAACCGGCCGGTTAATTAACCGGCGGTTAATAACAGGCCGGTTAATTAACTGATTTTTGGTTAACCGTAACCTAACCAGTTGAGAACTGTTTAAGGTTACGGTTAAACCGGTTAATCGATCGGACGGTTAACCGCCGGTTTTTTAATTTTTTTTTATTTTTTAAAAAACAGTCGATCAGGCAGTTGATCGACTGAATTTCTGTCGATCGACTGAATTTCTGTCGATCGATTGACACTTTGTCGATCGACAGAAATGCAGTCGATCGACTATTTTTTTTTAAACCGGTTAACCGGCGATTATGGTTAGACGGTCAGGTTAACCGTAACCTAACCGCCGGCCACCGGTTGACTGTTACGGTTATAACCGTGACCGTCGGTCAACGGTTAACCGTAATCGGTCAACCGGTTATTAACCGGCGGCTAACCGGTTAACCGTAACCGGATCAACACCTCTACCTCATTCTGACAACCCTTTTCCCAGCGTAGCCAATGAGAGTTGAATTGGAAGAATAACCGAGTGCTCTCTAAACTGATCATAGTTACAATGTAGAGGAGAACATTCTCTACCGGTACAATACTTAGAGATTGAGGAAATGACATTCTTTTATATTTATTATTATTTGATAGTATATCTCTCTCTTTACTTAGTGTAGACACCCACGTATTACGCGGGCACAACGAAATAAATACATAATAAAATAAAATTGAAAAAACAAAATTTAAATATTGAAATTGAATTGTTCATACAATATTGAAAAAAAAATTCATTGCAAATTATGTTTGTAAAATTCTAGGATCCCAATTTAATTGATTTTTTACATTTTTTTTTTCTTTTTTTGAGGCCGACTTCTTCAGAATATTCTTCTTTATGAGATTGTCAAATTATTGTCGTTAGACACATTAAATCATAATGTTTATTTCATTTTTTTTGATATTCTTTCAAATAATTTTATTTTCTTCCCATAAACCTCCAAGGATGTCTCACTGCTTATTTGCAAAGTCCATCAGAGAAACTTTTCAATTATTAAAGGATAAATATTACTTTTAGTACCCAAACTATGGCGAGAATTCAGTTTCAGTACCCCATGTTTGCAAAGTATCAAGATTATTACTCAAAGTTTAATTTTGGTCTCACTTTTCATACCCGACGTTAACTTTTCCGTTAAAGTTAACGGAAACATCAAATTTGGAGGGAAATAATTAATTTAATTCAAAAGTATTTCCGTTAACTTTAATGGAAAAGTTAACGTCGGGTATGAAAAGTGAGACCAAAATTACACTTGGACTAATCTTGATACTTTTTAAACTTATGGTACTGAAACTGAAATCTCACCATAGTTTAGGTACCAAAAATGATATTTAGCCATTACTAAATGTAAGTTAAGCACTTTTGGTTAAGCAGTTGATTTAACATCAACTATTTATATTTGCATTACCTAGCACATTGAGATTTCCATCTTAATCTTGATTTTTATTTACAGAAATTAATATTCATCACTAATGAAGAAAATAAGAAAAACTGACATGCTTCTTTTATCAAGGGATGGACCTTTTCATAAAATAAAAAAGAAACAAACATGTGCAAATAAAAAGTATGAAGTTAATTGCATGGTTAGCAGAGGATGAAAACACACCATGAAAAGAGAGATCGATATTGGCTAATACAGATATGTCCTGAGCAAGTTATCACCACTAATAATATGGGGTAGTCTTACTCGACCTTCAGATGCAATATACAGTGCTATGTTCATTTTCATTATATTGCACCTTCTTTCGTTTTTGGAAAATATAGATCTCTCAATTTCAAATTCAAAAGCAACACCAGTCAATCACATCCCTTCCCAACACCCTGTACAAAGCCCCCAACACAACATGCATTTGCACCTTGGAAATTCGCTAAGCTCATAGTGACTCCTCATGATACGCCTTCATTTAAGACCACACCACCTTCTCGGCTGGCATCACAAAATACTTCAACACCTTTGTTATCCTGCAAAATAGTGTAAGTTGATGGGAAAAGTAACATATTAATCAATGTTTTCTTTTCTTTCTTTTGCCGCAAATTATTTGTAAACACGGCAGGCTTCATTATTTTCAATTATCTTACTCTTCTAAACTGTCCATTGTCAAATAAACCTCTCTTCAAGATCTTTGCAAAAATAAAATTTTAATCATTTTCAGTAACACTCCATATAAGAATTAAAACTAAACTTGTCACAAACTCAAAATAACCATGTTTTGAAGGCATAATAAAAAAAATTTATTAATATAAAACTATTCAAAATATATGAACATTTTGATTAATTTTTGTACATAGCATAAAAAAAATAAAATACAAACGGGGAAAGGAAAAGTTCACAAAATATATTTGTGTTTAGAGGATAATTATAGAACAATAATGGAACAAAGTAGCATTTTAAAGCAAAACACACATCCCAATTTAACCAAATGGCCAAAAAAGTAAAAAATGTATTGCAGAGATCATTGTAGTAAATAAGAATATTCTAACCGAGAAGTGAACTAATCAAAGGGAACTTAATTAAAATTAAGATGCAAAGAAAGCAGAGTGACACGAAAGTGAAAATCTGTCTCTAATTTCTAGTCTTCTTGTAGTGTACCTCAAACACTCTTTAATATCCTAATGATGATAGTACTTAATTACTAAATGTCAAAGGAAGATTAGACATGAGTTTCCACAGCCACATTTCGCGTGCATACAATCTCATAAATATCTAAAACCACAAAATACCATAATTAGGGTAATATTTATCTAAAATATTGAACAAATTCGGGTAATAAATAGACGAAATTACAACTTTTTTATGGATGATAGAAAATATGGATTTGATATTGCATATAAAAAATATGTTTAAATTATAATAAAAAAAATATAATATAGGCTCAAACTTATATTGTTGACCAAGACAAATGTAAATATTTTTTAATCAAAGAAATAATATAAAATATTAGGTCAGACTCAATATATCTAAAAAGATATATATTAGCTTTGATGTTTTGTAATCAGCAGTATAAATTTCTAAATTTAACTGAATAGAAAAAAAAATTGATTTGACAATGTTAATATTGTAATATATATGATTTTGTGTCTGCAATGCATTTTAAACACCCATATTAACCTATATTTCATGTCATAAATGAAATTTTCAATTCATTGTAAACATTTGAAAGCATACATTCAAACCCCAGCTATCTTTCTTGTTAATTGCCACTTTAGTGGTTTTACTTACATTCTACTTCGTTAGAGTTTTACAGGAGAGTGTTAGCAAACTGTAGAAAAAGATGATTAGTAGCTTTTGGGTGAAAAAAATAATCTACCTATAAATTTCAAGTATTATCTCCACCTATAAACACTTGTTTTATAAAGTCATAACACAACTCATATTTGGAGCCTCTTTAGAGGCGTCAACATGTACTAAGTTACATGATTATCTTTTTTGCACATCAACCTATTCAGAAGAAAACGAAAACTTAAAAGAACAAAAAACACCCGTTAATGATCAAGTCACATATGAAAATGAGAAAATTCAATACATCCAGCTACAAAGAATATCGTTACTAATAAAACATCAAAATAACAATACACCCTAGTCTTTTAAAAAGTGTCAAAAGTAGAACATTTGATGAAAAAAAAGTGAACAGAAACCGGCCAAAATAAATTTCATAATAAACCACAAAAAAATCTTACCAAGCTAAATCTCCACCTCCACTCTCCTGCAACAAATTGATAATATCGTTTGTCTGGCTAAGCAAACAACCTTTTTCTCTCAAGCACAACTCAAAGCACAGAAGATATTGATGCAAAAATGGTTTGAAAAAACTACTAATTAATTTGATTATGGTTTGAAAAAGATGATGTATTAATCTTATGTATTCAATATAAACCATTAACATTATGTACTGAAAACTAAACCATAATCAATATAAATACATCAGATAAACTACATAATTGAATATAAATACATCAGATTTTAGTACAAAATGGTTTGAATAAACTAAACCATTTCACATCAATTTGGAACTGAAATTTTAGTACAGAACAACTAAACCATTTCGCACAAAATCATCAAATTAACATTCCATCCAATTGATATTCATACTGAAATTAAATCTTAAGCACAAACAATTAAACTTATATGAAAATGTTCAAATTAGAATCAGTTTTTGGTGTAAGAACTGAAACTCATCTCAACTATTCAATATGATGATATAATGAGGCGCAATCATGAAAGTTTTATTATTCAAAAAATAAAAATTGGTGACTTGGGTCCTAATGAAAAGACAATCTCCAGCTCTTCAAACCAAATGAAAGTAACCATAAAAAACTGTAAACAAAAGTCACATAATTGATTGTTCGAGAAAAATATTACCCCGATCCGAAGCCACATTAGATATACATTGCCACGCAATCTGCACAAAATACATCAGACAAATACAAAACGAATCTGGAACCAAATAAATAAACAAATAAACACAGAAGCCCGGAATAAATAAATAAATAATCAAACAAACACCTTAAAAAAATAATAATAAATACCATCATGTCACCAATTAAGATTTATAGGACCAAGGTTGCACAAAAATCAAACTTATGAGATCAAAGTTGCCACATAGTACACTTACAGATACAAATATATTAGTTTTACACAAAGAGATACAAATATATTAGCTTCATTGGTTGGGTCATTACAGATTGTAAATCTTTCCATTACATTAGGGGGAGGAAAAAAAGGAATAGAAAAAAGTATGAAAGATACAAAAGGAATGACATGAAAAACAATAATATTCTTTTCTCATACAATGAGAACAGAATAGAACTCCCCAATACAAAGAAGAACAATAATATTCTTTTCTCATACAATGAGAACATAATAGAACTCCCCAATACAAAGAAGAACAATAATATTCTTTTCCAATTGATATACATTTTTACCTTCAACAGGCGAAAAAGCATTCGACAGACTCTCTTATATTCACATGAAGAATAGATGCGGACTTGAAAGCCCTTTTTCAGGTCCTTCTGTTGTTCCTTAATTGTCCGCGCCGATTTCATAGTAGAAGGCCTCCTATGTTTCCGAACAGCCCCACAACGACGTACCAATTAAGTCCAAAGGCCATGGCCATTCTCAAAACCCGCGACAAATCCGAATTACAACCGAAGAATTCAAATCAACAACCAAGTCAATCGAAACTCACTGGAAATTCATTCACTTTCTTTAAATTCAGAAACTCACCCTTACAGGCCTCGAATTCAGACAGGCCCATCATCTTAGTATCGAGTCCGAACCTGCGAGCCGACAACCTTTCAGGCCAAGCCGCTCGCCATTTCCAATTCGGAGACATAAATCGAGCCCGGTCATCTCAAACACGAACCGCCACGAGGGTGCTAACGAAAAATAAAAAATGCTAATTCTCGAAATAAGGAGAAAATTGACACTAATATCTACATGGTTGAGAATGGTTCAATCAAACAAAGCATTAATTTTCCAAAACAAATAAAAATTCCTACATAAAACTCTAAATTGGAAAGAGATGAATCATGATGTTTTGTGTTAGCTAAAAGTTATTTCACTTGCATCGAAAAACCAAAATGTGCACGAAACTGGTGTCAAATGCACATTCAACAACTTAATTTCATTTACAGGCAATTTATTCCGAAACATAAGCTAGCAAACAATGTAATCTATTCATATTCTTTGCTATTCCATTTCTGGTAAGTGAAAATGACATTGGCGAGAAAAATGTTTTGATCTTCTCCGCATTCAGCAATATATCGCATTCACATAGGAAAACCATTTTTATTAGATCTGATAGGAGAATCACTATTCAACATGAACAACACAAATTTCAAATTTCATGGTGTTAAATTTGTGGATACCCATTTTTCTACCTCATCATTAAAATGTTAAGAATGTAAAATCCTAATAAACTGAAAGCTGTAGGCTAACAAAGCAAGTAACTAATTTCGCTAATTAAATTCGTGACTAAAAATGTATAAAAAAACCAATCGATAAACTGAGCTAAGATAACGAAATGATTGACATAAATTTATAAGTATCACATAAATTTATAAGTATTACCTTTTGTTCGATCTCCGGAACCTTCAGCACCTTCAAATTCACCTCCCTCTTTCTGCATTTAAATGGTCAAAATCTTAATAAAGTCGATATACAGGATAAGAAGAATAGTTCATTGAATCAGAAAATCGAGAAAAAGGATAAATACATCAACTTGTAAACTCAATTGCTATAGATTATTTCAGCCTGCTTCATCAACTTGTAAACATCAACTTCTATAGATCATAAGGATACCAAAATTGGGATTAAACCATTCACAAACATAGCAAACAACAATCTAAACAAAAGAAAGTTAAACATTAAGAAAACAATTGAAGAAAAAATTATTCACAAAATTAAGAAAAGAGATTTGCAATTTTCAGAAATTGAAGAAAGAATTGAAGCTAAACATTTTATATCCAAATAATTGAAGATAAAAAATCGCAGATCAAAAAATATTTAAGCACAGAAAATCGCAAATCTGCAAAATAATTACTAATTGGAATAAAAGATATATCAGCCACAGAAAATCGTAGATCGAAAACTAACTTCAGCACTCTTACAATCAATTCAATCCAAGCGAGGCTCGCGATCAGGATCGCCGCCACGACCGCCGTGGAGAGGATGGAGACCCTAAATAAATAATAAGAAAGAACCCTAGTTTATCTGAAAAAAAGCATCCAAGATTCATCAGTTTTGTAGAGCAAATGGATATAGCGGCGAGATCTCAGGAATAGCGGCGAGAGAGGGGGCGATAGATATAAAAAAAAAACCTAGCTTTGCCTAGTAAATTTGGCGTTTGTGCGAAGATGAAACAAATATAACAAATCTAATATATACCATATAGTTCAGATGAATGTAATTTGACGGCGAGAGGAAATACCGGAAAATATACACACAAAATATTTTGACGGTGAGAGAAAAAGCTGTGAGGCAGATTTTGGCCGCAGTGAGGGGAGAGTTTGAGAGAAAGATAAGTTTCCAAACCCTAGATTTCTAACGGAGGGAAACAAATGAAAAAAAGTTCTATTTATGCCTATTAAAAAAAATCCAAAAAGGTAGCATTTTAATACGAACTACTCGAGGCTGACACATTAGTTTCTAGAGCTATTAAACGACGACATGTGTCATTCGAAGCAACCTCTAGCTGACACATAGGCTAAGGTGTCAACAACATTAACAAATAGGGTGGATAAATAGATTCGAAAATTTTATAAACTCCAAAATCTTCGTCCAAACAGGGATTAAACAATTTCTACATTTATTATTTTTTATACAAGTGATTGAATGGGGAAGGATGAATCAAAGAAAAAAACAAATATGGAAAAAGTTGAAACGTTACAATTACAAAATTTCTGAAAAAAAGAAGTTGCAAATTATCCACGTGGACAACGATGGACAATCCTTTTGGACTGATGAACGGCCTAGATAACCAATTCCAAAGAAACCCACTTGTCAATTCTTCTTTTACCCCTTCCGCCATCGTGTCAAAAGTTAATAGCAAAACAAAAAAAGAAGCCCTTTTTGGTCAATTCGTCATCTCCTCCCCCACTTTCCCCTCCATACCCAAAATATTTTCAGAAGGTCTCCATAAATTATCTGCACCGTTCATCCGCTCAAATCGACGGCCATAAAAGACTCTCAATCAAGAAATATATATACATACATACAATATTGCGCCTTCATCTCAGAAGGCAAAATTCGACTGCTTTTTTCTGATTTTTATATTTGTTTTTAATTTGTTTTCTCCTCCTCCCTAAATATTCAATTACTTTCTTTTTCTACAGATCCCTAATATTTCTCTCTCAATCCGTAAAAAATTAAATAAATCTCGGTCTCACTCAAAACCCTAACGATCGAGCAGTTTTGTAAGCTCTGTTTTTCTCTCAGGACATTGCGACGATCATCGCTTGGTTATCTGTAATTCAATTCCAATTGCTGGTACGTAATTTTTACTGCAATATTTATATACCGCTGCAATATTGTCGCTTAAACTTTATTCTTGTTGAAAAAGTCAGTAATGCATTTATATAGACCGTATGGACGTACTTTTACTCAATTATTTATATATTGTTGTTATAGTAAGGTGGTAATACATTTATAAACAGTATATACCACCACGAATTGAAGTATTGATTTTTTTTTAAAATTTATATATTATTTTTTATTTTGGAAATATCAGGTTAAGAGGGATGAGAATTGGAGGATGAACCATGCCGGTGGTGCATGGTGAAGTGCGCAGAGGCCGAAGAGCGAAGCAGCAGCCACTGCAAAACGACGACGACAAAAACACTTATCATATTAATAATAATCAGAATCAGGAAAATAATAATAATAATAACAATAATCAGGAAAACGCGGCAATCGCTACAAGAACAAGGAGGAGAAGAGCAGAGGTGGCGGCAGCGGTTGTGGGGCCCGTTGATGTCAAAATAGTTGCTGCACCTAAAGTTGAAGAGGCGCCTGAGGTTAAGGAGTCAGGAGAGAAAAAGCAGGTTTCAGAAGGGAATAAAGAAGAATTGGGAGAGAAAGAAATGGACGATCACGAAAGTGGCGGCAAAAGCCCTTCGAAGGCAAACGGTGATGATGAATTGTCCGCCCCTCTCCCTGAGAAAGTGAGAACTTTTTCATGTGTTTCTGTGATTTACTTCTTCTTTTTTTTTTTACTTCTTATATTGTTTGTTTTGTTTGCATGTTTTTGGAGATGGAGTAGTGGAAAGGGTTTTTGCACGCATGCATGTATTTTTCTAGTGAGAGTGTGATAGGGAACAGAAGAAGCTTGTGTTGTGATGAAAAGTGAGGATTTTGGATTTTTATTTGGGAATGCATTTTGTTTTGGGAGATGATATTCACATGATATTTGGGTAACTGTATGCATGTGATTACATGTGTTTTAGAACACATATGTAACACCCATTTTTTATTCTATGTTGTGATCCAATTTTTCATTTGCCGATAAATTTTGTCCTTCACTTCCCATGACACAGGATTGTTTGAATCATGACATAAGTGTTCGTTTCTGTGGACACGCGTGCTGTACTTTGTCTGCCTTTCATCGCATCAATAGTTTAATGTTAATGCTTGCAAGATTCTGCCCACTACCACATATACGCAAAGTTGTTTTTCTTGTTGCTGATGTTTCCTTTAATGAGCTTTTTTGTGATTCTGGCTCGCCGACTAGAATGACCTTTACTAGTTTGCATAAGTGGTTGCAGAATCCGATAGGCCATGGACATTTACTCTCCTGTCTTGAGTGCGCTGATGTCTGATGCAAGGCGTTAGACAAGTTTGTGACAGTTAGAAATTCTAATACTCATGCAAAGTTGTTTAGGTTGTGATTGGAAAAAGTTCCATTTTGAAAATTTTCTTCTCTTTAGTGAATACTGATAAAAAAAATGTGAGAGAAGAATGGTGAATTTTTAAAAGTGTAATTGGATATAAGACGAAGATGTATAAGTTGATGTGATATAAAAACATTAAAATAATGATTAAAAATATTTGGTAGTTAGAAATGTGTGAGTGTGTGAATAATAAAATTTGTGGGGAAAGGTGTGGTAATGATTTTTTATTTTTATTTTTTAGGAAAATGGTGTATATGAGATTGAGGAGAGGAAAAATGAGAGTATGAATAGTGTATTTTCTGAAATATTTTATATGCAATTACAAATTTGGGACATGAAATTTCCTCTATTGGAATGAAATGATTTTTTTTTTTCCATATCCAATTGCACCATTAGACTTTGTTTTTCTTGAGTCTTCTGATTTGATCCTAACCTTGAACTACTCGTTGAGTCACTTATAGCCATTTTTCATAAGAAAATGTGTACACAATTAGTATTTATGTAATATTTTGAAGAGTATAAAATAATGATCATATTTTATATCTTTTACAAAATCAAAAATTAGTTCTGTATCATTCAGGATGCACTGGAATTATTGTTGATCATTGTAAGTTGACTTGATTTATTGTCCCTGTCGATGCAGGTTCAGGTTGGTGGTTCGCCAATGTACAAAACTGAAAAAAAACTTGGCAAAGGTGGTTTCGGACAAGTGTATGTTGGTCGGCGTATCACTGGTGGTAGTTCTAATGAGAGAACCGGTCCTGGAGCCATCGAGGTATGCATTATATGTTTACTTATATCTGGCAAACATGTAATTTAGCATCTTTTTTTATTTCACCCAATCGACATACTTGTGCTTGATTCTTAACAGGTGGCGTTAAAATTCGAACATCGTAATAGTAAAGGATGTAACTATGGTCCACCTTACGAATGGCAAGTTTACAAGTAAGCGGTTTAAACATTTATTGCTGTTGTTCTAGACTGATTAATGATTATTCTTTTCCTAACTCCTACAATTTAATATGTCCAGTACTCTAGGGGGGAGTCATGGTGTACCGCGAGTGCACTACAAAGGCCGACAAGGCGATTATTATGTGATGGTAATTTTTTCCTGTCCTATTATTATTATTATTATTATTATTATTATTATTATTATTATTATTATTATTATTATTATTATTTTGTTGTGATGATATTTTCAGAAATTCAGGTTATTAAGTGGATTTGTGAATGTTACAGGTCATGGATATACTTGGGCCAAGCTTATGGGATGTTTGGAATAATAATTCCCACACGTGAGTGTCGTAATCCATCCCAAGATATACATGTCACTTTTAATTTTTATTATTTGATTAATATTTTCTTATGTTTTTTAAACTTAAAAAAAAAACCAGGATGTCTGTTGAAATGGTGGCTTGCATTGCTATTGAAGCAATTTCCATATTAGAGAAAATGCACTCAAGAGGGTGAGTTTTTCATCACTATATGCTGAAGTGTTATTTATATTGTGTTCTCATGTTTGCAATTTACAATTAACAGTGCACCATTTTTATTGTTGGCTGGCGTATTTCTGAATCGATCTTCTTGATGGTTGTTTTTTAATGTGGATATTTAAATATAGTTTTACAAACATATGATTACCTGGCTAATATCCCAAAAATGACAGGTATGTCCATGGGGATGTGAAGCCTGAAAATTTCTTGCTCGGTTCGCCAGGAACCCCTGACGAGAAAAAGTTATACCTGGTTGATCTTGGTTTAGGTACTTTATTGTTGCATATTTTCTTGGTATAATTTTTTTATTGCAATTTTGAAGTATTTCATTTTTTTAAAAATACTTGCACAACCAGCTACAAGATGGAGAGATGTCACGACTGGGCTGCATGTTGACTATGATCAACGACCAGATGTTTTCAGGTATAGGCATTGTTGCACATTTAATTTTTTTAAAGGGATAACTACAAAACTGCCCTTGAGTTAGGTTTAATGACAAAAACCCCAGAGATTTTTAAAAAATTACAGAAAAATAAGAATAATAAAAACAGAACTCGAGGTTTGATTCTGTGTTAAATTCAAGGGGGTAATTGTAATATTTTTACAAAAGAAAATGGTGTATTTGAAAATTGAAATGTTTTTGCTTGTAAACGAGGATAATTGTTATATTCTCAAAATGCTCTCTCTCTCTCTCTCTCTTTTCTTTTGTAGTTTCCCTTTTTTTAAAAAGCATTACCAAATTACTTCTGTGTGTACCTCTATTCCTTTATCTAATGACATGAGCTCACTTGTGTCTGGTTTTAAATTGCATTTCAGGGGAACTGTTCGCTATGCCAGTGTTCATGCTCATTTAGGTAGAACTGGTAGTAGGCGAGATGATTTAGAATCTCTTGCATATACACTTGTTTTCCTTTTGCGTGGACGTCTACCTTGGCAAGGATACCAGGTTTGTGTTATAGTTTCAACTTTGCATAAGAAAAAAAGAGTAATTTATTTCTATGCATCTCCTTTTTTTCTTATCCCTTTACTATTCGATTTTGGTTTTCCGTAGGGTGAAAACAAAGGATTTCTTGTTTGCAAGAAGAAAATGGGAACGTCGCCTGAGGCGCTTTGCTGCTTTTGTCCACAGCCTTTTAAAACGTTTGTGGACTTCGTGGTAAATTTGAAGTTTGACGAAGAACCTAATTACGCTAAATACATCTCCCTCTTTGACGGGATAGTCGGGCCAAATCCAAATATCAGGCCCATCAACACTGACGGTGCACAGAAGGTGCTTATGAGTTATAATATTGAATATCATTTTGAATGTTTGTAAAACATAGTTATTCTAATTTTTTGGATTTTGAAATGAAGCTTATCTATCAGGTTGGTCAGAAGAGAGGACGGTTGACGCTTGAGGATGAGGATGACGAACAACCTAAAAAGAAAGTTCGGATGGGAATGCCAGCCACACAGTGGATTAGCATTTATAACGCTCGTAAACCCATGAAACAAAGGTATTTGTTACCTGTTGTTTCCAGGAGATGTGCTTTTCTCTTTTCAAGAGATGATTACAAAAAGTACCCTTGAATTTTGACCTAATCACAAAAATAATAATAATATTCAGACTACAAAAATACCCCTGATATTTGATTCTTGAAATTTAGGGTCGAGTGTAATATTTATATAACTGTGAAGAGGGGTTATGAAATGTTTTTTTGCTTTTGACTGCGTAAATGAAAGACTAATTTAAGTTGGCTATTTTATTTATTTATTTGGTAATCAACTCTTGTTTAAAATATAAATATATATATATATATAGTACTTGAAAACTCATATAGTACTTATGCTCTGTCAAGATCCATAATTTACACTTTCTTTGGGGCTGTAGATACCACTATAATGTGATGGATGCAAGGCTTTCGCAGCACATTGATAAGGGAACAGAAGATGGATTGTTCATAAGTTGCGTAGGGTCGTCTCAAAATCTCTGGGCGCTAATAATGGATGCTGGCACTGGTTTCACCGGACAAGTTTATGAGCTATCGTCTTCCTTTCTTCACAAGGTACAATTTTTTTTATTATTTTTTTATACATTTTTTTGCGCCCTATAATTCATGCTGAGTTGGCTATGCTTCTTACAGGAATGGATAATGGAGCAGTGGGAAAAGAATTATTACATCAGTGCAGTTGGAGGAGCTGCAAATGGTAGTTCATTAGTCGTAATGTCGAAAGGTAATTTCTACTCGAACTTTTTAGTTTTCAGTTCATTCGTTGTTTTGATGTTTGTTTTACTCAGATTGTTAAAACTCATCTCAGGCACACAGTACGCGCAGCAGTCGTACAAAGTCAGCGATTCGTTTCCTTTCAAGTGGATAAACAAAAAGTGGAGAGAAGGTTTCTATGTTACCTCCATGGCCACATCAGGGTCGAGATGGGGTGTTGTTATGTCACGTACTTCTGCATTTTCGGACCAGGTTTGTTTTCTCAGTTTTCTTTTCTTTTTGTATTTTATTTGACCTTTTTTTTTTGGTATTTTTACTTTTTTGGTATTTTACTAAACCTGAAAGTTTTATTTTATTACTTATTTATTTTTTGTATTTTACTTAAGTATGCTCTTGATTGTTTTATTATTATTACTAGTTTAACATCCGTGTATTACAAGATTAAAAAATAAATATAAAAAATATTTGTAAAAATTACAGTGTTTTAAATCTAAAATAAAAAATTCAAAGGATTTATTCTCACATGTGTGATCTATTTATTAATTGTTATAATTATTAAATAATGTTATATTTTAATATTTAGATTTAAATTCATTAATAATTTTATTTACATACTTAGAAAAATTCAAAAGATGTTACATTCTCAACCCGTGTCTAATCTCTATTAATTAATTACTGTTATCAAATTATTTACATTTTAATGTTTAGAGTAAATTCGTTAATAATTATTAGTTGCATACTTTGAAAATTCTCAACCCGTGTCGCATTGTACCAGTGTCTAATCAATATTATTAATTATTCGTACATAATTTATATTTTTATGTTTAGATTGAATTCATTACTTTAGTCACATAGATTATTACAAATAACTCGTAATTTACATATATGGAATATTGAAATTCTACACATAAAATTATTTTAAATTTTATTATAAATGCTACTTATTTAGTTATTTTCATAATTAATATTTTTTTATTAAATTATTTCATATGTAATTTGTCTTTTAATTAAAATAACTAATAACTAATTTAGATTTTTTCTATTTATTATATATGACTTACTTCCATCTGTCCCGTTCGATCTGTCGCATTTACATATCCAAGAGATGATTATTGTTACTCTTTACTTTCCCAATAAAAAGTTACTTTACTACTTTTACCCCTACTTTTTTATTTCACACTTTTAATTATTTTAAACAAAGGATGTTATGGTTATTTGATATCTATAATTATAACACCAATCATCTTTCTTAATCTCCGTGAAATGGTCAACTACGACAGATTGAATGGGACGGAGGGAGTACTACATTCTTATATTAGGAGAATAAAAGGAAAATATTGAATTAATTATAAGGAAAATATTGAATTAGACAAAATATAATAAAATAAAGATATAATAAATGGAAAAGATTAAATTAGGCAAGATACAAGAAAATGATAATATTAAATTATGTAGATGTTCGGCTCGGATGACACATTCAACCGATGCACCGGAAGTTTTTATTTGTCAAACGAAGCATGCGAAGCTGAGACATAGGTTAAGAGGATTTTGCATTAATATATAGGGGCGATTGTTATTATTATTATTTTATTTTTATTTTTATTTTTTAAAACTGTGCATTTGATTTTATAGGTTGTAGAACTAGATTTTCTTTATCCGAGCGAGGGCGTTCATCGGCGCTGGGATAATGGATACCGTATAACCGCTACTGCAGCAACTAATGACCAGGCTGCTTTTGTTTTGAGCGTACCGAGAAGAAAACCGGTCGACGAGACGCAGGAGACGCTACGTACATCTGCCTTTCCCAGTACACATGTCAAGGTTAATTTGGTCTTCATACCTAAGTCAACTCTCTTTCTCGAGTTGATCAATAAAAAATAAAATGTAGTTTTTGTTGAATTACCGATTCTGCTTCTTACAAAAAATAAATTACCCTTGAGGTTTGACCTAATTACACAAAAAAAACTTTCAAAATTACAAAAAATAGCTACGAGGTTTTATTTTTTTACATTTAACCCCCTAGTTTTTACATTGAACCAAAACCTCCGGGATATTGTTGTAATTTTGAAAGGTAGTTTTTTTTTTTTTTTTTTTTTGTTATGAGGTCAATCCTTTAAGTGTACTTGTATTTATCTTTTCTACGCCCTTGATATTTGTTTCTATTTCACAAATTGCACTTTAAATAGTGGAATTTTGTTAAGAAAAAAAAAAGCAAATCTTGAGGTGTTTGTAATTCCTCAAGGGGCTTATGTACAATTTCGAAAGATAACTTAATCTGTTTATGATTTAGTTAAACCTTAGAGGTAGCTTTTGTATTTATACTAGTGCTTGTTTGTTTGGTACAGGAGAAATGGGCGAAAAATCTGTATATTGCGTCTGTTTGCTACGGTCGAACAGTTTCTTAGGACATTTGGAAGATGGACCCT
>BMAC01000811.1:303881-314659 GCA_014905375.1 Phtheirospermum japonicum | reverse complement strand
ACATACGGGCTATTAGAGCAGAAAATGGAGACAACTTGCTCCATGATGTAAATGTTATTTTACTTGTGTTTAAAGATCATTTAACTGAACCCAATTTTCACTCCATAAATTAAAAAATCAAATAATAATATTGTTACCAACTTTCTCCTTTTGTTTCTCTACCCAGCAATAAATTTTTAAAAGGAATAAGTAAAGCATTTAATATCATCAAAAATGTTACTCCATAAACCATACTTCCAAGTGACTACGTAACTCCAAAATACAAAACAAATATCACCAAAGCGAAATTGAAGCAATAAATTTACAAGGCCATATTCATGAAAGTTCTAGATCTGACAGGAGCTAGTACATAACAACAAACTAATCAGGTAATTGACATGCAAAGCATTATGTCTGCTGTCACACTCTCACAATTCACTTCAGATAAGTTTGTCAAAGATCGACAGAAATTCCGGAGTTACCTTCTCTTCCAAAAGAAAGTATTCTTGAATAAAAGATGCATCAGTTGAACAACACAGTGATTGCTTCAACGACAGTGTAATTCTACCCATTACAGTGATCTTTACTGAAAAATAATGAATATATGAAAAACCATTAGCTCATATTGATCTTTACTGAAAAATAATGAATATATGAAAAATGAATAATAAATAATGAATATCAATTTCGTAATTATATTTTTTGAAAATTTTGTTCTATCAACTTAAGTCCAGGTCCCAGGATATAGAGATCGATGACCCTAAAATCAATGTTTCTTGTTTTAAAATATCCAAAGGATATGGATAAGTTTAAGTGGAAACGTGATATTTAACCCAACATTTTTCTATAGTTGTAAACTGTAGTATCGTATGTTTTTACGCACCTTTGACAAGCAAAGACTGATGTATATTGCCACACTTCATCAGAGGTGCTGATAAATCATACAAGACGTGTTATTTAAGCACTATAAAGTATAAAGTCATATGCGAACAACAATTTAATAATTTCAATCCCAGCTTAACAAATAACACCCCAGGAGATACAAGTGGTTGGAATTTATCTGAAAAAGAACCTTAACAACTATGAATTATGCTTCTATATATGTAACACTTTAACGTTATATTCTCATGATTATGCTTCAAATTAGATTTTTACACAGACAAGGCTTTTTTTCTTTTTTTCCCAAACCTTTTTTTGCAAACACTGCAAAGTCCTGATTCTCAGCTACTTGAAATCACTTTCTCAAAATATTTCATCACCACACAAATGTGAAACATTCAATTAATCCACTAAAAACAATTCGCAATGAAATAACCACGCGATTTTATTTCGAACACAAAGTAATGACGAACTCTTTATTAGTTGCTCAAGAACTAAAACTTTTAAAAAAAATAATAAAAAAAAATTATTCTCCACGCAAGTATGTGCAAACGTATCAATCGATCAAACTCCGCGTATAAATAAATAATACAAAAGAAAAAACCTATCTTGGTTGTTTTAATAGCAGAAGGTGATGAAGGGAGGGTATATGGAGATTACCAAGAACCAATAATTCATCAAACTTATATCCTGGCTTCATGGAAGACATCAATAGAGCAGCAAGGCCTGTTGAATAACAAAACAAAAATCAAACACAAATGCACGCATGGGTAAATCAGGAGTAGAATTAACCAGCGACACTTTGAAACTGTTAAATTATAGAGATAATAGAACATAGCAGATGGAAATTCAAAAGAAGAAAATGAGAAACTCTATACGAACAAGGTAATCAAGATTTCCTCGAGACCGACGCTCAGATCGGGAACGACGACATGCTCCACGTCACCGTCCGGAAGTCCAACGCCTCCCGCCGCTCTTTCTCCGGGATTATGCCGCGGCCCTCCAATTTGACCGGCACTGAGATTTACAGCTTGAGCTCCTCGCGAAACCCTATGCTGCAGGGCTCCAATCTCAACCACTCCGACTTCTACTCGATGATGGGGATGGGGAGATTGTCCAATTTTGGCAACTCCGACACCGGGAGATTATCCAATTTCAACATCGCCGAGATGTACTCGGTTCAATCGTCGCGTGGCCCCACGCCGAGGCCGTCCAATTTCGAAGAGAACTCGTCTCCCAAGTTCGGTTACGAAAATCTGAAGGTGGATTAAGGTTTTTTATTTTAATATTTATTGTTTTTTTTGATTTAATATTCTTTTTAGTTTAATATTTAATCCAGATCGTCGGATCAGATACGGATTAACGACCCAAAATTTTTGCTTGACAAGGACGAGGATCGGTGACATGGCAGCTTACTATTCTACGGCGGTTCCTATGAAACCGCCGTTAAATGTCATCTTATTCACGTCAGTTCTAATAGAACCGACGTTAAATCTACCGCAATAATTAACGTATGAACTAATTAACGTCGGTTTTTAAGAAACCACCGTGAATACTTGTTAATTCACGGCACTATTCTGAAAACCGCCGTCAATTTAGTTCAGTTTTAACATTGGTTTTCATAAAACCGCCGTAAAATGTACAATTCTACGGCGGTTTTATGAAAATCGCCGTTAAATTACCGATTTAATGGTGGTTTTTTGGAAAACCGCCGTAAAAAAGTATTTAACGGCGGTTTTTCCCAGAACCGCCGTTAATCAGTCGCCCTTCGTATCCTGTTTCTGCAGTAGTGGGGGATAGGTAGTGGGATAGATCAATGGATGTAAATGCAGGGGGGTGGGGGGCAAAATCAAAAAATTATCAGAAAATCCTGGGATTTGATGACGGAGCAATGCCGCATGGAGGTAGAAGGCCCTTGGGTCGTGAACTGACGAGTTGGTTTTCGAACAGACTAATGGGGTGGTCTTTTTTAATCCTAACCCTAACTTCCAATTATCTTTTTTCTATTTATGTAGATTAGGTAGTGCCGAAAGAAGACCAAACTCTAAGTTGTTCATGAATAGTGGTGTTGAGTCTCTCGACCCTTTGACTTAGTATTAGTTAGTTCTATTTCTCGATGGGGCGGGGAAGGGATATAACTCAGCGGTAGAGTGTCACCTTGACATGGTGGAAGTCATCAGTTCAAGCCTGATAATCCCTAAACCCGATGTGAGTTTTTCTATTTTGATTTGATCCCCCGCCTAACTGGGGTTCGCGGTGGTGGAGGAACTGGAGAGGAAAAAAGAGGGATTCTAGTTGTAAGATATCTAATGAAACCATCGCTGGAATTGAGATCTTATTCAAAGAGAAAGATATCAAATATTTGAAGTTTTTTTTATATATTATATGGATGATCCGATCCCAAAGGACCGTGAAGCTAAGCAGTGGGAATTCTAAAGATTCCCCATCTGATTCAGAAAGGAAGAACTTGCATCAGTAATTCAATTAAAACATGGGTTAGAAGTCGATCTTCTCTTGACAGAACGAGAATGTCCATCTTCATAGATTTCTCGAGATATTCTCGGGTGAATGGATACTCTGAGATAGAGTGAGAAAAATTAAATTAGGTCCTTAGGGTTGGTATATTCTTTATATATCCAGTAGTTTCCCTGAATTAAGTGAAGCCCAACTCACATCGATAGGGTCATTTATAAGCCGAAGGGGTATGGTGCCTTCACGGCACCGTAATTATTTCCTACAATCAAACCATTAATTGCTAATAAATATTTATCTTTTCGGCCATGACCAATGCCGGAGAAGAGATTTTGGATCCCAGTTGAATATTAAACGGATTACCATATATAACACAAACATTTTTCCACCAATTCCTTCTAGTTGGGCCTCCTGTTCTGTCATTATAACTCTTGAGATAGAAAGAATTACAATCCTCATCCCACCTAAATTTCGGTATGGCAGTGGGTTGTCCGGGATTTGAGCCCGGAAGTAGTTGTAAACCTCAAGTGGTTAAATTGAATATAAACCTCAATAGTGGATTTCATAAGTTTCAAACTTCACTAACAACTTGGCACCAAATCCTGCGTTTTCTTTTTACTTTGAATGGATAAATTTTGGGAAAAACAAAAACACATCAAACACCTATAAAGAAAGTGCATCACTATAGTAACAACTGAAGAGAATTTCCATATTTAAAAGTTTGATTTGTTTTCCAACTATAAAGTCAATATAAAAATAAGCTAAATCAAAATGTTATATTTTAAGTATCATGCGTTGAATGTGAAATCTCCTGTCAACCTACGTAATATGGTTTGTCAAATTTTTGGTGATTTGGAATCCACGTATCAGTTGATGTGTCAACAGAGTATGTGTATATTACGGTGATTTGTAATTCATGTGTCTGCTAATGTGTTAGAGTATGTGTGTTATTAAATTCTTTTTGGTAACTATGGGTTTGTGAACCCAAGCTCGTTTGGTTTTAAGAGCGGTCCCTCGACCACTAGATCAACTCCAATTTTTGTTCTAGTGTTTCAGCAAATTAATCTTTATTCTAAATACTGTAATCAAATATTTTATGGGAAAATAGTAAATAAAACAAGACAAAGTAATAAAATCGAAAATTGTAAAATTCCCAATGTCCTTAAAACAAATTTCACTCCGTATTGATTGTTTGTTTCACAGGATACAATGGAGGTAACCAGAGTTTATTCCCGCGAATCGAAAGCAAAAGTCACTAGTGCAGAAACTGCATATCCAGAAGGGTAATTCTGCCTATCCAGAACGCCCTTCTGTACCTTCTGTAGTGACATAGTTCTGGATTGGCAGACTTTCCAGAACGCCTTTTTTTACCTTTCTGGATTGGCAGACTTTCTAGAAGGGTAAAAAAAAACTGTTCTAGAAAAAATATTTTCTGTTCTAGAATGGTACCTTCCTATACTTTGTCCGCCACTTTCCATATCGGTTTTTACAATTACCGTTCTGAAAAGTTGTACAATCTAGAACGTTATTTGAAAAAACTGTTCTGGAAAATTGTTCATTCCAGATCGGTATTTTAAAATACCGTTCTGGACTATACAACTTTCCAGATCGGTATTTGAGAAAATCCGATCTGGAATGTTCAACTTTCCATAACGGTATTTTACAATTACCGTTCTGGAAAGTCGAACATTCCAGAATGGTAAAGCGATCTGGAATGTACGATGTCCAGATCGGTTTTCTAAAATACCGTTCTGGAATGTTCAAATTTCCAGAACGGTATTTTCAGAAAACCGATCTAAAAGTTGAACATTCCAGATCGGTTTTTTAAAAATACCGATTTGGAAAGTTGTACAGTCCAGAACTGTACTTTGAAATACCGATCTGGACTATACAACTTTCCAGATCGGTTTTTTCAAATACCGTTCTGGATTGTACAACTTTCCAGAACGGTGTTTTGCAAATACCGTTTTGGAATGTACAACTTACCAGAACGGTAATTTTAAAAACCGATCTGGAATGGTTTTTTGTAATCAGCCCTGTTTTACGATTCGTCTTTCCCAAATGTAAAAAATTATAATAGAATATTAAAAACACCAAATCTCAATTGGAAATATACTAAACTAGTCATCATTCCATTTAAAGCACCCCAAAACACCAACTACAATATTCATCAAATCAGTCAAAGGAAACACCAACTACAATATTCATCAATCCAGTTAAAGGAAACACCAACTACAATATCTCAATCCTTTCAAAGCACCCCAAAACAACAAAAGAAACCACACTATTCATCAAGTGTCCAAGACAATAATCACCACAATTCACATACAAAAAAGGCAAACACTTGTGTTAGTCCAGATTAACGGGTCATGATCCGTTAGGCCATCTGACCCGATACTACAATGTATTAGTTTTTGTACCGTGATGTATTGGTTTTTGTATAGTGACGTATTAGTTTTTCATAAATCTCTAACCGTGCTATGATATATTGGTTTTTGTACAGTAATGTTTTTTACTATGATGTATTGGTTTTTTATTATAATGTATTGGTTTTTTCACTATAATGTATTGATATGAAATTTTGGCCTAACGAATGACCCGTTAGTCCGGCCTAACAAGAGTGTTGCCCTACAAAAAAAGGTTTCATCAGAGATATTTGTTCTTCAAACCAAAATAAAATGCAGTCGCACCCTCAAGTAATGACCTCTAGAAAACACTCGGCCCAACGTCTACGAACTACGTCAATGTCATCTTCCGAATAAGGTCCCTCCATATTGAATACCTACACACAATACACATAATTCAGGAAATACGTACAACTCACGCAATATGCACAACTCATCACAAGATATCAATTGACAAGTTTTGAATTAATGTAAATTGACCGGGATACAATTTGACTTCTACACCAAAAATGATAATAATTTTGATTTATTAAAATTACCTTTTCGAATGAGTCAACAATATCTAGTTTGACGATCTCAAGCATATGTCGCATAACAAAGAGCCCACATTCATCAGCATCACCTTATTTGCAACACTGGAAATAAGTAAATAAATCAATTAARCTGAAACGCTTTCGGCTGTATTTCAAACATTTTTTCGAATCTTAAAATTTGCTATACATCAACATAAATTACCTTTGGATAAACCCAATCAAGCTTCTTGAAATGTCGTGAGTGCGTCCCTTTCATTAATTGGTATGCATTGAATGCTCTATATCAAAATAAATTACAAAAGTATCAAATAATGATAAATAAAATTAGTGCAAAGAAAATTCTAAAGAAAACATACGTCTCAATCTTAGATGAAATATCTTTTTTTGGTTTTCTTTGAAAACAGCAAAATCAGGCCACATAATTATACTTGGGGCAAAGAACCATCAATTGCCAATGAGTCCTACAAAATGTGAAACAAGACATAATTTATTAGATCAAGAAATAAACAATTATTAATTAAAGAAACTTCTTACTCATAGATAGGTGCGAGGAAGCACTCAAAATCACTTTCTCCAATTCTTTCTTGTATCGTTTCTTCGATATTGCCATGCTGAAGATTCAATGGACTTATCAATCCAAATTTATCGTTTCTCTGTGATGATCTTAATTCGTTATATAGATACCTACAACATTGTAAATGTTTAAAAAGTTTGTATGGAGTTTGATATTTTTTTTAGGTTCCAAATAATTAATTGTAATTATTAGAGGCAAAATAATACTTGTTGTAAAATTGCATGACCGAAATCGAAATCTTCCGAGTTACTAACATCCCCATGATGTCCTCTTGATTTATGTACACTTCAGCTGTCTTCAGACTCACAACCCCGGCTTCAATACATACATACTTCGGTTGATTAATATCGGCTGCCGCAAACTACAAAGTTTTCAGCACATCACTTTGAGTCTTGGATGTAGACTGGGGTTTTGGAAATAGTTCCCTTTGAGAAATTCCCTACAAAAATAATTATAATATGTTAGTTCTAAACAATTAGTAGAATTATAATAACTATATTTGCTAATAAGAAGAATTATAATTATTACTATTGTTAATAATAAGAATTATTATTATTACTTTTGTTAATAACTACTATTTTTAAATATTACTAGTTTTGGTTTTGATTAGCAAATATTGTAGAAATTGGGGCTGGATTATAATTAAGAAAATTTTAAGTGACTGAATTATAAAATTGGGGCTGAAGTGGGGCTGAATTATAAAATTGTGGCTGAATTATAAACTTTAAGAAAATTCTAAAATTGGGGCTGAATTATAATTAAGAAAACTTTAAGTGACTGAATTATAAAATTGGGGCTGAATTATAAAATTGGGGCTGAATTATAAACTTTAAGAAAACTTTAAAATTGGGGCTGAATTGCAATTTAAGAGAACTTTAAGTGACTCCACAAATATTGTACTTACTAATAATGTTTAAAAATATAAATTTTGTTAATAATAAGAATTATAATTATTATTATAATTAATAATTACTATTGTTAATAATCAAAATTATAATTATTTACATCACAAACTATATTTTATATATTACCTATAATATTTATGTAAATCAAATTAAGAGGTAAGTACCTTTCGACCAACACGCTCGACCAACCTTCTTGGCCAAACAATGAAATTATTTGGTGCTTCTCCAACCTTAGTGACCTCTTCTGTCGGGAATGGAGCTTGAGCATCTTCTACTACAACTCGTATTACTGTCACTCTCACCTCATCAACTTTCATTTTCTTGTGGTGAACAATTGACCCCAAGTCGACAAGACGGCCATATGCAACCAATCTCCTTTGCGGATCCTCAACATATAACTCATATTCATCATGGTGTTCATCGTGAGGGGCCAAAATATCAGGATCCTGATCCGCAAAAGTATTACTCCCTTTTGCACTATCGACTACTGGAGTGATGGGCTGTCCGGCGGATGTGGCTTGAGAGCTCAAAATCATTTGTATCTTCTTCTCCATTTCAACAATGGTGCTATTGAATTCCGCTCGTGAAACCATTCCACTACGTTGGCGTTGGTTTCCGAAGTAGGTACTCACTGTATATCCTTTCCCGACTCCTCTTACACGGCAAGGATGATCGGGCTTGCCTACTGCAACAGCAAGTAAATCATTTGTGCCACATTCTTTGAAACTGCCGGAAGATTGTTGTTCCTCTAAAGACTCCTGCAACAAATGTAATAAGGTTAATCCTAGTACAGAAGTTAGTTTTGATAATCATGTCTAAAAATTAATACATTTTTCTATTTGATACACGAAAGACAACTTACAATTTTTTCAGCAATAATTCTCGCTTCTGGAGTGGTATATTGTCCATGAGATTTCATGCGCGCTCTCTTCCATTTCTCATGCCGAGTTGGGGGAGATGGAGGAGGGATAATCTCCGAAGGATCCTGTGAGGCTTTTTGTCTCTCCTTAACCTTCTCTTCCATCATTTTTTGTTCCAAAAGTTTGTAACCTCCACGAGATGTCCTCTGTGTACACTTATTATGAGATTGCACTTCTTGGGCCTTCTTCCTCTTTTCCTTCCATCAAAATTTCAATTAAATGTTAGTATATCATTAAGTATTTTACAAAATTATAAATATACTATATTATAAAACACCACTTCAAACAATATTATATGTAAAAATGTATGTTACAATATTGTTAAAAATGTATGTTACAATAAAGCTTATTAGTCCTCAAAATTATAATATATTATATCACACACAGTGCCCTACAATTTGATTAATTGGAAAGAGGAGAAGAAAATACTCATATTGTTATAATAATAGGAACATAAATAGTTCGAGCAAGTTAAAATGAAAATACCATGAAATTACTCAACTTCTGATATAACTTTATATTAGTCCTCAAAATTACTAAAATGTAAAAATACCATGAAATTATATATTAGTCCTCAAACTATCAAAATTTGCATTTTTGACCACAAACCAATCAAAGCCCACCAAAGCTTACAATAACAAAGCTTACAATAACAATCCCAAAAACATGAACACACAAGCTCACATACGCAGAAAAATATTACCTTCTCCTCTGAAGTGAGTCGTAACGTAACGAAAGCATCCCAAGTAACTTTATCGAGGAACTTGTAATCCTTTACATACGGGGGCTCTTTTATATCACCATATATGTAATCATTCGTGAGGTTAGTCTTGAAAACAGCCCAACGCCCCCCAACATAACTTATCATCTTCTTCTTTAACTTCAATTGCAATTTCACATCACATTGAGAAAACTCGATTTCATCCTCGCCATCAACAATAAGAATATCGAATCTCTCCTACATTATAGAATAAAATTTATTAGTTGATAATGAAACAACATTTTGATTGAAAAACACACAAAGAGAAATGATAAAACCTTCGTACCAATATCCCTTGCCAAACCAACTCCTTAGTAGTGGCTGGCACTTGCTTCCACGAACCGATTAGTATACTTGGCTCTTTTCTTCCCAAGAAGCCCAAATAACTACTCCAGTTGTCGATAGTCATCTTATTGGGTCCAATAGACTGAAATCGATGCTTGTCGATTAAAACCTTCCATTTACACTGATTTCTTGAAATCATCCTTGCCACGCGTGTCGGTCTGCGAGGTTGGCGAGTACTGGTCGGCTGGACTGAAGTGCCCGGCTGATCGGAAGATGGAAGCTGACCATCATCATCAATGTGACCCTCCATGCCTGTTAACGCAGCCTGTTTACACAATAAAATTAAAAGATATCAAGAAGGGTGARTCATGAATAACATTAACCAGCTTGTTGAAATTAGTACAAATATTTGATATATTAAAAAAATGTACAAAGAGAAATGAATAAAAGAAATATCAACGCATAAATAGACAACAATGTTATAAAAAAAAATTTCAAACTTAATACCTAATTATTTGGTATGTTTTCCCGAATCCCTTCACAATGATCGACCTTAATGGAATGAAAATCATCGGTTTCATGTTCTGAATCCATGTCGGGAAGCGGCGAGAAGGCAGGAAACTCGTTGATATCTAAAGATAACTCGTCATTACCATCAGTAGATATTATTCTTTTGCCATTGCAGACTACTGCCAAGTTTTTGTTACTCAGATCGGTGACATAAAATACTTGTTTATCTTGGCATGCCATGACAAATTGCTCATTTTTAGATCCTACTTTACTAAAATCAACCAATGTAACTCCAAACTCATCTACCTTCACGCCATTATTACCAACCCATTCACACTTGAAAACAGGAATCCTGAATTTAATGTAGTCAATCTCCCATATTTCCTCAATAATCCCAAAATATGAGCTCGTTGCACGTAGAGGGTTTTTATCTTTCGAACTTGAGAAATGCATACACTCAGCTTCAAGTGTAACGCCACTATTTTGCATAGTACTTTTATCATCTTGCTCCTTCGTGTAGAAAGAATACCCATTGATGTCGTACCCTTGCCATGAC
>BMAC01000811.1:264721-299103 GCA_014905375.1 Phtheirospermum japonicum | reverse complement strand
AAAAAAAAAAGATAAAAAATTAAAGAATAAACACTAGGAACTTTCTGAATTTAATTGAAAAAAATCTGAAAATTCAAACTAACAAATCTTTAATTCTAATATGTAAAAAAGTGAATCATGAACCCAATTCACATCTTTGCAGCTCACTCATCTACTATTATTAATACTCTATTACCGATAGAGGTACAATTTACATGCAAATCTATTTGTTTCTACAAGCCAGCTGATTTTACAATCAAAGATAGACACATCATAATATATTGATAATCCAAATAAATTAATAAACAAACAAATATAAATATCTTTGCACGCTGCTAATCCATTATATTTAAAGATTTTAATATTAATAATGTATTTTCTTACTTGATTAATTAATTAACAAGGTGTTTACATTAGCATCACTACTAAATTAATATAGTAAAAAAGTCCAGGCCCGTATTATACTGGATTAACCATTATAATCTGTATTTATATGTGCTCCAAGCCCAACATCTTCAAAAACACATAGGTAATCCAATATCAATCATAAATTAATCAAAGAACTAAAACAAGAAACATATTATGATGAAAAACAGAAACTTTATGTTTAAGTTATATTATAGTCTCTTGATAAGAAGCTATATGTATTACTTAAAATAATTAAAAAAAAATTATGTTTAAAAGTATTACTAGCACAAAAGACCCGCGCTACGTTGCGGTCGTCTGCAAACAAGCAAATGCACGTTATAAATTAAAATTAACTAATTTCTAAGATAACATAAATTTAAAACAAGGTTCCTAATTCCTTCACCATTCCTAAAAAATCGCAATTGCTTTAGTATATTCTGGCCTACCATCAAAGAATGAGATTCAACACAACTTTTTGAAGTTAATTTATACAATTCATGGAAGCTATTCACTGAACGCCTATTATACAAATTAGAACTTTCTGGACATTGGTTATTGGTAAGTTTAAATACCTGCAAATATGTCATAAAACATTGATTGTTCTCCAAAGAATTCATCACAGAAGAGATATATGAAAAAATGCACCACGTAAACTCAGTCGACACATTATTGTAGAAGATACATACTGTTATATTCATCAATGAGAATGTGATAAATGGAAACCAAATACCTATACACACCAACTTTATATATAAGGTATAGATAACATAAACTAATTTGCAAACAAACAGAATGCAACAAAAATTGCAGAAAAAAAATAGAAGAAAAGAAAGAGAGAGGAATTTGAATCTTAACTTGAATCATAATGCAAAACAAAACCTTTCAGCCACATCTAGAAAATTTGCATATCAAACCTTCATTGATCAATTTAAAAAATAATAACTCACCAAATAATATAAAGTTGAACTCCAATTCATGATTTATAAAATATAACCACTCATAATCCAATTTTCTACTGTAAATACAATCGATATAGTAATTATTAAAAATACACCATAATAATAAAACTGACATAACATGAAGTCATAGTCAAAACAATGTATAAGCATGTACTAATTTCGGTGAATGCCCATAATGATTAAAAAACAGAAACTACAAACAGAACATGCTTATAATAAAGATAATAAACATAGTAACAAAATGGAAATAGAAACTAACAATAGAAAAAAAAAATCAAAGCAACGAGAATGTGACAAATGGAAACCAAATACCTATGCACACCAACTTTATATATAAGGTATAGGTTTCTAAGAAAAAATTAGTTATAAGTAGTAATTAATTTATTTCACTTCTGATCAACTTTACTAATTATTTTATTTATACAGTCACATATTTCTAAGCATATTTCTAAGAAAGGTTAGATGAGCTTTTGTATTTCTTAGATAATCATACTGAAACCACAAGAATAAAAGCAGCTCAGATAATTTACATTTTAAGACAAATTGTGTATCAAATCGTACTGATTTCGAGTCAGTTGTGTTTATGCTTCTATCAGAAACTTCAGGGCGAGTTCATGTCAGGTCAGAGGTCGACACACGTAATCAGGGTAGTTAACCATTAGGCTCAGATCAACATTATCACGTTCCAGGTTGGCCGACGTGCCGGGTTGGCTCAAGAATTGTGTTTATTGTATATATATAGTAAGCTTATCAATGTTGGTGGCCGGGGACAATCAATGAACGAGCGATAAATACAAAGAGGATGCTTAATCTGTGGGGGAGGAATGAAAATCATACACTGTGACTTATCTCTGCTAAGGCAATTGGATGTACTGTTGTAAATATAGGAACTCAAGACTTTATTGAAGGAAGGGTTTTTTTCTTTTTTAATTATTAAAAAATGACTCTCAATTTTAATTTTCTGGGCAGAGGCTAACATTTATTGTATCTGAATTTCAGAGGCACCTTATTCTTGGAATGATATCTCAAATTACAAACTTCTCACCATAAAAACTGTCGAAAAATAAAAATAAACCAAAAACCCTAAACTAAGAATCTGACAGAGAACGAAGAAAACCAAAAAATTGGGTTCGAATCATAAACCCTAGAAGAAGAAGAAGAAGATGCACTCAATTACACAAGTAGTTCGACTCAATTATACAAGTATTAAGAAAAATATGAACAAACCAGAAACCCTAGAAGCAGAAGAAAAACCTGATTGAGCCGCCTTCCAAATCAGCAATGGTTCGATTTACTTGAGAAAACGCCGACGATGGACTCAATTAAACTCCGTCTTCTTCAGGTTTGAGCTGGGAGCGGCGGCTTGCCGGAGCGAGGTGGGAACGGCGGACAATTTTTGGAAAGGGAGAAAAATAAAAATAAAAACGGGAGAAAGGTGTTTCTGTAGTTTCTGTTTTCTTTTGTTAAAAAAAAGGGGCTGAAACATATTAAAATTGTAAGTTTAATTAAATTTATATTGAGAACGGTATATTATTACCGTTCTGTTTCGGGATATTTAGAGAACGGTATTTAATATACCGTTCTGTATCGGAATATTTTGAGAAAGGTATTTTTTACCGTTCTGTATCATCGATTACATCCAGAAGGGTTTTACATACACCGTTCTGGAAAGTAAAAATATGGGCAGCAAAATTTTTTTATTTTCGCGGCATTAAATTGATCAAGACATTTGAGAATGGTTTTATAAATACCGTTCTTGATTGGTTTACAATCCAGAACGTTATTTAATTACCGTTCTGGATGGAGGCTCAATCCAGAACGGTTTTTCAATAACCATTCTGGAATGTCCGCAGTCCAGAACGGTAATTGAATACCGTTCTGGAAAATCGTCTATCCAAAATGGTAATTTCAAAAACCATTTTGGAAAGTCTAGTCCAGAACAGTATTTTAAATACCCTTCTAGATGCACCAGGATGTTCTGTTCTAGAATGCAGTTTCTACACTAGTGAGTCTGGAAAATAACACAAAAAGTTCAGCTGAAAAAAGAAGAATAAAGCTCTCATTCTTTTGGTATACTTGAACTATGAACATGAATCTCTATATATAGTTGGAGAGCAGTCTCTCAGCATTGTCCAGGTTCATGCTGTAGTATAACTCCAAATAGTTACATTTGAATTGAAAACAACAACGAATCTTGTTGTTTCAACTCAAACTCAAAGTCTGCAACAGTTTAAGAGTTGAAATATGAATTTTGAATATAAAACAAAAAAAATTATTTTAGAAAATAGCAAAACTTGGGCTTTACTAATGAGATCAATTTCGATTCGACATTCTTGTACGTAGGTCGCGTTCGCAAATGAGTCCGTGGTTCGGATCACGAATCGGACCGTGATTTGCACCCCTCTTGCACGCGCACGTGGAGAGAGTCTTCTTGCAAACTAGAGTATCCATTACCAATAAGATGATATTTTATAAACTAGCAAATTTCTCTCTCCCTCTCTCTCTCTGTCTCTCTCTTTTTATGTGGGACAAGCCTCTTTGAGAAGAAGAAACCCATTTCAACACTTACACTTTGAGCCTTAATATCTTTTATCTTCCAAAAACCAAATTGGACAAATAAATATATCTTTTCGATGTTCTCACAACATAGAATATTATTTAACATTCAAACTTGTCATTCAACAAACGAGACATAAAGGTGGTGTCTAAAGCTCACCCGATTTTTTTCATTTTAATTTATTATAGCAATCCCCCACATTAAGGAAATTGACAATAATTTGTATTAAAATCCAAAAGTCAAAACTTAAATAGTATAGATAGGTGTTACCCTTTGAACTTTCCTTGTAGAATCACATGTACTATACTAGATGACCAGTAGTACGTGATGTCTTTGAACTGTTCTGTCATTGATGTAAACGATCATATACCACACACACGATTCTTCCTAACTTATTTTAGTTCTCATAGTTATGTTCATTTATTTCTGCGAGATGTTCTAAGAATTGAGTCTCACACAATTCTCTTCGAAGTGACCCACTTCTCTCTCATATAGGTGGTTCTCCATTCGGAATAGACTCCGCTACTCTGTTTGGCTCACTATCATTAAAAGTCAGAGGCTTATCATTTCTCCACAAATTTCACTATTAAAGAATGGCTAAGGAAATAATATTCCTCAGATTGATTTTAATAGTCTTTTTACAATTATGTTGTCCCTTTGAACCTAGATCTTGGGATCACAGTAAACTAGGTTGGGTTTCCATTGTATCAACTTATTTCTAGAGGCCTTAATCCCAATCTTCTTGTTGTTTTTGCAACTAACTCTTTATTTAACCCTTTGGTGAGTGGATTTGCAAGGTTATCCTTTGACTTCACGTAGTCAACATATATAGTCTCAGTTGATAGTAGTTGTCTAATGGTATTATGTCTTCGACAAATATTTCTAAACTTAGCATTATACATCTTACTCTTTGCTCTACCAATAGCCGATTGGCTATCGCAAAGAATGCCTATTGCCAAAATAGGCTTAGGCCATCTCGGAATATCTTCTAAGAATTGAGGTAACCATTCAGCCTCTTCACCACATTTGTCTAAGGTTATAAACTCAGATTCCATAGTGGATCTAGCTATTATGGTTTGCTTAGAAGATTTCCATGATATGACTGCACCTCCCAAGAGGAATACATATCCACTTGTAGACCTAGAGTCTTTGATACCCGGTCTAGTTGGAAACTTTATAGCCCTATAAAATAGATGGATATTAATCATAGTACAATACAGTATCACGAGTATATCTCAAGTATTTAAGTAGTCTCACTATTAACTCATGGATTACTGGTATATATACTCAGTTTGCTCATTGCATAAGCGATGTCTGGTCTTGTACAACTCACCAGGCACATCAGACTCTCTATTACTCTTTAGTATTCTACTTAAAAAATACTTTCACCTTTATTTTTTGATAGATGCTGACTTGTATCTATTAGGGTCCTAGCATGATACCAATCTTCCTTGTTAAATTTCTCAAGGACTTCATCTACATAATGAGATTCGCTCAACACAATCCTTTGTGATGTTCTATAGATTCTAATTCCAAGTATCACATCGGTTAGTCACATATCCTTCATGTTAAATTCCAAATTCAACATGTCTTTTCTGGATTTAACAATCTTATCATTGCTCCCAACAATAAGCATGTCATCTACATAAAGACATAAGACAATATATCTTAATTCATTGTCTTTAACATTGACACATTTATCACATCGTTTATTTTAATTCCACACTTCATCATGGCATTATGAGACTTTTCATGCCATTGATTTGGAGCTTGCTTTAATCCATACAAAGACTTAACCTATCTGCAAACCTTATTCTCTTTCCTTGGAGCTGAGAACCCTTCAGGTTTCTCTATGTAGAATTCTTCTTCTAAATCTCCATTTAAAAAAGTGATTTTTACATCCATTTGATGAATTCAATATTTCTCAAAGCAACTATAACAATAATCATCCCGATGGATGTTGTTCTAGTTATTGGAGAATATATATCAATGTAATCAAAACCTTCTGTTTGCATATAACCTTTATATATAAGTCTAACCTTATACTTATCAATCGTTCTGTCAACTTTCATTTTCCTTTTGAGAATTCACTTATATCCTAATGGTTTACTTCCGGTAGGAAGATCCACTAGTTCCCATGTGTGATTTTACAAAATTGAATGAATTTTGCTTCTAATCGCCTCTTTCCATATAGGTCCTTCCGAAGAGCTCACTACTTCAGAATAACTTTGAGGTTCAGTTTCAACCATGTAAGTTTGGAAATCCAAACCAAAGGGCTTCTCTAACCTAACTCTCTTGCTTCTACGTGGTTGTACCTCAACGTCTTTATCTTGTTCTTTTCCATTATTTTTATAGTCCTTTTAATGGAACTAGATTCCATTTTAGACTTAAGTTGAAACACATATTCAAAGAACGAATCATTTCATGACCTCATTATCGTATTCTTGTGTATGTATTCAATCTTAGACTCATCACAATAAACTGATAAGCACTACTATTATGTGAACATCCAATTTATATGCAATCAATAATTTCTGGACCTATTTTCACCTTCTTAGGTTTAAGTATTGCAACCTTGGCAAGACACCCCCATATTCGTAAAGATTTATATGATGAAATTCTTCCATTCAATGATTCATATGGGATTTTTTCCAATTTCTATTGAGGCACCTTATTTAAAAGGTAATTAGCTAACAGCACAACCTCCCCCCACATGTTCTGAGGTAATCCAAAGCTCAACAACATTGCATTCATTGTTTCTTTTAATGTACGATTCTTTCGTTTAGCAACACTATATTGTTGCAGTGAATAAGGTGCTATGGTTTCATGCCTTATTCCATGTTCACCACAAAACAAGAAAAGTTGATTCGTATTCACCTCCTACATCACTTCTTATCACCTTGATCCTTTTATTTATTTGATTCTCAACTTAAATTTTATAGAGAAAAAATCTCTTTATTTCTTCATCTTTACTTTTCATGAGGTACACATAACAAAGCCTAGTGAAATTATCTACAAATGTAATGAAGTACTTATTTACACCACTAGTTGGTGTGGCCTTTAAGTCATAAACATCAGTGTGAGTTAATTCAAGTGGGTTTTTATTTTGTTCCATACTCTGAAATGATAATCGAGTTAACTTTACTTCTACACAAGTCTCACATTTATGTTTTGCATCAATATGAAGCATAGGTATGTATTTCAATTTCATTAACCTGCAGAGGGTATTATAATTGACATGTCCTAATCTACCATGCCACATTATGGAAGAGTCAAACATATAAATGAAAGAGTTATTCATTTTATTGATGTTTGACTTAATAGTACATTGAGGTTGAACATCCTGTTACATTCATAATCGTTTCCTACAAATGCTCCATTCTTGGCCAAAGTGACCACATCAGACTTGAAAATTATACGAAAACTAAACTTACTCAATAGAGAGCCAAATACAAAATTCTTTCAAGTTTCTAGTACATAGAGCACATTATTAAAAGTCAGTTCTTTCTCAGAAATTAACTTCATCACCACTTTTCTCAAGCCTTTGATGTCAGACGTGGCTGAACTTCCCATGAAGAGTTTCTCTCCATCAACATTTCCATCAAGGACATTAAATAGGTCTTTGCTTGAACAAACTATTGTATTTTCTAATTTGTATAATATTCTCTTTCCCTTGTTATGCTGTAAATATATAATTATGGTGTTTGTATGAGGATGAATGATATAACTTGGGGAGGAAGATGAAGAGGAGAGAGTGAGAGAAATTATAGAGAATATAACTTGCTGATTAATTCTTCTTTCTTTCTTTCTTTCATCTGCATAAACAGCTAGAAAAAGAGGGGACCAATACAACATGCCCCTTTGGTTCCTAAAAAACCGGTAACAACAATTAACAACTCAAATAAGACAAACTAGAATTTAAGTGCTGCAATTTATTTTCCATTTGAGGCCCATCAATCAGCCGCTGCCAAGTGTCCATGCTCCAAACCCTCATCCGGCCTGTTTCTGACTGGGTGACCCGACTCTGACCCGATTAAACCTTGCCCATTCATCTTTTCAACTCTGTTCGGCCAAAATGATTTTTCCCCAATTTCGCATTTTTCCCTAATACCCGATTTCCTGCAATTTACCTTAGATTCATGACAATATTTCCTCCCTCTGAAGATCCTTGTCTCCAAGGATCGAACTTTGGAAATAGACAGTGTAAGTACTCTTCCTCTTCCCATGTTGCTTGTTCCTTTTCATTAGCCCATCGAATTAGAAACTGAATTATCTCACCCCTTTGCCTCTTCACCACTCTCTGTCCAATAGATTCCTGCGGAGTGACCTGAAATTCACCATCTTCATCAATCTCTAGCAGATCTGAGCTGGGCGAAGCTGCCACGTTCAGCCCAAGCTTTTTCTTTAAGATTGATACATGGAAAACCGGGTGGATTCGCGCGGTCTCTGGCAGCTGTAAACGGTAAGCCACCGCACTAATTCTTTCAATAACTTTAAATGGGCCATAAAATCGAGCTGAAAGCTTTAAGCTTTCCCTGATTAAAACTGAGGTCTGTCTGAATGGTTCTAGTTTAAGATACACCCAACCCCCCACTTCAAAATGCCTCTCCATTCTATTTTGATCTGCATAATATTTCATACGATGTTGTGCCTGTTGCAAATTCTGCCTGAGTTCATGTATTAATCTTGTCTGTGTTGTATCAAATCTCTGGCATGAGGGTTCCGTGTAATGATGTGTGTCTCCATTAATGAGGTAGGAGGTTGATAACCATATAGGGCTTGAAAGGTGTAGTTTTTAGGCTTGTGTGGTAGTTGGTATTATATAAAAACTCTGCTAGGGAAAGCCACTTGACCCAATGTTTAGGGTTCTATTGAACCACGCACTTGAGATAGTTTTCCAAACACTGGTTCAACCTCTAAGTCTGCCCATCAGATTGAGGGTGATAGGCAGATGTAAAGTCCAAGTGAATACTTATGGCCTTGAAAAACTCCTTCCAGAAAGTACCAGTGAAAATTTTATCCCTGTCAGTCACAATGTGTAGGGGTTGCCCATGTAGTTTATATGTGGTCCATGAAAACTTTAGCAAATGTAGTAGCATTAAAGGGATGTGTTAAAGTTAAAAAATGGCCATACTGGCAAGCCTATCTATAACCACTAAAATCACATCTTTTCCAAATGATTTAGTTAGACCCTCAATGAAATCCATGGAAATGTGGTACCATGCTTGGTGGGGAATAGGTAAGGGTTGGAGTAATCCTGGGTACAAGCCTCCCTAACTTTTACACTTAGCACATACTTCACACTGTTTCACCTATTCCTCCACTTCTCTCTTTATGAGAGGCCAATAGAAAAGTCTGCTAACTCTCTTGTAAGTGCCCAAGATACCTGAGTGGCCCCCAAAAGCTGAATTATGCATCTCTGTGAGTATGGTTTTCTTGAGTGTGGGATTATTTCCTACCCCTATCCTCCCTTTATACCTGATGATCTCCCCCCTGTTGCTCAAATTCAGGGTGTGCTTTAGAATTCAAAGATTTTGCTGTTAGGATTTTGGCAAAGAAAGGGTCAGTTGAGTAGCTGGCAGCTACTTGCTGAATCCATGTGGGTATGACAGGGGAAATAGAATGACAAGATTATGAGGTGGGTATTTTCCTGGATTATGCATCTGCAACCTTGTTCTCTGTCCCTTTTTTGTAGTGAATCTGATAGTCAAATCCTAGAAGTTTAGTGATCCACTTTTGCTGCAGTGGGTTCATTATCTTCTAATTCTAACAAGTGTTTGAGTGCTTGCTGGTCTGTTTTGATGATGAATTTATAGCTTTGTAAATAGTGCCTCCAATTTTGTACAACAATTAACACAGCTAGGAACTCCCTCTCATAGATTGATAAATTCTGGTTCTTGATGCACAAGGTCTTGCTCATATAGGAAATAGGTCTACCCTCCTGCATTAGGACAACTCCTATACCAGTACCACTTGCATCTGTATCCAAGACAAAATGTTTAGAGAAATCTGGTAAAGCCAAAACAGGTGTTGTAACCATAGCTTCTTTCAAGTTGCCAAAGGATTCCTCTGCTTCATTGTTCCATGAGAAAGATCATTTCTTAAGCAAACAGGTCAATGGTTTGCTTATCAGCCCATATCCCTGAATAAACCTCCTATAGTACCCTCTGAGCCCTAAGAATCCCCTGAGTTGTTTGATACTAGTGGGCCTTGGCCATTTTACCATACTTGTTATCTTATTGGTATCAGTTGCAACACCATCCTTGGATATTATGTGGCCCAAATACTCAATTTTCTTCTACCCAAAGTGGTATTTACTCTTCTTAGCAAACAAAGAGTGTTCCCTGAGTAGAATCAGTACTGCCTTTAGATCTTGGTAGTGGGATTCCTCTGTCTTGCTATAGATAAGTATGTCATCAAAGAAAACCAAATCTGACTTCCTTAACATGGGTTGAAAACCTTGATTCATCAATGACTAAAAAGTTGCTGGTGCATTACATAGCCCAAAAGGCATCACTAGAAACTCATACTGTCCATGATGAGTGTTGAATGCTGTGAGATATCTATCCCCTAGCCTCATCAAAATCTGAAAGTACCATGATCTCAAATCAATTTTGGAAAAAATATTCTGCACCCTGCAATTCATCTAACAACTCATCAATGATAGGAATTGGGTACTCATGGTTGATAGCTAGGCTGTTTAGGTATCTATAGTCCACACACATCCTCCATGTGTTATCCTTCTTCTTGACCAATAGGATTGGGGAAGCAAATGGCCTATTACTGTGTTGGATGACACCAGATTCCAGTAATTCCTTAACAATTTTCTCTATCTCATTCTTTTGGTTATGTGACACCCTGTAGGGAAACTGGTGCTTAGGGTTGCTACCTTCCTTTAGAACAATGTGGTGTTCCACTACACTAACAGGGGGTAGCCCTTGTGGCTCCTCAAATACATCTTGAGATTCCCCCAATAAACCCTCCAAGTTGGTAACAATATCCCCTGATTTAGGTTTAGCCTTAATCCAGTACACCTCCTCAATTTGAGATGGTACCTCCTGATGAGTCATTTTGAAAAGAGTAGGTCCAGAAATTAGGTGACACTCATGGGGTGAGGAAATCGCTTGTATCTTCACCCTTTTCCCTAGTAATGTAACAGTAAAAGTCATGTGATCATAATCCAACTCAACAGGAGTGCAGGATTTTAGCCAATACCCACCTAGTATGAGATCACAACCTTCATTGGCCAATACCCTTGGAGAGAAAAAGAAAGGGTGTCCCTGCATTTTCCACTTGAGCCCAGATACTCTTGTAGAACTTACCATTTTCTGTGCATTAGCCACCTTAACCAGGATAGGTTTGGCAGGTTCTAGAGTACAACCCAACCTCCTAGCAGTTGATTCCTGGATGAAGCTTAGAGTACTCCCAGTATCAATGAGGATATGCAACTTTTCACTGCCAACTGATCCATTGAGCCTCATAGTAGTAATACCCCCCTCTTCTGAAATGAAATTTAGTGACATTTGAATCTCTTCCATAGATTCCTCATCCAACTGTTCAGTCATTTCCTGGTTGATGCTGGGCTCCATAAAATGTTTCTCTTCTTCTTCAGTCATGATTAAATAGGAAATCCTATTTTTCACCTGTGCCCCCCCGAAAAAGGTTCATCACAATTATAACATAAGCCTTTATCCCTCCTAGCAACCATCTCAGAAGCTGCAAGTAACTTGAACTGGGGTCTATTTGGGAATGGAGGTGGCCTCAATGTAGTGCTTGCTTCATTCCTCATAGGGTTAAATTGGAAAGTGGTTTTGGCAGTAGTTTTTAATTTCCTAGCTATTGCTTCTAGGGTATGTAGCTGTCTCTGGCCTAATTCAATAGTTTGTTGAAGGGATGTGGGTTCAAACATATGTATGAAGGACTGAAGTTCCTCACTTAATACACTAATAAAACTCACAATAAAGTACTCCTCAGAATAGGCCCCCTTGTTCAGTAGTAGCATGCAGGCTCTCAATTCATCAAACCTCTCTACATATTCCAGATAATATTGTGTGTGTCTCAACTTATTTAACTCATCAATAATCTTGGATTCCTTTAGTTCATCAAATCTGGCTGACAATATTTCTAAAAATTATGGACAAGTTAAATCCATTTGCCTGATAGAGAACTGTTGGTACCATTGTGCAGCTTTACCATCAAAGTGCATAGATGCTAGGGTTACCTTTTGAGCATCTGGGACATTTGGGATCAGTTTAAAATACCCTTGACATCTTAAAATCCAATATCTAGGCTGGGATCCATCAAACTTGGGGAAATCAATTTTGGGCAGTAGTGTATTGAAGTTATGGGTAGGGTGGTCTTGGATCATCCTGTTGGGAGTTGCTATTTGCTGTCTCTGTTTAGTTCTGGGAGGTGTCCAATCTGGAACTGGTTCACCCAAAATTGAGCCTTCATCTGCTTGTTTTTGCATCTTTTATGAGTTGAGGGGTTGTAGTTGGATATAGGCCAAGGTTTGAGAGAGGTGATCAAATTTCCCCATCATTTCTGTGCTAATTCCATTAATCTGCTCTTGTAGTCTCATCTCTATATCTTCTCTCTTTGCAGATTCTATTTGAAGGATTTGGTCTATGTGCTTCTGGGCTTCTTGGAGATCTTTGAAATGAGTGATTTCGGCTATCTCAGGGATTCGAGTGGCTCTGAGTACCAATTGTTGTATTTTCTAATTTGTATAATTTCTTCTTTCCATTGTTATGCTGTAAATCTGTAATTATGGTGTTTGTATGAGGATGAATGAGATAACTTGGGGAGGAAGATGAAGAGGAGAGAGTGAGAGAAATTATAGAGAATATAATTTGCTGATTAATTCTTCTTTGTTTCTTTCATCTGCATTATTATCTAGAAAGAGAGGGGACCAATACAAAATGCCCCTTTGGTCCCTAAAAAACTGCTAACAACAATTAACAACTCAAATAAGACAAACTAGAATTTAAGTGTTGCAATTTATTTTCCATTTGAGGACCATCAATCAGCCGCTGCCAAGTGTCCATGCTCCAAACCCTCATCCGGCCCGTTTCTGACTGGGCGACCTGGATCTGACCCGATTAAACCTTGCCCATTCATCTTTTCAACTCTGTTCGGCCAAAATGATTTTTTCCCAATTTTGCGTTTTTCCCTAATACCCCGACTTCCTGCAATTCACCTTTGATTCATGACACAAACATGATGGGTATCACCTTTGTCGACCCACCATTCACGTGAATTAAAACTCACTAGGCTCACTTCAGAGTTAATAGCAGCAAGGTGCATCTCATCAATATCTTTGGCGATATTTTCCACCATGTGAGATTGCTAAGTCCTATTAGGCTGCTGGCAATCAGAAGACCTATGACCAGGCTTTCCATAATTGAAACAATCACCATTTTCTTGTCTTCAAATCCATTTTCTTAGATTTAAGTGATGTCTTTTCAACATTACCAGATTTTTCTTAAACTTTTTCTTTGAGCTTTCATCATGCTCAACAACACTCGCTTTAGCCACATGAATATTATGACTTTTATTTCCATATACCTTGTTGTTTTCTTTGATATGAAGTTTAGCAACAAGTCCTTCCACTGTAGTTAGTTTATTCTTTGCATTAAATAGTTTTTGAAATCATTCCAACTTGGCGGTAGTTTTGCAATGATACCAGCCACTTGGAAAGTTTCATTGATAGACATTCTCATATAATGAATATCGGATAACATAATTTCCAACTCTTGCACTTGATCAACAACAACCTTATCGTAAACCATCTTGTAATCCAAAAAACAATTAATAAGAAACTTCTTTGCTCCAACATAATCAATATTATATTTTCTGTCTAAGAACTCCCATAGTTCCTTAGACATTTGGACTGAAGAATACACATTGTACAATATATATGTCAGTTCATTCAACATATAATTTCTACATAAGAAATCAGAATGGATCTAAGCATCGAGCGCACTCACTGCTTGGATATTAGGATTTTCCTCCAACTTTGGAGGAGTTTCACTTAAGAACCTTGCAAGGTTTAGAGTGGTCATAAGAGCACACGTTGTTAAATGAATCTTCCAATCTATTCAACGCATAATTTCCACATAAGAAATCAGAATGGATCCAAGCATCGAGCACACTCACTGCTTGGATATCAAGATTTTTCTTAAACTTTAGAGAAGCTTGACTTAAGAACCTTGCAAGGTTTAGAGTGGTTAGGTAGAAAAAACATCTTTTGTTGCCAATATTTAAAATTCAGGCCATTAAATTTTTTAGGTTTTCAACATGATTCACCGGGATGTTGACTGCTGGAGCATGGGTTGCCAACGCATGGGCTATTGGAGCAGGGATCGAGTCTTGGGTTTGTGGAGGACTTAACAGCAGAAACATCAATTTCTTTCTGAGTAGCCATATTAAAACCTTAAAATTTGTTTTAAGATTGTTATCAAACTGTTTATGGGAAAACAGTAAGTGAAAAAACATAAAGTAAGATATTGAGGCTTGTGAAACTCAATGTCCTTATTTCCCAGGATTCAACAAAGATAACCGAAGTTTATTCCGATGAACCGAAAGCAAAAGCCTGGAAAATAACACGAGAAATTCAGTTGGAAAAAGAAGAATAAAGCTTTCATTTTTCCGGTGTGTTTGAACTGTTAATATAAACCTCTATATAGAGCCTCTCAGTATTGTCCAGGTTCATGCTATAGTGTAACTCCCAACAGTTACATTTAAATTGAAAGAAGCAATGAATTATGTTGTTTCAAATTGAGATTCAAAGGTTGCAGCAATTTAAGTGTTGAAAAAATAGTTTCTGAAAATAAAAAATAAAATAATTTATTATAGAAAATTGCAAAACTTGTGCTTTACTGATGGGCTCGATTGATCCGATATTCATATACATAGGTCGCGCTCGCACACGAGTCCATGATCCGGACCACGAATCAGACCATGATTTGCAGATCCCCTGCGCGCATGTGGAGAGAGTCTTCTTGCTACTAGAATATTCCTTACCAATAAGGTGATACTTTATAAACTATCTCATTATTCCTTGTTTTTCCTATGTGGGACAAGCCATTTTGAAAAGAAGAAAACCTATTTCAACACTCATACTTTGAACCTTAATATCTTTATCTTTCAAAAATAATTTTGGGCAAATAAATGTATCATTTCGATGTTCTCACAACATAGAATACGATTCCACATTCAAACTTATCATTCAACAAACGAGACATAAGCAAAATAGTGTCTAAAGTCCACCCAAATTTCCATCATTTTAATTCATTATAACACTCCTTTGTTTGAACCATACATAACTTTTCATTAATTCATGAGTTAACCATATATAAATATAAACTCCCTCATAACTTTTTCATAAATATAAAAATAAATTCTTAATAAATATTCATAAACACAAAAAAATGAAACCAAACCACAAAATACTATGATATAATAATAAATAAATCTCAAAATTCGAAATTTGAAAAAAAATACATAATAAACTATTTGTTTAAACTTATATAAATATTTAATAAACTTTAAAAACTAAAAACTAAAAAATAGTATAGAATAATAATAGAAGTCATTAAAAAATTGTTAAGCAAGTTAAATAATATTTAATCATGAATAAACACTTAATATATTTAAAAATGAAATACATCATAAGAATGTTATAAAATTTATTTTTAGAGTTTTAAATAGTTTAAATAAGTTATGCAATCTATAATTTAGAGAAATTACAATGTAATCTCAATATCTTAAAATTATTAAAAAAGATAATTCTAAACATGTAAATAAATTTGATTTGGCAAGGAATACTATCCCATGTTGTGCATGATACAACACATCTAAGGTTTAATAGTGAACAACTAGAACGATATATTAAAATGATAATTCATTAGTGCGAAACACTGGTAGGATATTAATGTTATGGTTTCACAAATAACTAGTATTTTAATATTTCAAATATTTATATTGGTACAAGACACAAGCATGTTACGGCACAAGTTAAAAATATGATATATATATTATTTTTGAATTACTTATTTTAATATATTCTTATTATTGTAACTATCATGAAACTTTAAATGTGTCAATTTACAATTTATGTGTAGATTAGGATTGAATTTATGTCAAATATCTATATTAGAAGAATAAAAAATTGTTGTATTTATCAAAATCCGTGTAACTTAAAATAGTATATATAAAATAGATACAAAGTACAAATCCACTTCAACAATTAGAAAGGCATTAAGACATACTCCCTACCATGGCTCATCAACCATTTCAGGGATCAAAATCATTAATTTTGGTCCAACAAGTTCTCTAAGGGATTCCTCAAACTAAGGAGGTCTTTTATTATTATTTTTTCTTAAACTCAGTCTCTCTATAAGTAACAGCAACTCTGACTCTCTACTTTTTTCTTTTTTAAAAAGATTAGTTACCAAGAATATGGGGTACTAACCTCAAATCTGAGATCAACGACCCGAAATAGATTCTGAACACATAACAGCGACCTGCTAAGCCTTCAACGAACCTCCTGACGACCTCGCCGGTCCTGCAAAACAGCACCTTCAGTTGAGTCGGTGATCAGACCCGTGAAGGTCCTCCGATGCTTAAGTTAGATAATGCGAGAGATAATTTAGAGAGCCCAAATCACAATAGAAAATAAATTCAACTTAGAAAATAAAGAGAGGTATGCACCCCTTTTATAGAGACAAAAGAAGTCCTCCCCAAGCCAGGGTTTCCTTCTCCCACCACAATTCCATAAATACCATGACCGACTTAAAATTAGGATTTCTCCTATATGCTAAGTTCCCATGTATAATGAATCTCTCATTAAAATACCAGAATAGGTCAGGGCATGTTATTCTTTCCATATAGTCCGTCGGAACCCCATGTGAGCGCTTTTGGGGCCTGCTACTTATAAAGCCCATGACCGAGCTATCAAACAACGTGCAACTAATACGATCATCAGAGGTCGCGACCCTATATGAGAACTCATCCTCATACTCTAGGTCGCTACTCTTCAAACCATTTCGTTCACTCCCCAAAGGAAACCAACCAGCTCGCTCACTTCCCGGCAGAGGTGCTTCTTCTAGGAAATGAGGCCGCTTTCCATAAATAACCACATATATCACGTATGGATTTTTAGTGACGTATCAGCTAGTCCCCCATGTTCTAGCTGATTGAGGTACGAAATCAGGTAGGACATGTAAAACAGAGTTTAAAAGAGCACAACCACCAAAAACAATAATAAAACATGAACAAATAAATAAATTACCCCTCCACCTTACTGAACCATATTCCAGAATCGCCTAGCTCAACATACCGATCTACAATACTAATCATCTTATAAGAAATTACCACGTAAACCCGCGACCTCCGAAATATCAGCTCACCGAGCTCCCTCATCCTCCAAGAAGAATACCTCTTGGAGGAAGAGATTCGCAAGTCCCCAGGCCGAGTCCCCAGACTCCACATTGACGACCTAAACCATACAACCTTTCTCCCACGAATTGGATATGTAATCAGGCCCAATTATTCAAGAAAGCGTAATCATAGAGAACCAAAAAAGTCAAAGCACACCTTCTGCCCATCCCATCCCCTCAAAGATTCATTAAATGTAGCCTGATAAAGTGTTCAACACATGTCACCCTCCCATTTTCTCGTAGTATAATAAACACTGTGGGTCCAAAACAAAAGGCCCAAAATATTCCTTGAAACCCTACAAACTTCCCGCTCCAATCTGTCCCATCTGCTTTTTACGCCGCCCAACACAAAAACCCCTTCCTCTCCCCTCACTCGCCACTTTACAGAAACTCAAGCAAAAAGAACGCCATTTTCGCTCTGCAACAAAGCTCAACTGCTCTCAAATTTTCAAAAAATTATTAACAGCTCACCGCTCGTCGCCGATCTCCAGGATTCCAAAAATGTGTAAGTCCCCTAAATCCTCCCCTCTTTCAATAATTTTGATTTGACTATGATATATGTATTGCATCTACTGAGTTGTTGTGTTTTCTGCAATGTCCTTTCCCCTGTATTCTCTGACTGATGATGAAGTTAGCATCCCCCAACCCTAATTCCCAAAATTCTGGCCTTTCCGCTGATTCAAATCCCATCGAAAACCCCTATGTTTTCAAGCGAAGACGAAAATAACCCCCATCCCCTTCCGGCCTTCGCGACGAGCCAGAAGGCGATGTCAGCTGGTCGGAGTTAGAAGCCCAGACTAGGGCTCACTCTAATACCCCAAACTCTCTAGAAAACATACCCGAAGACATTCCATCCCCTTAGCCCTTGTAAATATACTGGAGGGCATCCCCGTAGCTAAGCACACGAACCCACCACCTTGCGAGCACTTCCTGGAAAACCCAGTGACTGTAGCTCGCTCCATAAATGCTACCGACCTACCTCCCTCGTCCTTCACCACTAAAGAAATTAAGGACAATTACTGGCTACTCCCTGACTCTGAAAAACTTAAAGAATTTTAACAAACCCTTAACCTCCCAGAGACCGCGAAGATGATTCTGCCCGACATTCTCCACTTAGATCCCATGAAACCTTCCCCCAACAACATCACCCTTTTCAACAAGCTACTCAGGTCGGGATTCAGATTCCCACCTCATCAATTTTACATCGAGATCTCCCGCCTGTATAAAGTTTCCCCTTTACAACTGACCCCCAACTCTATGAAATTTTTGGCGGGGTATGTTATATTATGTGAATACTATAATACCCAACCTGATCCAGGATTTTTGCAATTTTGCTTTCAAATAAAATATCAACAAAATTCTTTTTACCTTTCGGCCCTCACGGGCAAATCCCGCTTTTTAATAAACCCCTCCAAAAAAGTTCCTGAATGGAGGGAAAATTTCTTCTTCATTCACAACACAGAAGAATGGCCCTTTCCGAATGAGCTACAATATCACACCCCAAAACAAGTGTAAATTCCTAGTCCCCAACACTTACCCATTTTATACAAAAGATATTCTGACCAGCTCGTGGAATGGAGTAAGCGCCCGTTCGACGTGGAGCTACTCACCAGCCTATCCAAAGTTTTCTGTTATGTAGGCATCGAATCCCGCCCAGTCGACTCAAATGCCTCCGCTGCTTCCTTTGTCCACTCGAACCTTGATCCTTTCCGCAGTGCCCTAAAAAAGGGGACACCCCTCTCTGCCGACCTATAAATAAATTGGCTAAGACTTGAATTGCGACCCTTAAGTACTCGCGTACCGTTCGGGGATGCGGCATTTCCAAAACAAATCGCACTTTCTCTGGATTAAATTCATACCCCTTTCCGTCACCATGTACCCCAAAAAACTTTCCAGACCGCACACCGAACGCACACTTTTTTGGATTAAGCTTCATCCCATATTGCCTTAGTATAACGAATGTTTTCCTCAAATCCTCCACATGGGATTCTGCTTTCTTTCTTTTGACTAACATATCATCGACGTAGACTTCCATAGTGGACCCCAATAGGTCCTTGAACATTCGATCCACCAATCTCTGATAGGTCTCTCCAGTGTTTTTCAGACCGAAGGGCATGGATACAAAACAATAAGTCCCTGTAGAAGTAACAAAGGATACAAAACAATAAGTCCCGGTAGAAGTAACAAAGCTCACCTTAGGCTGATCCTCCTTTGAAAGAGGTATCTGGTGGTACCCTTGCGAAGCGTCCATCATACTCAGTAGCTCACATCCCAAGGTTGAATCCACCAGCTGATCAATTCGTGGCAAAGGATAATGATCATTTGGGCAGGCTTTATTCAAATCGCGAAAATCCATGCACATCCTTTAATTTTGTCCTGGCTTTGGCACCATCACAACATTAGATAAATACTCAGGAAATTGAATCTCTTGTATGTGGACTCCTCCTTGATTACCTTATCCAACTCAGGCCCAAAATGCCTCCTCTTCTGCTTGACTGACCTTGCCTCCGGATCCGCATTTATATGATGTTGTGCGACCTCATGAGATACTCCTGTCAATTCTCCATCCCCAAAAGCAAACACATCCCATAATTCTCTCAATAACTTCACCAGCTCGTCCCTCAATGTTTTAGCCATTAAGGTCCCCACCCTCGTAGTATACTCTGGGCGACCTTCTTCTAACGAGATCTCCACCAGCTCCTCATGCGGTCGGACATAATTCTTCCGTTCTTTCACCTTTTTCGCACTAAGTACTCCCTCTGGAAAATCCTCATCCCTTTCACGTTTATTCTCAATCAACCCTTTCCTGATCGTCATTTGGTAACACGACCTTGCGACCTGTTGTTCAGAAATAACTTGCCCCACTCTATCTTCCACCGGATACTTGATACTCATGTGATAGGTCGATGTTACTGCCTGGAATGCATTGAGGGTAGGTCAACCTAATAAAGCGTTATATGTCGACCTCCCCCGGACTGTCAAGAACTTCAGATTCCTTCTTACTTGCAACTCATCCTTCCCCAATACACTGTCAACATTAGCTCTCCTTCAGTAACTACCTGTGCCCCGTTAAAAGCATATATGGGCGTATTCACAGGTTGCACCTTGGTTTCCAACTTCATTTGCTCAAGACAATTGTTATATATTATATTTACCGAGCTCCCATTATCCACGAGAATTCTTCCGACATCGTACCCCACCACCTCAGCTTCGATTACCAATGCATCATTATGATCCTCTTGCAGCCCGCGTCACTCATTAGGACCAAGGGAGTTGACTGGGCCAGCCATCTGAGATCGTTGACTCACACTAGCAAACTCCCACGTTCCCGGGCGAGCTGACTTAGAATGTTTCTTCCACGCACTGTTAGTGTCATAATCCGTTGGTCCGCCCGAGATCATGTTTATCCTTCCCTTGTTCCTTCTGGGGCCATTGTGTCCCTGATTCCCTTGTTGTGGCTGTCTTGCGACCTGATTCTGAGGTGGGTCCCTTGGTGGTGGTGTGGGCAATGGTTTTCGTGGCTCCTTTGGCTCTCTATCCCTGTAAATTACTTCCTTCAAGTGCCCAGATCTTATAAGTCTCTCTATCTCCTCCCTAAGATGTCTGCACCTCTCCGTGGAATGCCCAAAATTGTTATGAAATAAACAAAAGAAATCAGACTTGGGATTAGTGGGGAGCGGCGTTCGGTCTTCTGGACAGTGGATGTCATTAGGTATCAAGCTCTCCATTATAGTAAACACCTTAGCCCGCGGATAGGCCAGTGGTGTAAAATCCTCATTCCTCTAGTTTTGCATATCTATCTCTGACTTTTCCCTCATCACAGGGCTCGGGGTTAAGAGCCCGCGCACTATCCTTCTCGGCTCTCTTTTGATCTCCCTCCTCGAAATACTGCCTCCTGTGTTAGCGACCTCCCTGCCAAATCTCCCTCAATGCTCCTCTTCTGCCTCCACCACCTGTATAAATTTATGGCAACTTTCCAGAACCTCATCATATGTTCGTGCCTCCTTCTTTACTAAAGACTTGCGTAAGTCATCTCTCCTCAATCCCTGATGTAAAGCTCACGCCTTCATCTCATCTGTAGCAGTGGGTACCTCCAGAGTGGCACTGGTAAACCTGTTAACATATTGCCTCAACGTTTCGTCAGGTCACCGCACCATTGTAAAAAGTGACTGTGCAGTCTTCGAATTCTGCCTCACACTGGAGAATTGTTTCAAGAAAGTAGCTCTCAGCACCTGAAAACTGGTAAATTTTCCTTGCGGTAACTGATAGAACTAGTTTTGCGCTATTCCTATTAAATTAGATACAAAGGCTCGACACGCCACAGCATCCGTGTAACTATGTAACATCCTCGCATTTTCAAAGAGCTGCAGATGCTCTATTGGATCCGCCATCCCTCGATATTGAAACTCTAATGCCTTATATTCTTTAGGCATTGCGGCCTGTAACATATCATCCGAAAAGGGATGCCCTTTATCTTCATCGAATTTCACTCCTTCCACTCATTTTTTTAATTTTAGCAAAACTTCCTGCATTTCTCTAAACGCCTTATTCCATGGCCCGACCTCGTTCTCACCGTTCCCCTCATGGTATCTGCTCTGAATCTTGCGCGTCTTATCTCGAGATTTGCCATCCGTACCCGAGGTTTGAGTTCCACTCCCACTGGTATGCTTATTATGCTGACGACTTCGATGCTTATAATGGTCCCATTTTATCTTCACACCCTTCCCCTTACGCTTATGCTTACGGAAATAAGATTCCGTGGACGAGGTCGAGCTGGAAGAATCCTCATGTTTTCATTTACTCCGACCATTCCTTCCGAGAGAAGATCTCCTAGACAGAGATCCTCCGCTTTGCTTTGTCTTCCTGGTTATTGATTTCTCTTCCTGCTCGCCATTCAGTCCATCAGCCTTCTCTTTCAGAGTACCAAGCTCGCCTGCTAGGTACTTGTTTAGTTCCTCTTGCCTCTCCGGAGGCACGAAATCCATAATCCCATCTAAGAATCCTTTTTTAATTTGACAAAGCTTATCCTTGGGTAAATCCTTACATTCCTTCGTTCCTATATGAATCACTTTCTGCGCGACAACCTCTGGCGTCTTTGCCTCCACGTCTTCTGCCGGTTCCTTTCCATCACGCCACTTTAGGGAGGGCGGCGGTGTGCCACCCAAACTCTGAACTACTGGTTCTGCCTGAGAAGGCGTTTGTTCTTCTTTTATTGGTTCTTCTTCATTGATATCCGCCATCCTATTTTTCTTCTTTGGTTTGTTCGATCTAGAACTATATTGTAGGGTTCTGGGTAGTATGTTACTATTCTTCATGCTTCGTTTGAAGAATTTCTCACGCCTTTCGCTCAATGACTCGATGTCCCTCTTTCCCACAGACGGCGCCACTTGATAAAACCAAAAAGATTGGTTACCAAGAATATGGGGTACTAACCTCAAATTTGAGATCATCGACTTGAAATAGATTCCGAACACGTCACAGCGACCTGATAAGCCTTCAACGAACCTCCTAACGACCTCACCGGTCCTGCAAAATAGCACCTTCAGTCGAGTCGGTGATCAGACCCGCGAAGGTCCTCCGGTGCTTAAGTTAGATACTGCGAGAGATAATTTAGAGAGCCCAAATCACAATAGAAAATAATTTCAACTTAGAAAATAAAGAGAGGTATGCACCCCTTTTATAGAGATAAGAGAAGTCCTCCCCAAGCCAGGGTTTTCTTCTCCCACCACAATTTCATAAATACCATGACCGACTTAGAATTAGGATTTCTCCTATATGCTAAGTTCCTATATATAATAAATCTCCCATTAAATTACCAGAATAGGCCTGGTCCTATCATTCTTTCCATATAGTCCGCCGGAGCCCCATGTGAGCCCTTTTAGGCCTGCTACTTATAAAGCCCATGACTGAGCTATCAAACAATGTGCAACTAATACGATCATAAGAGGTCTTGATCCTATATGAGAACTCATCCTCATACTCCAGGTCACTACTCTTCAAACCAGCTCGTTCACTCCCCAAAGAAAACCAACCAGCTCGCTCACTTCCCGGCAGAGGTGCTCCTTCCAGGAAATGAGGTCGCTTTCCATAAATAACCACATATATCACGTATGGATTTTTAGTGACGTATCACTCCCTATCTATGGAAATCAAAAATATAAAAATAAAAACAACAAGCAACAACGACTGAGATAGCCAAAAGAAAATAAAATCTGAATTCCAACAGCTATCTTCGCAAGAGTAAAAAACAAAAGAACGTTGGAAGAGGCCTAATATATTAACAATCAAGGATCCAGACTTCATATCAAACCTCAAGTATTTGTAAAAAAATAATTAATATTCATATCTCACCTATATACAAAACTTTAAAAGATCACTATCCTACGTGTCTGCTTAGGAAGTTTCGGGTTGATATGTAATTTTCTGGTGGTTCGGGTGTTTACCCGAACTTTTGGAGGTTTGGAGACTTACTAAAATATAGAAATTCTAATATATACCTAATTTAATATATTTTATTTTATTATATTTGACTAACTTAATTATTTTTAATCTTTTTTTGTATTTTACCTAGTTTAATATTTTTATTTTATTATATGCCTAATTTGATATTTTTCTTTTATTCTTCTAATATAAAAAATATTAAAAAGACATACAGTTAGAACAAAATTTAAATTAGTTATCTTAATTAAAAGAAAAATTACTTATAAGATAATGTTAAATACCAAAAATAATAATTACGATAATAATCTAAATAAATTTCATTTATAATAAAAGTCAAAATAATTTTATTTTTAAAACTTCAAATATAAATTTTAAGTAAATTACGAGTTATTTGCAATAATCTAAGTATGTAGCTAATTATTACGAATTCAATCTTGACATACAAAATATAAGGCTATAATAATTAATAAACATTAATTAGATATTGGTAGAATGTGATACAGGTTGAGAATATGACATCTTTTAAATTCTTCTAAGTAACTAAAGATTATTAACGAATTTAATCTAAATATTAAAATATAATAGTATCTAATAATAGTTAATAAATAGAAATTAGACACATGTTGAGAATGTGACACCATCGAATTAATTTTTACACAACTCCCTCAATTCTTGTTGTAATGGTGTGAAAATTGTTAGTATGCAGGAAGCACGAATAACTAAAGTTGAAAATAGGAAAAGAATGAATGAGACGGTGACGGGATCACCTTTCAGAGAATTGTTCTCTTGACAAAAGAGAATGTCTAGCTAAACGACAAAAAAGAAAGCGTTTGTTGGGGTGTAACCCAACAATCTAAGGTACATAGGCAGATTTTTTTTAAATTGAAATTTTTACCCAATTATTGACCTGGCTAGCGACGACTAACTAGGTCACTACTATGTGACGTCTTGGAGGCAAGATTATCAACCTAGGTATCAACCGCTAACCAGGTCGCTACAATGTGGTGTTTCAAAGGTAGTTGTTATTAAATTGACTATCGGTTGACAACATGGTCGATAGCGATCCACAGATGGGTATAAACCCAAAAAAACATATTTTTTTCTCACCTTCATTTCTCTACTCCCAAACACACAATACCCTTCCCCTCTTGCAAATATCTTCATTTTCCTTAAATTATCAATATGAACTTGTGTTTTAAACACAACACACATTAACAAAACTTTAATTCATCTACAAAAATCCAACAACAAGGTATATATTCTTTAAGTTCTCAACTTGGGTTCTTCATTTTTGAATTTTTGGATATTTGTAGAATTGGTTCAAAAATATTCATGTAAACTTGTTAGTTGATGCTTAGTATTGTTTATAATGATAAGTTTGTTGTATTGGGTGTGTGGCTACTTCAAAATTGAACTTGAATTTGAATTTTCATTGGGAATATTGTCAAACACTGGATATGCATGCTCGGTTCTTGAATCTTTATGCATTTTGATATGATTGAAGCATCTTATGATGAGTTTTGAGTTATTAGAATGTGAGTTCCATTTTAGCCTTACGATTTAATAATTTGACGTTTTGGAGGATAATTTTTGAAACAATGTTCAATGGGACTTGAAATTTTGAACTTAATGCATGTTGTACATAATTGAGTAATTAACCATTGTGAGTTTACATAATGATTGGCAACTGATGTCCGGTTTTGGTTGTTCAACACTAATTTAAACCTTTTTGTAGGAAATGAATCCAAGATGTGCCGAATCAAGACGAGGACGTAATCCCTCTTGAGCACTCAAAATACGGGAACTGACCCCATCACCATCATCACCTCCATACCAATCCGAAGAAGAAGATGACTATGTTCGAAATCTGGATACCGATCCGGAATAATTTGAAGTCTGATTGCCCTCAATAGAAAGACAAAATATGGGATCGTCTTAGTGTGTTGGGAGTACGAGCAATAAAATACATTAACTGGGTGTCCATGCGAGTGGTTGGAATTGAGGATGATGTGAAATGACATTTTAGTTAGTGATGGAGTGACGGGCTCGTAGATGGAAGATGGGCAACGTATCAGTGGAGACTTTGGAATTTTTGAGCACCCTCGAGGTCGAGGATGACAAGATATCCACTAGATATATTTTTCCAATTTAACAACACCTAACATTACCTCACATTGGCTCAAATTACGAACATCATCAACCTCTCAGAGGGAGGTTTTTGCGATTAATTGCCAATAAATAGTAATCGAGAAGAGTTTTAGGCCAACTTATTTATAAGTCTTTAGTGGTGTATAGGGTTCATCGGCTCAGTATTATCGGAATTCGATTGTTTGTGTGAATCAATGTGTTTTTAGCTTTTGGAATATAAGTGATAACGAAAATAAAATGAAAACTATGAAAATAAACTAACTAGGAAATGTAAATGCAAGTATTTCGTATGCCTCATGCGTATGACTTATGGACATTGCAAGCAATAATGAAAATAAGAAATAGAAATCAAAGTTTCATCAAGTACAACTAAAGCAACCTAGAATACAACCATGCATGCATGATCGTAAAATCTAGAAAAATGAAAATTGAAAAAAATTGAAAGCACCAATAGAAAGAGAAATAAAATTTGACGTGAAAGTTTAAATCTTTATGAAATATAACAAGAAACGAAGAGTATATCTAGGATTTAGCATAAAACAATGCATGAAAATAAAATCAAAATAAAGCATATGAAAGACTTAAAATAAAAAGGATCAAGGACTCGATCTATGATCTTGGTGTGTCACTCACCTAGATTCTATGGACGATTCACAAGATCTAACAATTAATCTAAGAGCTAAAGCTAAAAGCATAAATTGAAGACAAAGCATCAAATTGAAGAAAAGCATGAAATTAAAGGAAAGCTTACTTGAATTAAAAAGAGAATCCAAAAGCTTGAATGAAATTGCAACAAAATAGAATCCAAGGGAGTACTTGAATTCTTCTTAGGCTTACAAACCCAAGACAAAGTTTGAAATTAACTCTAAGATATAAAGAGAGAAATTTAATCCCAAACCCATGCTTTGGTTGGGAGGAGAGTGTATATTTTTTTCTAAAAGAGAGTAGTCATCTATTTATTTAAATGGGTCAATTCGGGCTTTAAAGGTTTAATTTCTCGGGTTTGACCAAGTTTGACCCGAAATGGTCTTTCTAGCCACTTGGCTAGCCTTTTGGCTCGATTTGGCTCAGGGTGGCTCGAGGTGTGACCGCTCGTCGTTGAAGCGTCAAAAATAATATTTATAAAAGTCCTCGACTTTCCTCTACTAACTAGTAGCAGTGCAAAGCAAGGGTCGATCCCACGAGGAGTGTGGATTAATTTTTGATTTTCTTGTATTTTAATAAACTAAGAAGACGGGGGTAAAGAATATTAACTAATCTAAGAAAACTAAATAATTAAAGAAAACAACTAAAATCAAATAACGAAACAAATAAGAAAATAAATAATAATAAAACTTTCAGTCCTAGTTCAGTTTCCACCCTCAATTGATTCATCTAACCAATTGCAATATTATAATCCACTCATCATATGAAACTAAAAATCCAAAGTAACAATAAGCTCTGCTACTCGAATTTGCCCTTACTGTGTGTATAATTAAAATAAGCTCTTTAATTAACTCTAATTATTAAATAACCTTGAATAAGCTCATTCAACCCAACAACAACATTAAGAACCAGGCAAATAGGTTAATCTAAGCAATAAACACATAAGCTCGGTTTATTCAACTTATGTTGTGTTACCGCTAATGATGCGAGACCATTAGTTACTTTAGAGAAATCGAAACTACGATAGTTACACGGGAAGCAGTCCTCTTTCTATCAGTTAATAACCAAATCCCTAATCTAGGTGGCCAATGCAAATTAAGAATTCATCAATCATGATATATAAACAAAATAACACAATCAATCTCATATGAAGAAAGAAATAAATACGCACAAATTAATTAAAACATAGTCTCACGAGGGTTTCCACATCACTAGGACTAGATAAAACAACTACTCACTCATGGAGTTCATAGAATAATAAAAGAAAAATAAAGAAATAAAACATAGTTCTAAGATAAAAAGAGATAAGAAAGCTTAGATCTTGGATTCTTGGTCTTGGATCTTCAAGCTCTTGTTTATTGGGTGATTTAGGATCCCCTCTTCAAGCCTTGGACCCTTAGGATTGTGTCAATGTCTCTTTGGATGGATTTAGGACGAGTTTATATAGGAGTCCTATTTCTTGCCGCACAAGATTTCTTCCAAAAATAGCCCAGCAGCGTCGCATCGACAAGCGTCGACCGACGCGTGCCAGCCCTCAGGCGTCGATGCGGATCATCTCAAACGTGTCTCTCGGCATGTCGGTGTGTGTTGCATGGTCAGGTCGACCGACGATCTTAAAATCGATGCAACTGCAGCTTCCCATTGACACATGGTCGACCGACGCGAGCCTAATCGATGCGACTGCAAGAAAATTCTCGGCCAGGGCGTCGATCGATGCATGCCACCTCCGGCGTCGACGCGAGTCATCAACGCACTTCTCGATTCTTTAGTTTTCTTCTCCGTTTTTGATCCACGAAGCACCCGATAATTATCATTACTTTAAATGAGCACTAAATACTGCAAAATAGATCAGAAATACACAATTGGTGCTCCTCCACTCATAATTATAAATATGCGAGAAATAAACATATATAAGAATATGAAGCACATAAAAACAAAGTTTTTAGACCCTTAAATGCCTTACAATTCCTCGCCTATCAAATTCTCCCAAACTTAAACCTTGCTTGTCCCCAAGCAATATAGAATTGAAGCACAGGACAAACATAATATTAGTAAGTCACTCAAATTTACCAAATGAACTCATCCGGACTCTAGAAACTGTTATATTTCTAGAAATCGCAAGCGTTTCCTGTATTGACTCAAGTTATCCCAGCAGTTTGGCAACCCCTTTTCATATACACCACATCAATGTACTATGGTGACCCCTCGCTATTCGATGGTTCGACTTTATCCATTATTGGTCACGATCAAATATCTCGTCCACCCATTTATTTATTTTTTATTCATTTTTTTTAATTGAGGCCCGCAGCTCCACACTACCGTTCTTGACTTGATAATGATGATAAGGCGCTGGGTAGGAGGATCGTCTTGATTTGGTAATTGACTTGTTTAGTTAACCTCCACTTCCTTGGGATTTTGATTGTATAATGCGCCACTTGAATACGTGCATGAATTTGTTGATCTACTAGCATCTTCATTGGATTTCGCCCTTAGTATTCGCAAGCAAACTGCACTTGATAAAGACGGATAGGCAGCTGTTTCAGCACCTCAATTCTATTTTTTTTCAATTTTCTACTTACTCCATGCCGGTATACCCCAACCGGGCTTTATTTGACTTCTGTTTCGACTAACGAGATATCATCACATAACCGCCAACTTCAAGGCCCCATACAAACTCATATTAAGTACGGCAACCACAAATACACATCAACAATGAAATAATCTAGAATTGACGCCCCACATATGAATCACAAAAGCACTAACATGCGTACCATTGACCTCTAAATCAAATGACCACTAAAAACATTAACCGAAATATGATTCATCAAAGCAATTCAAGCAAGTACTTTTTAACATTTTAATTTAACTCATGGAATTCAATTGCAAAAATTTCAAAAATTTCCAAAACTCAGCCCATATGCATTACAAACAATTAATTCCCAATTCCCCAAACTTAAAATTTAGCTTGTCCTCAAGCGAACACAAAGCAAGAATAAGAAAATCATAATAAATTATAAGGGAAGAGTAAGGGAAAAGAAATCACCCGGGTAATTGTCGAGTGGGGTCTCAGTTTCACAACGATCTTTTTTGAAAATATGCCCAATCATCCAAATCCATCAACCAAGCTTTCTTTCTCATCAATTTCAAAATAAAAATAAAATAAAAAATAATGTAAACATTGGGTTGCCTCCCAACAAGCCCCCTTTCTTAACCTCGTCGGCTCGACGTGCTACCCGTCAATTCCATGGGGGTTTCGATGGAGGTCTCAAAGTGAATGGGATCCACATGAACTCATCCTCTTCAAAATACCACTTGTTTCAATGTTGGATGCTTAACCGGATCCTTCCGACTTTGTGGTGGACTTTCATTAAATTTGGCAAAAATAGTTTTGTTCACCACCTCATAAGGAAGGATCTTAGTCTCCACCTTCTCTAAATCTTCATCTCGTACAGGTGTCTCCTCATCCTCTATCACTTGCACACGGTCCATGATGGCAATGGCTTTGGCTCGGCTTCGACCTCGATAGGAGAAATGGTAGAATTAGGAACATAATTTGTAAGCTCAGGCAGATTATGATCAACATGTGTCAACCTCGTTTTTTCTTCCTCCATCTCGTACTCATCCTCCAATTCAAATGTCCGATCTTCCGCATCATCGATTTTGCCCACATCTTGCAGCATGATGGCACTCATATTCTCCATGCGTTCCTCAGTTTGAGAATACAATCGTTTATCCAGTTGGCTTATGTGATTTGCCATTTGAATCAATTGGCTTCGAGCTTCTTGGTGTTCGTCATCATGGTCTCCATCATCTCTATAAGGACTGGGGACGGTTCTTGTGCTTGGGGGTGGTCATTATTTTTTCTCCTTTGGAAATTTGGAGGGTCCCCCCATCTTGGCTCGTAAGGATTGTAGTTCCCCTCTTTCCATCTTCTAGGCCTCACTCCATAGGCGTTCGTTTCAATATTGGCTCGTAGTACCGGGCAGTTGTCGGAGATATGATCTAATGTATGACAAATTACGCATGGTCGAGGCTTAGGAAGTCCTGTCGTTGCCCACTTAGTGATCATGGGCTCCAACTCATTTAGCCGGGCTTGCAACGAACCAGTGTCTACCTCATTTACCGACCTCAATGAATCATCACGGTAGCCGAATTGCTGAGAATTTTCCGCCATGTTCGAGATCAACTCACTTGCCGCTGTCGGTGTGCTATCAATGAGTGAGCCTCCGCTTGCCACATCTATCATGTTTCTATCAGTGAGGCAGAGACCTTCATAAAAGTATTGTATTACTGACTCCTCGCCCATTTGATGTTGAGGGCAACTAACGACGAGACTCTTGAAACGCTCCCAATACTCATGCAATGTCTCCCCGGGTAACTGCCTTGCTGCACAAATGTCTTTACGCAAGCTCGCTACTCGTGAAGCGGGAAAATATCTCTGAAGGAACACCCTTTCTAACCCAATCCACGTGGTGATGGATCCAGGAGGCAAATAATAAAGCCAATCCTTGGCTAGACCCTTAAAGGAAAATGGAAATGCCCGCAACTTGATTTGTTCGTCAGTCACTCCGGCGGGCTTCATGCTCATGCATATAACATGAAATTCCTTCAAATGCTTGTGCGGGTCTTTGCCATCCAATCCATGGAACGCTGGCAAATGATAGATTAGTCCGGATCTCAATTCAAATTTAGCATCCTCCAAGGTTGGAAACGTGATGCATAGTTGTTGTTGCGGAAGATCCGGATTTGCTAGCTCCTTCAACGTGCGTTCTCTCGCTCCTGCCATAGTCATAAACTTCAAGAAAAACTAAGGGATATATTTTTTTAATATATATTAAAAAAACAAAAAACAAAATAAAAAAATACGTAAAAATCACAACTTAAACGCGCCACTCCCCAGCAACGGCGCCAATATTTGACCGCTCATCGTTGAAGCGTCAAAAATAATATTTATAAAAATCCTCGACTTTCCTCTACTTACTAGTAGCAGTGGTAAGCAAGGGTCGATCCCACGAGGAGTGTGGATTAATTTGTGATTTTCTTGTATTTTAATAAACTAAGAAAACGGGGGTAAAGAATATTAACTAATCTAAGAAAACTAAATAATTAAAGAAAATAATTAAAATCAAATAACGAAACATATAAGAAAATAAATAATAATAAAACTTCCAGTCCTAGTTCGGTTTCCACCCTCAATTGATTCATCTAACCAATTGCAATATTATAATCCACTCATCATATGAAACTAAAAATCCTAAGTAACAATAAGCTCTACTACTCTAATTTTCCCTTACTGTGTATTTAATTAAAATAAGCTCTTTAATTAACTCTAATTATTGAATAACTTAGAATAAGCTCTCTAGATTCAACCCAACAACAGCATTAGGAACAAGGCAAATAGGTTAATCTAAGCAATAAACACATAAGCTCGGTTTATTCAACTTATGTTGTGTTACCCCTAATGATGCGAGACCATTAGTTGCTTCAGAGAAATCGAAACTACGACAGTTACACGGGAAGCAGTCCTCTTTCTAGAAGTTAATAACCAAATCCCTAATCTAGGTGGCCAATCCAAATTAAGAATTCATCAATCATGATATGTAAACAAAATAACACAAGCAATCTCATATGAAGAATGAAGTAAATACGCATAAATTAATCAAAAAATAGTCTTACGAGGGTTTTCACATCCCTAGGACTAGATAAAACAACTACTCACTCATGGAGTTCATAGATTAATAAAGGAAAAATAAAGAAATAAAACATAGTTCTAAGATAGAAAAAGATAAGAAAGCTTAGATCTTGTGTTTTTGGTCATGGATCTTCAAGCTCTCATTTATTGGGTGATTTGGGATCCCCTCTTAAAGCCTTGGATCCCTTGGATTGTGTCAATGTCTCTTTGGATGGATTTAGGACGAGTTTATATAGGAGTCCTATTTCTTGCCGCTTAAGATTCCTTCCAAAAATAGCCCAGCAGCATCGCGTCGACAGGCGTCGACCGACGTGTGCCAGCCCTCAGGCGTCGACGCGAATCATCTTGACGTGTCTCTCGGCATGTCGGTGTGTGTTGCATGGTCAGGTCGACCGACGCTCTTAAAATCGATGCAACTGCAACTTCTCGTCGACACATGGTCGACCGACACGAGCTCAATCGATGCGACTGCAAGCAAATTCTCGACCAGGGCATCGATCGATGCATGCCACCTCTGGCGTCGACGCGAGTCATCGACGCACTTCTCGATTCTTTGGTTTTCTTCGCCGTTTTTGTTCCACGAATCACCCGACAATTATCATTACTTTCAAATGAGCACTAAATACTACAAAGTAGATCAAAAATACACAATTGGTGCTCCTCCACTCATAATAATAAATATGCGAGAAATAAACATATATAAGAATATGAAGCACATAAAAACATAGTTTTTAGACCCTTAAATGCCATACAATTTATCCCTATCTAATTCCCCCAAACATAAACCTTTCTTGTCCCCAAGCAGTATAGAATTGAAGCATAGGACAAACATAATACTAGTAAGTCACTCAAATTGACCAAATGAACTCATCCGGACTCTAGACACCGTTATATTTCTAGAAATCGCAAGCGTTTCGTGTATTGACTCAAGTAATCCCAGCAGTTTGTCAACCCTTTTTCATATACGCCACATCAATGTACTATGGTTCCCCCTCGCTATTCGATGGTTTGACTTTATCCAGTATTGGTCACGATCAAATATCTCGTCCACCCATTTATTTATTTTTTATTCATTTTTTTTAATTGAGACCCGCAGCTCCGCACTACCGTTCTTGACTTGACAATGATGATAAGGCACTAGATAGGAGGATCGTCTTGATTTGGTAATTGACTAGTTTAGTTCACCTCCACTTCCTTGGGATTTTGATTGTATAATGCGCCACTTGAATACGTGCATGAATTTGTTGATCTACTAGCATCTTCATTGGATTTCATTTTTCTTCGACCTTTTTTATCCACGAACCACCCAATAATTATCATTACTTCAAATGAGCACTAAATACTGCAAAATAGATAAAAAATACACAATTGGTGCTCCTCCACTCATAATAATAAATATGCGAGAAATAAACATATATAAGAATATGAAGCAGATAAAAACATAGTTTTTAGACCCTTAAATGCCATACATTTTCTCGTCTATCAAGGTGGCTTGGTCATTGGCCGAGCCTGGGCGCGCTTGGGCACGCATGGGCGCTGGTGGCCGAGATGGGCGCTGGGCTGGGCATGGCACTGGGCGCCGGCCTTGGCGTGCGGATAGGCAAGGCTGGGCACGGGTTTGGGCGCAAGATTGGGAAAGGCTGGGCGCGGGTTTGGGTGACAGATCTAGAAACGCTGGGCACAGGTTTGGGCGCTATATTGGGCGACGCTGGGCGCTGGAATTTGCACAGGCGTTGGGCGCTGTCGGGCGGGAGATGGCGGATGCGCTGGCGCTGTCGGGCGGGAATTACGCAGGCATTGGGCGCTGTCAGGCGGGAGTTGCACGCAGGCGCGGGCGCTGCGCGCGGGTGTTGCGCACGGGCGCGGATGGCAGCCGGCTGGGCAAGGAAATGGGCGTGCTTGCATGCCCATTCTTGCGCCAAGGGTGCTGGCGTGGTTTTGGGCAAGTCTGGGCACACCTAGGCTCAAATTCCAGAATGTTTTGCCCTTTTTGGAGCTTCTTCTTGGCACCGATTTGGGCAGACCTTGGCACGGCTTGACTTGAACTTTTGCCTTCAATGGCTTAACCTATGAAAATATGAATTTTGATCATAAAAAACCAAGAATTATGC
>BMAC01000811.1:244585-258522 GCA_014905375.1 Phtheirospermum japonicum | reverse complement strand
CCTGCGTGGTGTATTAATCAAGGCACGTCTTTTCCATTGAGGGCAACTTGCAGCAAGCTCTCTGGTTCAGGGTTCTTGCTCCCAAAAACACTTCTTCATATTTTCCTTTCCCATTTCTAATTATGTATTAATTCCTAGTAATTAGTAATAGTTTAGTTAAATGTTAGATCTTCATTAACTAGTTGTTGAAGCCTACATCCATCAAGTTGCCATCTCCATTGTTAAGATTTCAAGCTTTCCTCTTCAAGCTTTTTGTGGAAACATACATTTGGTAATATCTTTCTATAATATAGTTTTATTTTCATGTTATTTCTTTTTAATCTTGTGTTGATGCTTGGATCATAGTTTAGTTGCTATTTTGATTATCAAAACTCCCATTTTCATTTTATAGCTTTCTAGCTTTTGAACTTATGCTTTTAAGTTGTTTAGTTGTTAGATCAATTTCCCAAGTTTTTAGAAGTTTTATAAGATCTTCATATTTAAACCTTGAATTGTTGCTAAATTAATATTGTTGACTTTTTCAAATAAGCAAGACTTTAATTTTCCCTCCATTTTCCTTAATTTAAATTACAAGCTTTCTTAGTTAACTAGTTTAGATTAATCATTTTTAAATAAGCTTTAATTTCCTTTTCGTATTTTAATGCTTTGAAAACTCCTATCTCAATTTAAGTTTAGTTATAAAAACCAAAACCAAATCAATGACTACTGCTTTCCTAGTTTAGATTAGTTTAGTTTCAACCGAAAATAAGAGCAAATAAGAAACCGATAAGCCGATAACATCCATCCTTGAGAGACACGACTCAGGAAGAACTCGCCGCCCTACAACCGGCTCCGTACTCTTGCGGAGACGGATTCCGAAATAGCGCATCGAGGATTCGTCGATCACTCGGTATTATCGGAACTCGATTGTTTGTGTGAATCAATGTGTTTTTAGCTTTTGGAATATAAATGATAACAAAAATAAAATAAAAACTATGAAATTAAACTAACTAGGAAATGTAAATGCAAGTATTTTTTATGCCTCGTGCGTATGCCTTTTGGAAATTGCAAGCAATAATGAGAATAAGCAATATAAATCAAAGTTTCATTAACTACAACTAAAGCAACCCAAAGTACAACCATGCATGCATGATCGTAAAATCTAGAAAAATGCAAATTGACAAAAATTGAAAGCACCAATAGAAAGAGAAATAAAAGTTGACATGAAAATTTAAATCTTTACGGAAAATAACATGAAACAAAGAGTAAATCTAGGATTTAACATAAAATAATGCATGAAAATAAAAACCAAAATAAAGAACATGAAAGACTTAAATATAAAAACGATCAAGGACTCGATCTATGATCTTGGTGTGTCACTCACCTAGATTCCATGGACGGTTCACAAGATCTAACAATTAATCTAAGATCTAAAGCTAAAAGTATAAATTGAAGACAAAGCATGAAATTTAAGAAAAGCATGAAATTAAAGGAAAGCTTACTTGAATTAAAAAGAGAATCCAAAAGCTTGAATGAAATTGCAACAAAATAAAACCCAAGGGAGTACTTGAATTCTACTCAGGCTTACAAACCCAAGGCAAAGCTTGAAGTTAAATCTAAGATATAAAGAGAGAAAGTTAATCCCAAAACCATGCTTGGGTTGGGAGGAGAGTGTATATTTTTTTCTAAAAGAGAGTAGTTCTCTATTTATACGATGTTTAATTGGGTTTAAATGGGTCAATTTGGGCTTTAAAGGCTTAATTTCCCGGGTTTGATCAAGTTTGACCCCAAATGGTCTTTCTAGCCACTTGGCTCACTTTGGCTCAGGGTGGATCGAGGTGGCTTGGTCATTGGCTGAGCCTGGGTGTGCATGGGCGCTGGTGGCTGAGCTAGGCGCTGGGCTGGGCATGGCACTGGGCGCCGGGCCTTGGCGTGCGGATGGGCAAGGCTGGGCAAGGGTTTGGGCGCCAGATTGGGCAAGGCTGCGCGTGGGTTTAGGGATATGATTGGGCAACGCTGGGCATCAAATTGGGCGACAATGGGCGTTGTCGGGCAGGATTTGGCACACGCACTTGGCGCTGTCGGGCGGGTGGTGGTGCAGACGCTGGGTGCTGTCGGGCGGGAGTTACGCAGGTGCTGGACACCGTCGGGCGGGAGTAGTGCGCAAGCGCGGGCGCTGTGCACGTGATTTGCCCGCGGGCGCGTCTGGTAGCCGCCTGGGCATGGAAATGGGCGTGCCTTGCATGCCCATTCTTGCGCCAAGGGTGCTTGAGCGGTTTCACCACTGCAGAAAGGGGTTTTCACGACGGCTCATTAACGGCGGTTTTGAAAAACCGCCGTTAAATATGTTTTAACAGCGGTTTTCCAGAAAACCGATGTTAAATCTATCTGTTAACGATGATTTTCTGAAAACCGCCTTAGAATCTTGCATTCTACAGAGGTTTTTGGAGAATTGCCGTAAAAACTCAATAATCTAAGGCAGTTTTGAGAGAACCACCATAAAATCTCCAACATTCTACGGCGGTTATTTAATAACCGCCGTAAAAACAAGAGACCAAAATTTGGGGCAAGTTTGGGCACGCCTAGGCTCAACATCAAGAATGTTTGCCCATTTTGGAGCTTCTTCTTGGCACCGATTTGGGCACGCCTTGGCTTGGACTTTGGCCCTCAATGCCTTAACCTATGAAATTAGGAATTTTGATCATAAGAACCCAAGAATTATGCCAAACCTCAAATTAATTGAAATCATTAAACCATATTAAGTATAAAATTAAAAAGAAACATGAAAAATAATAAAACAAGAAAAATAACTTAGAAAATTAACTAATCAACTCAAAAACTAATATGAACAACATTAAACCCTAATCAAAACACGAAAAAATACCACAATTACATGCAAAACACCAACATAACTAGAAAGTTTGGGGAAGAAGACCGACCACGTGATATTCAAAAATCATAGGCCTCGGAGATTTGAGCCTAGTATTCCGAAACATTTAAAGGGTGATATCATCAATGATACTCACCCATCATGAAATGGGAGGCATGTGAAAGCAAGAAGTCTTGGAATTGTGATGTATGCTATCAGGAAGGACGTTCAACATTGCGTGGTCCCTCTTCAAGCAATTTATTTTATAATCATTCAATAAGGAGGGCCCCGTTTGTATTTTTGGTTTGATCACACCCCTTGCCCTATCTCTAGGACTTCACCATCATTAGCTGGATATTACACCCGGGAGCATCGAGCTAGACATTGAGCACTTACGGATAACAAGAATGATCATCCCTCATGTTGATTAATATTTTCTCTGACAATGGGCAAAAAATGACTTCTTACTCCCAAATCCGGCACTCACCTCACTTGAAAATCTCCGAGAAAGAACAAACTGGACCCTAAACTCACATGAACATTGGGCGGTCATACGAGCTCTCAATGGCTAGTGGGACAACGACGACGAGGTCAGATCCTCATGAAGATGATCAAGGGAGGAGAATGATTCCAACCGAATCAATAGGTTGGAAGAACATGTGGTGAGATTTACGAGAATTAAGTTGAGATGCGGCGAGATGTACAAAAAATGATGTGGATGGTGAAGTGAATAGACAACTTCCACATCGCATGAAATGGCTATGCCGCTGAACCCGACTCGCCTTGAATGTTGTGAGTTATAGCCAAAGTAAGCCACTTACTCACTTTCAAACTTATTTCTACTTACTAGAAAATAAGTTTAGAGTGATGGGGTGTGGCTTACTTTGGTTATGTATATTACGTTTTTTTTTTTAATTTTTGTGTTTTCATATAGGATTGCATTAGTTAATTTTTTACTTATTTTCATTTTTCTTACTTTTATTTTATTTTGTACGTGTAATTGCTTTTAATAAAAGTGTGGATAATGTTGGGTCTGTAATAATATTTGATTTTATTTTGATGAAATTGCATTTGTATCGACTTCTTTTGTGATTTTGTTGATGATGTGCTAAGAATGAGTTGATTTTCAAAAAACTTATATGTATACAGAATACATGCTCGAACAAGGTTGTTATACCCCTAACTGAAAAATCTTTATTCTCTTTTGTTTGAAATAAAGATTGTGAGATTTGTTCCTTTTTGACTGATAAACAATAAAAACAGTCATTTCATTTCTTGAGTGAATTATGAGTCACGTGTATATCTCCTTAGAACTTGCCTTGGTTTTATGTTGAGGTTGCAAGTGTATAGATTAATTTCAGAATAATTTAGGTAATATTATGTTTGGTCTTGTACATATATTAACTATTACAAATAAAATAATCTCTAGTTATCCCCTTTTGAGCTCTTACTTCCTATTACTTAATACTCATGACCTTATTAAATGCTCTTGAGAAGTCTTTATTTTTGTGATGAATTTGATAGAGTTTCTTATCTTTGGGTGAATTTTGTTGGGTGTAAAGGTTAAAAATAAACCTATACTGATACTTTTGTTTATCTTTTAGATAGTAAATAAAAGAACCAAACTTAAAGGGTTAAAGTAAATAAGTTAGTTGGGTTTGGTTGAAAGTCTAATACATAAAAGGCTTTGTTCTTTCACAAATTTTAAGTTCTTGGGTCAAGGTGAAGCATAAAAGGACTCAAAAAGTTTAAGGGTAGTTGTGGTATTTTTGTAAGTTAATTCGCATTTAGTCACTTTATCTAAATGTTTCATACCTAAACAAAAGAGACTACATTGCAACCTTAATAAAAGCCCTATTTGATTCTCACCATTTCGTACAAAATCGAGAAGTGGAGGGATAAAAAATTCGCAAGCTTATGTTAGAGTGCATTTATTGACTTGGTATAAAGCGTATACACGTCATAATCAAACACATGTGTGATGAGTGAAACACTCACTTGGTAAGCATCATTGAATTTTGAAAACAAGAGTTAAAGGTATTAAATGTGGTTTGATCAAGTTCTTGATACTGTGTACATATTTTTAAAAATGATACTTTTGAAACAAAATACATTAGTACCATTTTTGCTATGTCCATACTTGTGTTTATTTTTATATATTTCTTTTGTTTTTCGAGTACGTATAAACCCGTAAGTTTGGAGGAGTTCGTTAAATACAAGTTTTAAACATATTTTAGGACTTATTTAATTAGGTTTCAATTACTGATTATGCTTTTATGACATCTTTTTGGCTTCATTTCATATTGCTTGGACGTTATTATGTGTTTGGCATGTTTTTGTTATTTTTGTAGGAATTTGGAGCTTAATGGGTTTATGAATGATGATAATAGGGCTTTGAGCTAAAGATAAGAAAAAAAGGAGGCCATTGGACCAGGCCTGGAGCAAGCCCACGCATTCCACAAGTTAACACGGCTTGAGGATTCATTATCATTCATGTTATCGGTCAATAGTGGTACAGTACCTAGTTTTCAAGGAACCTACTATCAACCCGACTATCAGTCAATAGTCTGGTCGATAATGGGTCAAGAAGCATTACAAAACAGCCCAAAATCAAAGTTAATGGCCAAGGTTTGTTTTTCTACTATAAAAGGTGCCTTGGTTGTTGTCCAGGTACATTATCTTTACACCATTTACATCCCTTGAAAACCCATATCATATTATCATCCACCATAGTTTAGTTTGGATTTTCTTTTTGTAAGAATCATAGAGTTTGAGAGTGAGAAACAACTATAATCAAGGGTCGACATTAATTTGTTTATTTCTATCCTTACTTTTCATTATGTCTATTGTGTGTTCCATATATCGTGTTAATGAGTTGTTGGATATGTCTAGCTAAACCTCTTGTATTTTAGGGTTAAGGATGATGATGATTGAATAATATTATCACATTTATTTCAAATCAAGTATGATCCATTTACTACTTTTGTGTTTTTATTTCATGTTCATAAGTGAAAAATAATTGCTTGTGTTTCTTATGATTCGACTGATTGGCAACCTTTCAAATCTACCAGCTTGATAAATCATAACTCGAGAGATGAGGTTTATCTATAGGTTTCTGAAAACGAAAGACTTTAATCAAATAGATCGAGAAGTATGAGATTAATAGTTAAGTCATACATAAAAGAAGTGGTGAGCTCATCATAGCTAATGGTGAGCTCATTCTGATATGAAATTCTTCAGTATAAACATCCAATCATTTTTTCATTGATTACAGCTGAGAAGGATACAACTATATATAGCAATGTACCTGACCAATGCTGCCCTAGAATATGTTGCTAGAAATGCTATAGTAGAATCTGACAATGGCTACCTAGAATATGTGGATAGTAATGCTACAGTACAATCAGACAACTGTATTAGGCTGAATGTACTGGACTAGGACTGACATCATCTGACGTTGTGTAGGTCGACCTTTCATGAGACCTGTTGCTTACTTCTTGAATGGCGACCTCTCATACCACCTATATGGTCATCACTCAGACGACTTGATGTTATCAGGTCGCTAATGTGTATATGACAATGCGACCTGATTTTATTCGGTTGCTATCTAATATATCCCCTCAATTCGAGTGCAGCGAGAGGAAGAACAAATAGTTTATTTCAGATCCGAATGAAGAATTGATGTGATAGTAGCTTAGTAAAGATATCTGTAGTTTGATCAACGAATGAAACAAACTGAACTTGTAGCAATTTCTTCGCAATAAGGTCTCTAACAAAATAAATATCTAACTCAAAGTGTTTTGTACGAGCATGAAGAATAGGATTGGAGGCAACAACAATGGCACTTTGATCGTCAACCCAAATTCTAGGAGCATCAGGAAGTTTGACATGTAGCTTGTGAAGTAAGGATCGAACCAATATTATCTCTGAGGTAGCATGAGCTACGCTATGATATCTAACCTCAGTGCTAGACCTAGATACAAAAGTCTGCTTTTTCGAGCACCAGGAGACAATATTTCCTCCTAGAAAGAGACAAAAACTAGTAACAAATTTGCTGTCATCCAGATCGCCGACCAGTTTGAATCTGAAAATCCTGTAAGAGTGAAGGGAAAAGTTTTACTGTAGGTGATTCCATAACAAACTGTACCAGAGAGGTATCGCATAATTCTCTTGACAGCTCGCCAGTGCGTGCTGAGGGGGTAGGGCATATACTGGCACACCATGTTGACACTCTAATCAATGTCAGGCCTAGTGATGGTAATATATTGAAGGGCTCCAACAATACTCCTGTAAAATGAGGGATCAATAGTTTGTTCTCCTTGGGACTTGGACAGAACGGAGAGACAATCATTGGTGTAGGGGTGGCTTTATCTCCAGCCATACCAGCTCTTTCCAAGATGTTCATAATGTACTTTCCCTGGTTTAAATTCAGACCCTGAGCTATGTGTGAGACCTCAATTCCAATAAAATGATGCATTTCACCTAAATTCTTCAATGAAAAGGTTGAATCAAGATGGGTAATAAGCTTTGGAATCCTAGATTTGTTGCTTCCTGTGACTAAAATGTCATCAACATACACTAATACCCAAATGCAACCAGGGGAAATGTTGTTAGAGAAAATAAAACTATCAGCATTTGAAGAATAGAAACCAAATTGAATAAGAACAACTCGCAGTATTCCAAACCAGGCTCATGGAGCCTGTTTAAGCCCATAAATTACTTTAGACAGTCTGCAAACTTGAAGTTTATTGCTATTTTGTTCAAAACCAAGTGTCTGGGCCATGAAGATCTCCCTATCTAGTTCTCCATTCAAGAAGGAATTATTGACATCTAACTGCTTTACTTACCAGTTACAGTTGAAAACTATAGAGAGAACAACTCTAATAGTGGTAGCTTTCACAACTGGGCTGAATGTTTCAAAAAAATCAAAACCTGGCACTTGATTGTACCCTTTGGCTACTAATCTGGTCTTATACCGAGCTATTGTCCCATCAGCATGAGTTTTCAATTTGAACACCCACTTTCAAACAATCAAAGACTTTCCTGGAGGTAGCTTAGAGAGAGACCAGTTCTGATTCTTCATAAGAGCTGGGTACCCTTAACACATAGCTGCTTTCCATATGGGATGAGTTAGGGCTTCAATATAGGAGGAGGGATTTTTGAAATCAATGAGCTATGTGCTGAACACTGACTCAAACTTTTGTGCACCCCGTTTTAATAAATAATTTAAAAGCACGTCAGTTTGCTCGCAAGTGTACGAGGTAACTGTAGGGTGATGAGTTTGACTCGAGTCGTATCTCTCGAGGAAACAACTGTTCGGTTTTATCAATGTTTTTCTCAATCACGAATAACATACATATACATTTGGGGGTTTGAAAAGATTAATTCGATCAGTATAACTAAAGCAATAATTAAACTAAATCTATTTAAACTAATTATTCTAACTAAATTATCAACTACGAGCGATAATTAAACTACTTGAACTCAAGAACTAAGAATTAATAGCAACTAATCTAACAGCATGAATATAATAAATTATCACTAAGAAATGTATCATATGAATCTAAGATTAACGAATAACTAAGAATAAATCAACCGAATAAAATCAACTAAATTAACCAATATCCAATAACAAGCATAAACGATTAAGCTAATTAAACTAGTTCTAGCATTAACTAAGAATTAAACTAACAATTAAACTAGAAATTAACTACTAAATTAACTAAGAGTTTAGAGAACTTATTGGAACTAATGAAAGCAGTAAAAAGCTCCAGCTATTCCAGAGGTTGAACGTTGATCTTGGGCGAAGAATGAATCTCGAACTCGAATTCGACGTTTTGGACGCGTTGTTCTTCGATCCTTGATCTCCGTCTTCAAATCTCGTTATGAGATGTGGGATTATTGTTATTATAAGCTAAAAGTACCCTAAGAGGTCGTGTGTTCTTCTTAAAGTCCGAAATAATGAGGGTTTTATATAGATTTTGCATGACTTGGCGCATAAGAAACCCTAATTTCCGAATTCTGGGCCGTCGCGTCGACGGAGCGTCGGCTGACGCGAGCAGGTGCTCGGCGGGACTCGGCAGACTTGGTCGGCAGGTGTGCACGTCGGCTGGGCAGGTGCGTCGACGGTGTGCGTCGACATCGACGCTTCAGCAAGTTGCGTCGACAGTGCGTCGACAGTGGTGCGTCGACATCGACGCTTCAGCAAGTGGCGTCGACGTTGCGTCGACGAAGCGTCGACTGATGCGGTCATGACTCGCTGGCATGGCTCGCGTCGATGGTGCATCGACGGTCGTGTCAGTCGACGCGACTGCGCGTCTGTCTCTAATTCTCGATCTTTTGCTACTCGTTTCACCGGAAAGCTTATTCTTCACTTCTTGAACATCGAACCTCATCTATTACGCGTTAAACTCTTCCGTTTACTTAGCTGTAAGGTGAAAAACAACGAAATATCACCCACTTGCATCAATTACGATCAAAATATGGTAAAATAAGCTGGAATTATAAAAATAAGAGATTAAGCTTAAATCGTCCAACTTATACCAAAAACAAATATAAAAATGAACTAAAAAGCTAATAAAAATAAGGACAAATCTACTCTAATCAACTACCCCACGATTTATTGGTTTGTTCGTCCTCGAACAAACGATGATTTCAAAGTATAACTAGAATAAAAATCAGTTCAAGCAAAGAGTCGTGCGTTGCTACATAGATAATTTTGAAAATATAGGTACAAGTCACGCAACGTCAACACTTGACCATTATTACATTTTCGTTTCAAAATAAAATCATGCTTCCTCACGAAGGATAATATATATAAGTACGCTCAAAAGCACTCAAGTATTTTCTGCATGGGACGTGTATACACTCAAATCATACAATTACATGCACAATAATTAAGCACCGAAAATTAATCTCTTCTCAATCGCAAATTAAGTGTGCTATCAAAACTAAGAATCAGAAAAGGTCTTTACGGGTTGTAGTGTAAGGCTCTTTGGACGGGTGTGGAATATATAAGTCGTGTGGCTAATCGCTCACTCAACCTAATCTAATCGAGAAGCAAATTGCTTCACCTCGCTCAAAAATAAAAACCTCACTTAACTCTCATAATCGTAGCCTTAAAATATAGGCTATTTCCCAACTCGCAAACCGTACAACCGACTTGTTCGCTCGAACCACTTAAATGAAATCGAAGCTTATAGATATGCTTCTTTACAACTCTTGCCTTCTAAACATAAGGCCTCATAAAATAAATAGTAAAATTCAAGCCTTTACAAGCGCGTAGGCGATCCACCATCCTATCTTTTTATATTTTTTTTTATTTCCCCCTTTAATATTATTATTATTTTTTTATGGGGTATTAATTTTTTTTTTCGGATGGTGGTCCTTAATTTCAAAGATAATAGATTCCTAATAAAACAATTCCAAGACTCAAATAACCAATAAAAAAAGCGAACTCCTACCCCACGCTTTTAATGGGTTGTAGGGGTCGTCTCAAAAACACTCATGGCTATAGGCAAGGATATTTGGCTATGATTGGCTCATTCGGAATTTATAGTGGCTAAAAATATAAAGATATGGCCGGAATAGGGTTTTATATGTGCCTTAACTTCTTTTTTTTTTTTTTTTTCGGATGGTGGTCCTTAATTACAAAGATAATTAAATTCCTAATAAAAAAATTCCAAGACTCAAATAACCAATAAAAAAAGTGAACTCCTACCCCACGCTTTTAATGGGTTGTAGGGGTCGTCTCAAAAACACTCATGGCTATAGGCAAGGATATTTGGCTATGATTGGCTCATTCGAAATTTATAGTGGCTAAAAATATAAAGATATGGCCGGAATAGGGTTTTATATGTGCCTTAACTTCATGTTCAAAGTCGACTACACAGCGGTTTCAAAGAGATATCAAGACTGAAACTTATTCACGTACATGCAATGATGACAAAATCACTCAGGCTACTCGCAGGCTTTTTGCATGAAAATAATTTTGAAATGACGCTGCTTTTAAGGTTTTGCAAAATCGATTGCGTCCAAGTACCATTTTACAATATATAATAATAGATTTTGAAAAAATTATGCACTTATGCAAGCTCAAAGATGAAAATAAATAATCATACAAAGTCAACTTCGACAAGCATGCCATACAAACACAAATAAGCGTAGAAATAGCGATAAATCACATCAAAAATATGCGTTTCAAAACAAAAGACATCAAATTGCACTAACCATACTCAACCACCCCCCTCCCTAAAAACATGGCAATCTCCTGATTGTCATAAATATTAAAGAAAATAAGAGTAAGGGAGATAAGAAAATATCCCTGAAAATTCGATGGTCGAGTCTCTCTAAAAATGCATGTGCAATTATCCTTTGTCTTAGATCGCGTGACTAGATTGTCCCGAACAAACCTATAAAAATAAATAAAAACAAACAAACAAAACATGATTGTGATCGATTGCGACGCGCAAGTGCCCGGTGGCACGTCTTTTTGGATTTGAAACGGCCGGATTGCGGCCAACGTCATAAATGGCTGGGTTGCAGCTCATCAAAAGGCTGCCGGGCTGCGGCTAACTTGGGTCGGATTATGACCTCGATCGACGAAATCATCGTTATCCCTCATTGATGCGGTAGGCGATAGGTTCAGTGGTTGATCGTCATCGTTAACGCCTCGAGTGGAACTAACGGTAAGGCCTTGCGGTAGCGAGCTTCCGCTATATAACCGTTGTCCAAAATAAGCGATTTATCGGTTTTTCTGCACACCAACACACACATAAACGTACCACGGCAATTGACACAATATAAAAAGACAGAAATTAAAATAAAATAAAATAAAGAAAATAAAACAAAAACTAACCAACGCTTGGGTTGCCTCCCAAGAAGCGCAACATTTAACGTCATATTCTCGACGCAATTGCTCGATCAATTTTTAGCTCGTTGTGGGTCCACTAACTCCTTCTTGCTCCTATCTCGACTCTTCATATATTTCTCGTAATAAGGCCTAAGTCGATGCTTGTGGACTTGGAGTCCCATTTTTACATTCTCATCGTAAATAGTGGCGACTCCATACTCATCCATCTCCTCTATTAAAAATGGTCCACTCCATGCGACTTCAAACTTGGTTGGATCAAACTTACGATCGGAATTATACAGCACAAGTCGCCCAACTTTGAACTTCTCGTTAAAAACTTCATTCTTCGCTGTCCAATCCTTGCTATTAGCCTCGCCCTTTTTCTTCGTACGTTTAAAATTCTTGTAGGGGTCGAGGGAAACACTTCTTGAATGAACATGTGGCGGCTTCGTCCCTTCTCTTGGCACAAACTTCGAACGATCTCGTTGTGGTCTCAACTCCACTTTTGGCTCATTTTTAGGCACGTCAAACCGCACGGGCAATCCATCATCAAATGCCTCTACATTATCAAACTCTTCAATCGTGCCGATGCTTAAGAGCTCATTCGCGCAAGAATCTACTAAATCAATAGTAGAACAATCGTTCTTAACAACCGATGCAGGACTCTTGTGAAAATCTTGAAGTGAAAACGTCACCGTTTTGCCCAACACGGACATAGTCACACTCCCCTCATTTACATCTATCACCATGCGCGTTGTAGACATGAACGGACGTCCTAACAAAATGGTGTGTTCTCGTTTTTCGCTTTTTACGTCTCCAACGTCCATAATTACAAAGTCGACCGTCACTACTAGCTTGTCTACTTGTACTAAGACATCCTACATAATCCCCAAAGGTAGCCTTATCGTCCTATCCGCCAATTGTAATTTCATCGTGGTCGGCTTCAGCGGTCCTAGGCCAAATTCCTTGTAAATCGAATGGGGCATCAAATTTATGCTAGCGCCAAGATCGAGCATCCCTCTTGCCGTTTGTCCATTCCCGAGAGAAATAGTTATGCAAAAACTCCCGGGATCCTTCTCTTTAGGTGGCAATGGTTGCTCAAACATATCTCCAACTTCTCTTATCAAAGCTACATGCTGATTTGAAGCCAAACGCCTTTCCCTTGATGCGAGCTCCTTGAAAAACTTCACAAATGCTGGCATTGTCTATATCACCTCTATCAGGGGGAGGTTAATATTGACATTTTTCAATAAATTATATAGCTCCATGAATCTTTTATTTTCCTTTGCTGTAGGCGACTTGGTAAGGGAACATGATCATAAACAATCAACTTCTTAGGCGGCGAATTCAAGGAATCAATGGGGTCTTCAGTTGCTGTCGATTTCTTGTTCTTCATTGCTCCCGGAGGTTGGGTCTCGGTCTCTTCCTTGTCTCCCTCCTTTCCTAGCTCGATGCAGTTATCCACTTCTTTCCCGCTTCTCAGCACATAAATAGCCGAGGCTTGTTCCGTTTGGCTTGGAAGAGTATTTTTCTCCTTCTTCAATGATGCCATGTCAGTTGCCAATTGTCCTACCATTATCTCCAATCTTCTAAGTCCTGACGAATTCTCAAGAGTGCTTTTGGCCATTTCAGCCATCATCATTCTCAATTCCTTCATATCGTCTCGAACTCCCTTCATATCCTCCTGGACATGTGTGAGGCCATCTCGGTTCCGAATAGTTTCAGCGACTTGGTTTTATTGCCAGACTAAAAGTTGATCAGTCGACTGAGCAGGTGTTTGCATGTGTGGTGGTCTCTGCCCCGAATGTTGTTGATTCGAATAGTGCTGGATGGCGTTGACGTCCCCTCGTTGTTCGTTGTTGAACGGGCACATATCGGCTAAATGTTCGGGGGATCCTACATTGCTGACACATCGCATTAATCTTCTTCGAAGAGACTTGACTTGATCGCTGGGCTCTCAATGCTTCTAATTCTTCATTAAGTACTTCCCTAATCATCTCCTTGATCGTTTGACCATCTCTCACCAAAACCTTAACTCCTTCTTCTTTATTTGTCTCGGTGGTGGAAACTTCATTTACTTTCAATTTACGAGGTCGAGAGTTTGTTTCTGTTTGTTTTCTCTAGATTTTTCACTCAGTTTCTCCAATACTCGTTTTGCCTCGCGGGCCGTTAAATCACCAAAATCTCCTCCTGCTGCTATTTCAACTTGGCTCTTCCCATGGGCGACAAACCATCAAA
>BMAC01000811.1:179150-243230 GCA_014905375.1 Phtheirospermum japonicum | reverse complement strand
AAAAAGCTCCAGCTATTCCAGAGGTTGAACGTTGATCTTGGGCGAAGAATGAATCTCGAACTCGAATTCGACGTTTTGGACGCGTTGTTCTTCGATCCTTGATCTCCGTCTTCAAATCTCGTTATGAGATGTGGGATTGTTGTTATTATAAGCTAAAGTACCCTAAGAGGTCGTGTGTTCTTCTTAATGTCCGAAATAATGAGGGTTTATATAGATTTTGCATGACTTGGCGCATAAGAAACCCTAATTTCCGAATTCTGGGCCGTCGCGTCGACGGAGCGTCGGCTGACGCGAGCAGGTGCTCGGCGGGACTCGACAGACTTGGTCGGCAGGTGTGCGCGTCGGCTGGGCAGGTGCGTCGACGGTGTGCGTCGACATCGACGCTTCAGCAAGTTGCGTCGACAGTGCGTCGACATCGACGCTTCAGCAAGTGGCGTTGACGTTGCATTGATGGAGCGTCGACTGACGCGGTCATGACTCGCTGGCATGGCTCGCGTCGATGGTGCGTCGACGGTCGCGTCAGTCGACGCGACTGCGCGTCTGTCTCTAATTCTTGATCTTTTGCTACTCGTTTCACCGGAAAGCTTGTTCTTCACTTCTTGAACATCGAACCTCATCTATTACGCGTTAAACTCTTCCGGTTACTTAGCTGTAAGGTGAAAAACAATGAAATATCACCCACTTGCATCAATTACGATCAAAATACGGTAAAATAAGCTGGAATTATAAAAATACGAGATTAAGCTTAAATCGTCCAACTTATACCAAAAATAAATATAAAAACGAACTAAAAAGCTAATAAAAATAAGGACAAATCTACTCTAATCAAACACCTCGGTTATGTAAGTTCCTGCTTTAGCTCTTGTTATCATGTGGTGTTTTCCATCAAAAGGGTTTGTACCTGTACCAAAAGGAAAAGGAGAAGTATGTGTAGGACTCATAAGTGGTAATTCAATAGTGAGAGGAATAGTAGAGGGACTGGATTGACTGGAGGATAATGGGATTGGTTGATGTATATGAATGGACTTATGTGAAATATGAGGCTGCGATGAGGTCACAGGTGATTTTAGCGAGGTCGCGGGCGACTGTGGTGAGGTCGCATGTGATTGTGGTGAGGTCGCTGGTGTTGTAGTAGCTTGGGGAACTGTTATAAGAGGAGTTGGACCAAGTATATATGGTTGAGTATTTGATCAAGAGTGAGGTCCAGAATTCTTGAAAAAGGGAAATTTGAGCTCATCAAAGATTACATTTTTGGTGATTATGACCTTTCCATTTGGTAGTAAGACATTGAATTCCCTATACTATTCACTGTAACCAAGGAATGTACTAGGTTGAGACCTAAATTGGAGTTTGTGTCTATTGAGTGGTCTAATATGAGGGTAACAGAGGCATCCAAAGGGTTTAAGATGAGTGTAGCTGGGATTTAGGTTTAGTAAGAGCTGATGAGGGCTTTTGTATTGAGTGGTTTTTTAGGGTAGTTTGTTTATAAGGTAGACAATAGTGGTAAAGGCATCATCCCAATATTTGATAGGTAAATGAGAGTGAGAGAGAAGGGAGAGACATTTTTCAACAATGTGTCTGTGTTTTCTTTCTGCAAGACCATTTTGTTAAGGAGTGTAAGGGCAAGAGATTCTATGATGTATCCCAGAAGAGTGAAATAGGTTTGTGAGACCTATGAATTCTCCCTCTCCATCACTTTGAACCGACTTGATTTTGGATTGAAATTGAGTAAGGATGAGATTCTGTTAGTGAGTAAAGGCATTGATCACATCTAATTTTTGTTTTAGTAGATAGATCTAAGTATATCTTATATAATGATTAATAAAGGAAACATAGTAAGAGAATCCATTCGAGTATTTTATAGGAGCAAGACCCCAAAAATTTATATCGATGAGATCAAAGGGTTTTGTATATTTAGTCTCTGAGAGAGAAAAAGGATAGCTTGTGGCTTTTACCCTGAAGACAAGCACAAGAAGTAAAAAAAGTAATTTTATTATTTAAAATGGAGAGATTACAGTCTTTGAGAACTTTATGTAGTACATTATTGGCAGGATGCCCAAGTCTAAGATTCAATAACTTTAAATCTTCTTCCTTATTCATATTTCCAAGCTCGGTGATGAAGGTACTAGGGGCTTGACTTCTGAGAGAAACCGGTCCATGATAGGGATCTGCAGTGGTGGTTGGGGTGTTGGCAAGCTTTATGTCAAATTTGTAAATGCCATTCCTAAGATAGCCTCTGAGAAGTGTTTGATGTGTAGCCTTATCCTTAACACAACAAGAGGTAGGATAAAATTCAAAGTACACTGAGTTTTCTTGAGCAAATTGAGAAACACTAATGAGATTCCTAGTTATGTGAGGAATATGAAGGAGTTTTTTGAGTAAGAAAGATTTGTTGATGGATCTGAACTGAGAATTACCAATATGAGAAATACACAAACCTGATCCATTTCCTACTTAAACCTTATTGTTTCCTTGGAATTCCGAAGCAATGTTGAGCTTGTCTATCCCTACAAAAAATAGTATTACACTTAAGAAAGTTAAAAATATCTGATTGCAATGTTATACTTATGATTAAATATTATAAGCAATAAAAAGCCCTTGATCACATTTATACAATTACTCTCTATTGACATTATCATTGTTTATTACACGAAGTCAATGACTAACAACACGGATCTGTTAACCAAAGAGTTATATTGCGAGTTTGTTGTAAAGTCATAATATAAATGTGACTTAAGCCTCTGAAAAGATGGTTAATACATAATCAAAACCCAACTTAATTTACTGGAGATACCAAAATAAAGGTTTAAAGGAACAGCCCAATTGTATAAAGGGCTCGTAGCATGATTGTGGGGGAAATTATTCATTTTCCATTCTATAAATAGTGATATTTGTGGAGAGAGGATAAGTATTTAACTTTTAATGATTCTTGCGTCGGAGAGCCGAGAAGGGTAGTGTAAGTGTACTTCTAATTATGAATCACTTATGTATGAGAGAAGTGGGGCCGCTTCGAAGAGAATTATGTGAGGCTTAATTTTTAGAACCTCCTGCACAACCAGGCGTATCTTTAGATGCATGACTGAACATAACTATGAGAACTAAAATATATTTGGGAGAATCTTGTGTGGGGTATATCATCGTTTACACAAATGACATAACAGTTCAAAGACATCACGTCTACTAGTCAGCCAGTAAAGTATATATACTTTCACAATGGAAGGTTCAAAGGGTAACACCTACCTATCTTATTGCTTTGTACATATTTTTGTGTGATTCTTGTATGTTTTTATATCTTATCTCTTGTGCTTTAGTCGGATTTTAGTTTTACTTTATCCCATTTTTTCTTATTTTGCGTTTCGTATCATTTGTCATCTTTTTAGTGGTTTTCGTATTTCTCTTTTGCTTTTTGTATATTCTTATGTTATTTTGCCTTTTATTTTGTTTTAAAGTAGTTGATCAAGCTTAGGAGCATTCCTAAGGATCACAACTAGCTCAATTTTCCAAAAACACGACTCGGACCCACGAAGAACAACCATCAATCAACGCGTGCATCGATGCCTAATCGTTGTGCCGTCGACGCCCATTCAACGTGTCATCAACAAGCGATCGACACGCCATCGACGGGGACATTTTTCTGCATCGGTGGTCAGGCCAATTTGGGCCATTTTGGGTAAAATGACTATTTTTCCCTCACTACACCCCTATAAATATAACATTTCATTTTAGAAATAGGAGCTTTTGAACACAATAAGGATTAACAGCCTAAACATTGTTCATATTTCCTCTTCTTGTTTTCTTCATTTCTCTTTCACTTTCAAGCATAATCCTTAATAAATTAGCTTAGTTCATTGAATTGTAACATATCATCTAGTTAAACTTATTTATAATTTGAAGAAGCTCAATGTTCTTGGGGGAGCTCTATCTCTTTTGGATTTGAAGATTCGTACAAATTTCTAATTGGGTAATCTTTCATTCTTGATTTGTTGCACCTTTCTTGTTATTTTTAATATATGTTTGTAGTTATCAATTCTCTTGTGTTTACGGGTTTCATTTTAATTGTTGAAAGTTATGTTTTATTTGTTAATAAAGATTAATTATTCTCCGTTGTTGATTTCTTGTGTTCTTTAAAGCTTTTATTCTTTAATCATGTTCATGCGTGTTCTGAGTTTGTGTTATTATATTTCTTGATTATTTTTTGTTAGAATTCATGAGTCTAGTGCCTAGATGAGTTTAGAACCATCAATTGGCATTGTTGGTTGTTTAATTTACAAGTTGAGATTGACAAACCCAACTCGTAGATTAAGTGTTCGATAAAATGCCAATTGATCGTGGAAAATATTCGAGAGCCCTAGACCTCCGTTTTATTAATCGTTTTAAAGTTGTCAATTTTATTTCTCATCATTTAAATCACTGTCTTAGATATTACAACTTCTCAAACCAATATTTTACCGCTTTTCGTTGTTTTCTCATTCGTGAATCAAACACGAAAAATTACCTCCAATTAGTCTTCCTCAAGATATTCAACTCGAGTCAAATTTCCCACTTACAATTGCTCTGTTCTCTTGTGGACAAAAATTTCTAATAAAAAAAAGTAAGTGTAAAATGTTCGATTCACTTATGCAGTTTCAACTGTTGGTTTTTTTTATCACCAAAACACTTATATCTTTAAAATTTTCTTCATGTAGGGGATTGTTGGAAATTCTGTGAAGAAAATTATGAAATATTATTTAACCTTTTTATTCAAAATAGTGTGTGGATAAATAAAAATTTTAAGACTAAGGTAAAGTGTTGGAATTGGTTGATTATTGTAATTGCAAATGCAAAATTCAATATTGAATCTCCTACATTAATAATGGTGGTGGTGTGTAATACCCAGTTTAATTTGTATTGGATTGTGAAATGAATTTGTAACTCATCCATGATGGGGTTATTATTTGCAAGACTGAAAGATCATGCTTTACCCTATATATGGAGGCTAAGAACTTCAACAATCTACAAAATAATACATACTTTCTCATATTTCATATGTAAGAAAGACTTTGCATCTTGATCAAAATTTCATTGGCCTCTTCCATATTTGGTGATATTTTTCAGGCATGATTTTCAATTTGCTGGTTACGAAAGGTAATAAGATTTACCCATCTTATCATCAGAAATAGACGTCCAATATAGAGGACAAATTTGTTTTAATAATAGTATGTCGAACACATTATTCGTACTACATATCTTATGCGTTTCTATTCGATTTATACTTTGTAAAAGGAGTTGACGAACTTATAGTAAAAGATATTCTTACTTGATTATTCAAATACTTCCTACAATTTTATTCATTATTCAGACATGGTGTTATTTTATTATTTTGTCGGTTGAGAGATTGATAAAAATTAATCGTGTGCATGATCTTAGTATGATGTGTCTATAATTAATGCTACCTGGGTAATGGTGGTGCTATTATTGAGATATTACCAATGTTGAGCCCGTGCGATGCATGAAAAATACCACACACACACACACATAGAGAGAGAGAGATGTAAAGTATATATATTGATGACAAATATGAATATTCATTCAATACAAAATATTAATAATTTAAATCAAATAGCATTAATTAAACCGCATGTGATACATGAGTTGTAATGCAATGAAGCCATGCATAATTTTGATATTTTCCTTTTTATATTGGATGTGTGTAAATTAGAGGAAGGATGTCTTTATATATATATATATATATATATATATATATATATACATATATATATGATTGGTTTCAAATGAGAACTCCGTCATTATATGTGAACCTAGGGACTAATCCTTGCCTTAGATCTAATATTGCACAGTGCAATTATATGTCCAGGTTCATTGTGCTTTTTACACAGTACTGTAGTGCTAAAATCAGTCTAGTTTTTTTATTTAATTATATATATATTTTTTTACATTTTAAAACATGCAATATGTATCTTAAATTGTAGATATTGAGAATGTGATTAATTTGATATATATTTCATTCAAAACGAATAAAATTTGAAAAAGTTATGGTTTGTTGAAGATTTGAGTTTCATTTCAAATTTTTGAATTTGCAGTTTATAGACGAAATTTGCGATGCTTTTTGTATACAATCGTAGTGTTTTTATTCTTAATCTATTGTGCTTTCCAAAGAACAATTTAGTGCTCTTTGTAAATGTTGATATATGTCCAAAATACCATTTTTAATTAATTAATACATTTTTTTACATTATTACCATGCTGACATGTCATGATCTCAACCATCAAGATTATCCAATCTAATGGTCAATATGAGTCCCTAGGTTCACATATAATGACGGGTTCTCATTTGAACCCAACCCTCTCTCTCTCTCTCTCTCTCTCTCTCTATATAATATATATATATATATATATATATATGAATTATTAAATTGTAATGACTATATATATATTCTTACACAGTATCATGTTAAATATCAAAAAAAGCTCTAATGATTTCGATACAACTCAAGTAAGATAAAAATTGAAAAAATGAGAAAAAAACATTTGTATTAATTATAATACTGGAATTTTTTTTTAATACTTTGAACACAAAACACTTTGAGTTATATAAATCATTAAAAAAATTATATTTTCCCTTAATCATTTACATAATCATTATTAGCCCATTTGTTTGAGGGGTTGACCAGTCGATCTTCCCAACCACTACAAAAAAACCGGATTTCCGACGGTCATATCCGTCGGTAAATCACTACCGATGGATTACCTAGGGATAACGGCCGTCGGAGACTACTTTGTCGGTAATTTCACTTACGACGGATTTCTCACCCCTTTGGAAAATGTCGACGGCTTTACAATGGACACTGCCACCGGTAAGCTGCTGTCGGGATTCCTATTTTTTTTTTTGGATTTACTGACAGATTTTACGCCCATCGAAATTAAATAATAAAAAAAAGAATACCAACGGATTTTACGTCCGTTGGTAATTAATTAAATATATAAAAAAGAATGTCGGCAGATTTTACGCCCGTCAGTAATTAATTAAATGAATAAAAGAATAAATAAAATACTATTTAATTTTACCGATGGACATGAAAGGCGTCGGTAAATGTATTTTTAGTTTTTTTAATATTATTTTTATTAATTGGAATAATGAACCTATTTTTTTTTTCATCCACCTATTTACAAATATTTAAAAAAATGCAAATATAAAAAAAATTAAATAAATATAAATACGAATCAAAATCAAATGAATTCGATAATAATAATCCAAAATAAATTCTACAATAATAATCCAATATCTCGAGATCAATCTAATCCGCATGAGGGGGAGGGGGGAGGAGGAGGAGGTTGTGCTCCCATCGCGGCCCTAATACGCTCCTCAACCTGTCGCTGGAGTCGCTGCTTGAAGTCCATCTGGAGATGCTCCTATGCCTCACACATCCTCTACAACTCATCTTGAGACTCCACCCATATCCTTTGCAACTCCTCCTGATGCCTCTTCTCAGCCTCCAGACGCTTTGTCTCAGCCTCCTCGAACTCCTTCTGCAGCTGCTCCGGACGAGTATCGACCTGCTGGGATGATGTATAGCTGGAGCCTGTATCGAACTCCTTGGCGAGCGATCCCTTCCCAAATCGTTGACCCTTCTTGGACCTGACAACGGAAAGGTAGACATCGTTCGGGTCAACAAACGTGCCAGACTCCTGTTATGCAGCACGTCTGCTCTCCGATGTAGTCTGAACCTCCGTCCGATAGATAAAATAAAATCATTAATTATTTTAATGCATAATAATAAAAAATCAAAGTTAATATATAAATTGATTTGAGTTTAGAAATTAAATTAACTTACATCTATCCAATGAGATTTGGGGTCCGTAAACGGGCCGTCTCCTTTCTGATGCAGACTCAGTAGAAGCTCGTACGCAGTGGGTTCCCTACCCGACTCCTCTCGCTGTTACAATTAATTTATTATTTTATCATATATATATTATTAGAATTATAAATGTCACGACCCAATAAAAGATAAAAAAGATAAACACACATAGAAACTTCTTTATTTAAATACAGGATGCTCGATGAGAGCATGCTTAGACGATCATCTAAATACAACGCCATAAAATAAAACTAAGAACCATAGACGTAATTTGTTCATTATATATATATATATATATATATATATATATATATATATATTTAAATAAACTAACAGGACGACAAGTCACCCATATATATTAATCCTTGCCATGTAGTTCTCGATCAGTCGCAACGTCTTCATTATCTGAAAATTAATTTGATAAACAAAAGAAATAAATTGTGGGATGAGCTAACAGAGCTCAATGGGCCTGAAAGGGTGTGTTAATTTTTTTTTAAACATGAAGATGCAATAGAAAATAAAACTTTAAATTAAATAATTAAATAAATGATTAATATATAATACTGAAATATTAATAACACAAAATCAGTACACAATTAAATGCAGCTTGCGTAGTTTCACCACGAAACTTTTATGCGTTCTCCTTATCACCATTTAAACAGATTAGTCGAAGCTATGGCCGAAGCCCACTTCGCCTTATTCCTCTCAACTGGCTTGACGTCTCTTTAGCTATGGGCTTTTGCCCAGAGATCGTCATACTCATGAGTATACCATTTCTATGATCCAATCACCTGTTGGACACTCCGTCCTTTCAGGGCTGGGATTAGGACCATGGGTAGTTTAGACAACGACTACGGGCGACCCGTTCAATCACAAGTCTAACTATCCCACACCAATACAAACAAACAAGTATCAATATTTAATTCTATTCTTTTGGAAAAAAAAAACACACATAATCACTCCCGAAGACTAACATATGAAATAAGAGTAAGTTAAATTTGAAGAACACATAGATAATTCCTGTCAAAAGAAGATGCATATGCTATTTATCAAAGTAATTTTAAGTTTTGAAAATATTAAGAAAAACCCACAGTTTAACACTTTGTTCTGCGAATCCTCTCGGCTTGATTTCCTACAAAATTCCCAAATTATATAAGGCACAGTCCAACAACCAAAAAAAATAAAATAAAATAAACACAAAACAAGGATTCGGACAAAAATTTTGCGATTTTATTTTATTTTTGATTGAATCGAAAGGATTTGAATTTTTCTTCCCTTTTTACAGCAATTAACGGCTAGACGAAAAAGGAGATGGAAAATTGAGAAATTTCCTCCCCCTTTCCATGGCCGGCGAAAAACACGACCCAAAATTTTCTGAGAAGATCAATGACAAACCCCAAATTCTGATTTTTTTTATTTTTATTATTTTTTTCAAAAATAAATAGGCTTTTCTGAGAAAGCCATAGATGGAATGAAGAGAGAGAAAAATGAAAGGCTTTCACCTTGTGAATAGCTGGTAAAGGATTAGAACGAAGGTGCCCTTCTATGTATAGTTGAGTAGGTTCATTTGATCGTTTTTGGATTATTTCTTATTTTTATTATAAATGAATATGAAGCCTCAATATTTCAAGACCAATCGAAAGGTGTTTTTGGGCTTAAACATTTATCCATCTATTCGATAACTAATGGGCTTTAGACCAATATGTTACAACCCAGGTAAGTTAATATGTTATTTAATGAATGTAGTTATATTTTAATAATGATAGTCTTAATAATAATAATAATAATAATAATAATAATAATAATAATATAAATAATAATTAATTATCTTCTTGTTACCTTATAAATAATAGATTTTTGGATCGGGGTCTCACATACTCCTCTCTTTTAAGAAATTTGGTCCCCAAATTCCTCAATGAACAAATTCGGGAAACTTTTTCTCATGTCTTCTTCTAGCTCCCTAGTCGCCTCTTCAGGTTTTTCATGTTTTTTGCCAAATGACTTTGACCAATGAAATTCTTTTATGATGCAAGTTTTTGATTTGTCGATCAATAATCCGAAGTGGTCTCTCCATATATGATAAATCTTCTTGAATAATAGGAAATTCTTTGTCAAGTACGTGCTCTGGATCAGGATTGTATTTCTTTAAACGGGATACATGAAATACGTTATGCATACCCATGAGCTCAGTTGGCAGATCCAAGCGATACGCCAACTTTCCAATTCTTTCTAGAATGGAATAGGGCCTAACATGCCTAAGGCTTAACTTGCCACCTCTCTTTGAATGGATTAATCTTTTTCTTGGAAAGCTTTAGAAAAACTTTATTTCCTACTTCAAATTCCAAATCCTTCCTTCGATTATCGGCATAACTCTTTTGACGGCTTTGCACAGTTTGAATCCTTTGTTTAATGAGTTTCACTTTATCAATTGCTTCTTGAATCAAATCCAACCTTGAAATAGCTGATTCAGATTCTTTTTTCTGTTTTAGTGACCACTTGTCATCTATCTCCCAATGGATTGGAGATCTACACTTTCTTCCGTATAAAGCTTCATAAGGTGCCATAGCAATAGTTGCTTGATAACTATTGTTATAAGCAAACTCTGCTAATGGTAAGTGTGAATCCCAACTTCCAGAAAAATCTAATGCGCATGCTCGCAACATATCTTCTAAAGTTTGAATTGTTCGTTCTGATTGTCCGTCTGACTGTGGATGTGCAGCAGTGCTAAAGCTTAGTTTTGTTCCTAGTCCTTCTTGAAGACTTTTCCAGAATCGAGAGACAAACCTCGGATCTCGATCAGATATAATATCATTTGGAACCCCATGCAATCTAGGAATTTCTCTTATATAAATTTGGGCTAGTTTCTGCAAACTATCCGTCTTCTTGATAGGCAAAAAGTGTGCTAATTTTGTTAAGCGATCGACTATTACCCAGATAGTATCATGATTATTTTGAGTTCTAGGTAAATCGGTTACAAAATCCATTTTGATTTTCTCCCATTTCCATTCAGGAATTGCCAAGGGTTGTAATAACCCTGAAGGCCTTTGATGTTCAGCTTTTACTTGTTGACATGTTAAACACTTGGCTACGTATTCTGCTATTTGATTCTTCATACCGATCCACCAAAAATGTTTCTTCAAATCCCTATACATTTTATTTACACCTGGGTGAATCGTGTATTTTGAACGATGGGCTTTAGTTAAGATTTTTTTCTTTAATTCCTCATTATTAGGTATACAAACCCGATTTTCAAATCTTAATATCTCATCTTTCCCAATAAAGAATTCTTGTTTCAGTCCTTGTAAAACTTTTTCCTTCAGATCTTGAAATTTTAAGTCCTTTTCCTGAGATATTCGAATTTCTTCCAATAAATCCAATTTCAATGATATATTAGCGCATAAAAGTCAAGCTTTAGCTTGTTCTAGTTTCCAGTGACTTAATTCTTCCAAATGACTCCATTCACGAATTGTTAATCTGGAAATTTGAGATTTTCTGCTCAAAACGTCTGCTACCACATTTGCTTTGCCTGGGTGATACTGTATATTAAAGTGATAATCTTCCAAAAGCTCGACGCTTGTCCGTTGCCTTAAATTCAACTCCTTTTGAGAAAATAAATACTTTAAGCTCTTATGATCCGTGTATACTATGAACTTAGCTCCATAGAGATAGTGTCGCCATTTTTTAGAGCAAATACTATGGCTGCCAGTTCTAGATCATGTTTGGGGTAATTCACCTCATAACGTTTTAGATTTCTTGAAGCATAAGCAATTACCTTATCCTTCTGCATAAGTACAGCACTTAGTCCTTCTCTAGATGCATCACTGTAAACCGCAAAGTTTTCTAACCCTACAGGAAGAGCCAATATTGGTGCAGAAGTGAGTCTATTCTTTAACTCTTGAAAACTAGATTCACATGTGTCATCCCACACAAACTTCACTTTTTTTTGGGTTAATCTTGTTAATGCACTTGCGATCTTTGAAAAGTTCTTAATGAATCGACGATAATATCCTGCCAACCCTAAAAAAACTCCTAACCTCGGTTACAGATTTGGGTTGTTTCCAATTAATTATCGTTTCCACCTTTGATGGATCTACATAAATTCCTTCTCCTGAAATTATGTGACCAAGAAAGGCTACTTCGGTGAGCCAAAACTCACATTTGCTGAATTTCGCATACAATTTTTGACTTCGCAATGTCTCCAAAATAATCCTTAAATGATTTCCGTGTTCCTTATTTGATTTAGAATACACTAGGATGTCATCAATAAAAATCACCACAAATTTATCTAAATATGAACTAAAAACCCTATGCATCAAATCCATAAAAGCTGTTGGTGCATTAGTCAATCCAAATGGCATAACCATAAATTCATAGTGTCTATATCTAGTTTGGAAGACCGATTTTGGAATATCCTCATCCTTGATTTTTAATTGATGATATCCTTGTTGTAAATCTAATTTGGAAAATACTTCTGCTCCCTGTAGTTGATCAAATAGTTCGTCTATCCGAGGTAAAGGGTATTTATTCTTGATGGTGACATTATTGAGTCCTCGATAGTCAATACAAAGTCTTAATGTCCCATATTTCTTTTTCACAAAGAGTACTGGAGCTCCCCACGGAGACACGCTAGGACGAATAAACCCTAACTCCAATAATTTTTGTAATTGAATTTTCAATTCTTGTAATTCCAATGGAGCCATTCTATACGGTGTTCTTGCGATTGGTGCAGTACCAGGTAGAATCTGAATCGTGAAATCAATTTCTCTATCAAGGGGTAATGACGTAAGTTCTGGGGGAAAGACATCTTGGAATTCAGACACCACGGGTATTTCATTCATCTTCTTCTTATCTACAAGTTTATTTACTAAATAAGCTAAATACCCTTGTGCTCCTTTAGTTAGTGCTTTTCTTGCCCCAACTGCAGAAATAATAGGAGCTACCGCATTACGGGAAACTCCCATAAAATTCACTATTGGTTGTCCTGGCATACAAAAATTCACCTTACGGTTATGACAATCTACGTGTGCGTGATGGCGAGCTAGCCAATCCATTCCCAAAATAACATCATAATCCAAAATTGGTAGTACAACTAAGTCTGCCGGAAAGTAACTTTCTCCAATCTTAATATCACAATTACTAAATACAGAATTAGTTATTTGACTAGTCCCCAAAGGAGTTGAAACTTCTAAAYAGTAAGGTAAACATCTCATGTAAGAATTTAAATTGTAGACAAAATGTGGTGCAACAAAAGAATGCGCTGATCGAGGGTCAAAAAGAACTTTAGCTAGGTGATCTGATACAAAGAGAGTACCTTCCACTATGTCAGCTGATCCTGGAGCTTTTTGTCCTTCCAAAGCAAACAGGCGTCCCTGAATTTTTGGGCGATTTCCAGTTTTATTGCTAGTCTTTGGAGTTAGAAATAGGTTACCATTAGGTTTCATCAATGGGCAATCTTTCATTTGATGTTTCTCACTCTCACATCGAAGGCACTTTCCTAATTTCTTCCAATAATTATCTGGAGTGTGGTTTGGCTTGTCGCAATAATCACAATTTTGTGTTTGTTTTTGAACTTGTTTACCCTTCCTTGCATATTCGTCTGTACCACGTTTTTGCGCCTGTTGAGATTTTTGAGATGTTTAGCCCCAAAATGTTCTTTTCTTATTTCCATTATTTCCCTTCGATAGAAATTCCAACCTGCTAAGGCCACTCTCAATTCGTGATGCAGCTTGGACGGCAGCATCACAAGTTGATATATCAGTTGCCAACAATTATTTTTGCAATTCTGCTCTTAACCCCCTTGTAAGTTTATACAGTTTATCTTCGTAGTCTTGTACTATCCCTGGTGCATATTTGGAGAGTCGATGGAATTCAGCTTCGTATTCAGCAACCGTCATGAGTACTTGTCTGAGTCGGTGAAACTCGTCTCGTTGAGCTTCCCTAACCACACGGGGAATGTATTGTTTGTGGAATTCTTGTATGAAATTTCCCAAGTTCTTTCAGTCTCTTCTCGATCCCATTTCTCATCAATGGTTAGCCACCAGTTGCGGGCGGCTACTTCGAGGCGAAAAATCACCAACGTAAGTTTTTGTTCTTCTGAATAGTTTAATGCAGCAAAGATGCTTTCAATTTTGTCTATCCACTCTTCAGCCTTTATGTCATCCGGCTCACCCCGAGAAACTGGTGGATAAAACCTAAGGAACCGCTCGAGTACTCGATCGTGAGTATCAATCGTAGGACTAGGGTTTTGTGAGTTCAACTTAGTTTGTTGTTGTAGGAATGCCAACAATTGTTGCAAAACTTGTGTGTTCAAATCATCGTTCTCCACATGAGGGTTTGGAGGTGGCTCTTCAGGTTTAGAGTTGATATTTAAACGTGGTCGGCCACGCCCTCTTCTTTCAGTCATCTAGTGGAAACAATATAGGGACTATCAGTGTTTTTTTTTTTTTTAATTCAAGAATACCTTACAACAATATGAAGTAAAAACCATTTAATCTTATCTTATAAATATACATACATTTATATATGTAAACGGTCAACATAAAATGTGTGTGTGTGTGTATATGTATATATTATATTAAATATAATATAAATACAAATCTCAGTGAATATATTTTTATTTTCTTGATATAATTTCAAAATTTACTTTCTTTACCTAATTACCTTCCTCCTATTACTCATTTACTCATCTGGGCCAATAACATTATTACGGTTTAGTTGTTAGATTGTATTCTCAACTAATTAAAGTTAAGGACACCCAAAATGGCCTAAATAAAATAACATGTAACCAAAATATTAATTTTAAATTATAAATAGTACAAATAAAGGAGTATTTTATGAGATCTATGGTTTATAATAAAAGTAAAACCCTTAACTCAGTGGAGCACAATGGCTACATTTACCACCCACGATGGCCATTTTCACATGATTTGGAAATGGAGTTACTCTAAGCATTTATAATAATTGATCGTTTTTTTTTTCATCAAGCTCTCACCACAAATCTTTTTGTCCTAATTAACTCAAGTCCATTCTTTTGTCTTTTATATTTGGTAAAGATTGACAGACTTTCAGTTGTTGTTTTTTTAACCCATAACAAACACAAATCTCTCTCTCTATATATATATAGAAACGCCTAAGAACAGTTTCAGTTTGAGACACGCAAATCATTTGGAAACTTTATTTTGATAACAATCCATAAAACCAACCAAAGCACTAAAGTAGGAGCGTTCAAAGATGTAAACACGTCTTAATAGAACCTGTTCCAGAAGAGATTTTTTTTTTAATTAATAAAATCAATTAAAGTAATAATATAAATAAACTAGGCTTACTGCCTTCATCATGAAGACAACAAATTTTTAAACCAACAGGAATGGGTAAACACCATAAATGCTGAACCTTTATTAATAGAAATATATGAGTATTCATTCAAACTAAACAAACATATTATTTTACTACCACATAAAAATGGACTATTAACATTTTTCTTTTTCCAAAAGCATTATCAAACAACACTTTAGATTTTACTACAGACCAGGGATAATTCTTCAACTTCACTTAAATGCTGTTATCAAAACTCTTAAACATAAAGGAATACCAAGAAGACTTGATCATAACAGGTTAATATTATACAGTACACAAACATATTACAAAAGCCATGCCTATTAAACTAACAAGAGCTTCCTATTTACATTCAGTGTTAACCACACTTTATATATCACACATACACTGACTTAAGGCATTTTATTTAGTTATTAATTAGCATCATTAGAACTAGAATTAATAACCCAACAAACAGCTTTTTATGGATCAGTGATGACTCCATCAACTTCAAAGTCTAAGTCCAAGTCCATCAGGAAATCATCTATGTTAATCTGAAAAGCACTCTCAGAAAGATCTTCTTCTGGGTAGGAGACAAAACAGGAACCATAGGTACTAATATAGGTCCGACCACAAGACCCGGAATCACTCCAGCTAATTCAAGAACTTTTACTTGAATTGTCAGAATCTCAGCTTCCCTTTCAGTTAAAACTGGAGAAAGTTGAGATGTTATCCCTTCCATCTGGTGCTCTTTCATTTGTAGGAGTCCCTCTAGCTCAATTATCCGAGCATCTCGGTTACTGAGTGTTGTTTCCAATAGTGTGACTCGCTGCTTTTCCTCATGGAGCAACTTCAGGTTTTCATCATTTATGATATGATAGGACTCATCAAACCCAACACAACCATAGTTATCCATTACTACAAAAACAACATCCCAAAGTGAAACTGTAGTGATAAGAAAAAATAATAATAATAAATAAAAATAATTCTAGGTTAGGGGAGTATTAAATTAACCGTGCACGTCTCATAAACACCCTTATGTATATAGGTATGCTAACGTCCAAAAAGTTTCCAACCTAGTCGAGGGTTTTTTTTTTGTTTTTTTATTTTAAGCCCACAAGCAGAAGATCATATCCTCGGTTTCCTGGGATGCAAATATATTTCACATCCAAGGCTCTGATACCACTCTTACTGTCACGACCCAATAAAAGATAAAAATGATAAACACAAATAGAAATTTCTTTATTTAAATACAAGATGCTCGATGATAGCATGCTTAGACGATCATCAAAATACAATGCCATAAAATAAAACTAAGAACCATATACGTAATTTGTTCATTATATATATATATATATATATATTTCTTTTTTTTTTATAAATAAACTAACAAGACGATAAGTCACCCATATATATTAATCCTTGCCATGTAGTTCTCGATCAGTCGCAACATCTTCATTATCTGAAAATTAATTTGATAAACAAAAGAAAGAAATTGTGGGATGAGCTAACAGAGCTCAATGGGCCTAAAAGGGTGTGTTAATTTTTTTTTTTAAAAACATGAAGATGCAATAGAATACAAAACTTTAAATTAAATAATTAAATAAATGATTAATATATAATACTTAAATATTAATAACACAAAATCAGTCCACAATTAAACGCAGCTTGCTTAGTTTTACCACCAAGCTTTTATGCGTTCTCCTTATCACCATTTAAACAGATTAGCTGAAGCTATGGCTGAAGCCCACGTCGCCTTATTCCACCCAATTGGCTTGACGTCTCTTTAGCTATGGGCTTTCGCCCGGAGATCGTCATACTCATGAGTATACCATTTCTACGACCCAATCACCTGTTGGACACTCCGTCCTTTCAGGGCTGGGATTAGGACCATGGGTAGTTTAGACAAGGACCACGGGTGACCCGTTCAATCACAAGTCTAACTATCCCACACCAATACAAACAAACAAGTACCAATATTTAATTCTATTCTTTTGGAAAGAAAAAATACACATAATCACTCCCGAAACTAACATATGAAATAAGAGTAAGTTAAATTTCAAGAACACATAGATAATTCGTGTCAAAAGAAGATGCATATGCTATTTATCAAAGTAATTTTCAGTTTTGAAAATATTAAGAAAAACCCACGGTTTAACACTTTGTTTCCGCGAATCCTCTCGACTTGATTTCCTACAAAATCCCCAAAATATATTAGGCACAGTCCAACAACCAAAAAAAATAAAATAAAATAAACACAAAACAAGGATTTAGACAAAAAATTTGCGATTTTATTTTATTTTTGATTGAATCGAAAGGATTTGAAATTTTCTTCCCTTTTTACAGTGATTAATGGCTAGACGAAAAAGGAGATGGAAAATTGAGAAATTTCCTCCCCCTTTCCATGGCCGGCGAAAAACACGACCCCAAATTTTTTGAGATGATCAAGGACAAACCCCTAATTCTGATTATTTTATTTTTATTATTTTTTTCAAAAAGAAATAGGCTTTTCTGAGAAAGCCATAGATGGAATGAAGAGAGAGAAAAATGAAAGGCTTTCACCTTGTGAATAGCTGGTAAAGGATTAGAACGAAGGTGCCCTTCTATATATAGGTGAGTAGGTTCATTTGATCGTTTTTGGATTATTTCTTATTTTTATTATAAATGAATATGAAGCCTCAATATTTCAAGACCAATCGAAAGGTGTTGCTGGGCTTAAACATTTATCCATCTATTTAACTAATGGGCTTTAGACCAATATATTACAACCCAGGTAAGTTAATATCTTATTTAATGAATGTAGTTATATTTAATAATGATAGTCTTAAAAATAATAATAATAATAATAATAATATAAATAATAATTAATTATCATCTTGTTACCTTATAAATAATAGATTCTTGGATCGGGGTCTCACAATAAAATTCTAAACATAAACACACACACACACACAAACACACACACACACATACATATATATATATATATATATATATGTATGTGTGTGTGTGTGTGTGTGTGTGTGTGTGTGTGTGTGTGTGTGTACTAGGACCCTCTGGCTCGTTCATCCTGTTCCTGCTAGTCCTCCGTGATCTCTCAACCTCCTCTGGCCTCACCCACGCCTTCTGTCAAGCCCTCTAGGTCTGCTCGTTGATAATAACCGGTATCTCTACCATGGCATCATACATATGCCGCCACTCATTAAGACGACTAGCCCAAGCATAAGACATCGACACGTAAAAGGCTTGGCTCATAACCTCATCAGAATATCGCCTACGGTCCCAATAACATAAACTCTACAATAAAGCATATTTAAGATAATATAAAATAAGTAATTAGTTACAAAAATTTAAACATATGTAATGCAATAAATTAAGTTTGTATTTAATGTAAATACTTGGAACCGAGGCCACCATGTGTCACGATGATACGGAGGAATATGCATATACCTCCATCCACCTTGGTGCACACGAGCCTCATAGATTCGTCTAAGAATCACAGGTAAATCTGTAGAGCTACTCCGCACTCTAAAAACATATAAATTAAATGAACATTTTTTTAGAAGTTGCTTAGAATTCATAACAATATAATTATTGATAACAACTATTAAGTACTAATAATTACCTCTGACCGTCGATATAAACAAGGATGCCTCCAGAAAGTCTACACGACTCATCATAAATAGTAGGGTTGTCCAGTATGGTATCGGGAGGAGTTGATCTATCCATATCTACGTCGTCCAAATGGACGGTCAAATCATTAGAGGATGTCAACACAACTAGTCATGACAACGAGGGGTCAAAAATCCCAGAACCTGAGGGACCAAATCCTAACGACTAGCTGATCGTGAACGACTAGCTAACCCTAAACGACCAGCTCCAGCAGTAGTCTTCCCCGCATCTAAACGACCTCGAACACATTTTGAAATTAAATTTAAAACAATTAAAATCAAAACATTATATTATTCTTTAAATATTAATTAATTATATAATGTTATAACCTTAACCGACACAAATTACAAACTAATTATCGTCGTTTGTCTCTTCTTCGCTTATAAACTCATTTTCCGTATCATCGCCAGGTTCGGCATCGGCATCATCAACAAGTTCGTCGATGACATCATTAAGTTGGAAATCAACATCCTCATGAAATGATTGTTCAGGCATTCGCTCTTCTATGAAATCTATTGTTGATCTCGCCTTAATCTTACAAGCTGCCAACCAGTCGGCCATGTCTTGTCTCAAACTCGTATTCAAGCATAATAAACTTGAGTATCATGGGCCGCAAGTACGAATGGATCGTAACGATTAAATCTACGTTTATGATTAACGTCGAAAAGCTTATATTGAGAGTGCACTCTCGTGCCTGTTCGAGTCGGATCAAACCACTCGCATTTGAACAAGAGTGTGCTTATAGATCCTGAATATTCAAGTTTAACAATCTATACAAAATGATCGTAATAGTCATATTCATCTTCTCTATAAGTTGATCCTTTTATACAGACCCCAATGCTCGATGTAGATCATTCTGATCAGTATGCAATCGTATGAAATCTGTATCCCTTTATCTTGCAGCCATTGAATATAGTCACACAACGCGATGGATCGAATGCTAAACTCTTAATGTAATTATTGGTTACACTATTCAAGCGATCCCGGACCTATAATATTTGACGTAAAGTTACATTATCCAAATACAAATACGTAATATATGTATATAAACAAACCTCACTAAATTTGACTCACGTAGTTTTCAAAACAAATATGAAATTCTCTTTCTAATTATCCATATAATTCTTCATCTGAAATGTTCGGTTGTTAGCGTTTAATGCCCTCCGTGAAAAGGTTGCATACTCAATGAAGTAAAATATTGTTATAATCAATTACATCAATTAATATGTAAAATAAAAATCCTCGAGTTCATCACAATTTAGTAATACATATTTTCTCGTCGCATCAAACTCTTGATATGACAAACATTTTTTTCCTGCTACAAGAGAGAAGGGTTCATCATAATTTTTAAATACTGATGGAATCTCATCAACGTTGTTTTTATCATTCTGAACATCTTCATTATGCTTCAAGTTTGTTCTTCTGGTGGAGACTTGATCTTCAAAGTAGTACAAACTAAAAGTTGACGCCTCTTCAATTAGATAAACATTTGCTATCAAGTCCTCGACACTTGGTTTGTTCCTCACAGTATTTTAAAGTTCATGAAGATATCTTTTGAAAGGATACATCCACCTATACTGCACTGGACCATCAATTCTTTCCTCATATGGTAAGTGGATCGAGAAATGCTCCATTGAGTCAAAAAAGATTGGGGGGAAGATCTTCTTACTTTGGCACAAGATCAGAGGAATATGATTTTCCAAACGAGCCATATCTCAAGTTTCGATAACTCTTGCACTCAGGTCTTTGAAAAAAAAACTCCACTCTGTTAGAGCTTTTCATACTGAATTGGGGAGTAGTTCTCGAAAAGCAATTGAGATTAATCAATGCATAAACACATGACAATCATGACTCTTCATCCCATACATATCAATCCTTTCATATTTACGCAGCATCCCAAACTTGAAGCTTACCTATCTGGAAACTTAAGAGTATTAACCCATTCACACAAAATAATTTTTTACTTTTTATCGAGTGTGTAAGAAGCTTTGGGATACTTCCTCGTGTCATCATCTTGAAACGATGGAGGAAGACAATAGTCGTTCAGATCATCTCTTGATTTCGACATATCTTTTACTTCTCCTTCAAATTCATCACCGTGTTGAAAACATTATATAATATTCTTCTCAATGTGCATAACATCTAAATTATGACAATTAAATTTGTGCTCCAGTACGGAAGATCCCAAAAAATACTTCTTTTCTTCCAACTGCTCATATTTGCAATTTGAGAATTAACACATTCTTCTTCTAGATCAGTGACCTTCTGAAGCCCAAGTCTATCTATCTTAGCCAATATCTCTACTCCTAAATGAATGTTTGGCAGGGCAGCATCAACTTTCCTATTTTTTTGAATTTTTTTTTGTCTTTTCAAAAGTGATAATCACATTCTAGAAACCTCCGGTGATTATCAAACCAAGATTATTTTCCACTACACTTCAGAGTAAATGCATCAGATCGCTACATGCAATATGTACAAGCAGTTTGATTGGTCGTACTCCAACCCGACATCATGGAGTATGCGAGAAAAGTACTAATTGTCCACATAAGGGCTGCCCGCAACTTGAAATCCCGCTTCTTGGACACATCATATAATTCAGCACCATCCGTTCACAGCTGTTTCAACTCTGCGATTAGAGGTTGTAGGAAAACATCCAACTTGTCCTTATTGTTTTTGGGGTCTGGAACAAGACACTTAGAAACATATATTATTATTTCATACTCATCCATCATGGCATGTTATATGGTGTGACTATTACAGGCCATGATGAATATTATGATCCAAAACTACCAAAAGGTTGAAATTCATCAGTGCATAGACCCAATATGACGTTTCGAGCTTCACGATGAACTCTGGATGAGCTTGATCAAAATGTTTCCAAGCCTCTGAATCTGCAGGGTGAGGCATGACACCATCATCCTCTACGTGTTAAGCATGTCATTGCATATCTTTTGCTGTAGCCGAAGATGCGTACAATCTTCGCAAATGGGGATTCAAGGGAAAGTAGTACATCTTCTTGTACGCAACTAATTCCAGTAGATCATACAGTTATTCTTGCAGCAATCTAACTTCTCCATCGGTAAGAAAATACACCTCAATATCTTCTTACTTTCGTAGAAATTATCTGCAACTTTATTGTCTTCAAGCACAATTTATTTGAATAGATCAATGAATTGATCATAACACTTTTGAGAAATGCCACTTTTTGACGTAGAATTCATAAGACGGGCAAAAAAAGAGAGCTGAGTGTGTTTCTCGTAACCCGGATACAGAGACTATTTTGCAGCTTCCAACATAGCGCCTCCGGATTAGGCGGTTCTTCTGCATCATCATTCATCTTGAAATCAGGTCTGGAAGCATCTTGCACCATATTTATGTACACATTTGGTGAGTCTTTAGGAATAACGAAAGATGATTCCCGACTTCAAAATTACAACGCGATGACACGTGATCTACTATTTCCCCATGAAGAGTCCAAATATGATAATCGAGAACGAACCCTTTGGCACATAGGTGATATTGGATGTCAGCGATATCGCGATAACTATGATTCCTACACTTGATGTCAGCGATATCGCGATAACTACGATTCCCACACTTAATTTGTTTGCAAGGACATTTCAACTTAGCACCGTCCGTCTCTGTAGATCATGCGTGAGTGCAAATTTGACGAAAATATCCGTCCCTTTTACGAATGTATCCGAAAGAAATCTATCATCCCCTCGCTGTTAATATATTGAAGAGTATGTTTTTAGTGGTGATTAAAATATAAGGGGTTCATGGCTTAGTATTATCAGAATGCAATTGCTAGCACGAATCTATTTGTTTTTAGCTTTAGAATTAAAAGGGAAAAGAAATTAAATGGAAATAAAGCAAGTAAATTGAAAAACTAAGACTAACTATGAAACTAAATTCAAGTATTTCGTATGCCTCCTGCGTATGCCATATTGAAATTGCAAGCAATAATGAAAATGAGCAATAAAAAGCAAGGAAACAAGGTACAATCATGAAAGCCTAAAGTACTGCTATGCATGCATGATCATGAAATTTCAGAAGTGCAAATTAACAAAAATTGAAAGCACCACTAGAAATAGCAATAAAAGTTGACATGAAAGTTAAAAACTTTACGAGAAATAACTAGAAACGAAGAGTAGATCTAGGATTCAGCATAAAACCATGCATGAAAATAAAAACCAAAATAAAGCATATGAAATACTCAGAATATTTATGATCTTGGTGTGTAGCTCACCTAGATTTCATAGCCAAATCACAAAATCTAACAATAAACTAAGAGTTAAGGCAAAATGCATAAATTGAAGAATAAGCATGAAATTAAAGGAAAACTTACTTGAATTAAGAAAAAGAGAGTCCAAAAGCTTGAATGAAATTACAATCAAATAAAAACTCAAGTGATGACTTGAATTCTTCTTGAGCTTACAAACCCAAGGAAAAACTTGAAATTAAATCTAAAAACTAGAGAGAGAAAATAAATCTAAAAACTAGAGAGAAAATAAATCCCAAACCCTAGCAAGAGTTGGGAGAAGAGTGGATAACTTTGTTGGTGAAAAATGTGGGGTTTATATAGTTGTTTGTAGAGGCAAAATAATCAAAAAAGTCTTTGAAACTTCCTGCGATGCAGTCGATCGACTGCCCTTCTGCAGCTCTATTCCAGTCTCTGTTGTTCAGTCGATTTGGACCGCTTTCAGTCAAATTTTTAGTCAATTCGGGCTACTTCTAGTCGATGTTGCAGTTGATTAGGGCTTCTTTCAGCTCGGTTTTTCTCGTTTTCCATTCCAAAATGTCCGTCGGGCGAATCTAACTCTTTAAGACACCTACGAGATAAGAATTTTGAACTTAAAAACCCAAAAATCACAAAAACATCTCCAACATCGTATACTTAAGGCCAAAAACATTAAAACAAGAAAAGAACCTAATAACCTAAAGATACTTGACTCAAAACCACTAAAACCGACATAAAACCCTAATTAAAAACACAAGAAAAACACCACAATTACAAAAACATACATCCAACTACGATTAGTACTATCCATCCTATAATTTAGGGTATTAATTATTTGTGATACTAGCTAGAATGATCGATCGTTCTAGAGTGAGAGGAAAAGAATGTGGGTGGCAAAATTTCGGCAACATTACGAGGAAGAAGAGTAATTTGAATTGTTGGTAAGGCTTCTATCTCATTCAAGAATGTTAGTAGTTGATTAGCACTAATTTATCTTGATTTTTAGTAGTATTTTAGTTTATTTTTCTTATTATTTTTGGTATAAGTTGGATAGATTAAGCTTAATTTTGTATATTTGTGTTTCCAGCTTATTTTACCATGTTTTGATCTAGATTGATGCAAATAAGTGATTATTTGTGGTTTTTCACTTTATAGCTAAGTAAACGAAAGAGTTCAGCACGTTAGATATGAAGTGTGATGATTAAGAGACAAGAATCGAGCTTTCCGGTGAAGAAGTAGAAGGAATTTGAAGCTACCAGATTTTCTATAACGGTTATTATGTTGGAACCATTATAGAATCATTAAAGGAAGATCAGAGGCATTTACGGTAGCCGTTAACGGTAGCTTCCTACCGTAAAGTGCTACCGCTATCTATAACGGTTACGAACTGCTGCCCAGAACCGTTGTCGAAGTGCAGAAATACAAAAATGAAGAGTTAACGGTAGCTTTCTATAAGGGTTAATTACCGTAAGCCTTACAATAAGGAGGCAACAGAGAGGCTTACGGTAGCTGCTTACGGTAGCTCCTTACCGTAAGGTGCTACCGTAAGGTGCCCAGAAAGTCAGTTTCGTAACTTGTTGCCCAAGACTTTAAATTCTATAAATACTACCCCATAAGGATTTTTAAGTTACCTAAGCTATAGTTAGACACTTTAAGCTTATTCCTAAGGTTTTTAAGGCCTCTTAGGGATTGACAACCCCAACGAGTGCCGAGTGGTTTCTTAGTTTCTTTTCAAATTTCTTAGATTTAGATCTCTAACTTTAGATTAATTTAGATTAGCTTTTAGATAATTTATATTCAAGTTTTCTACCACCAAGACGCTGCAAATTCTTCGTTTAATTAGTAAGTTTTATTTCGTTTAATTTAGTTTAACTAATTTCTTATGCTTTGCTTGATAGTTTATATAATTAATCTTCAAAACAACCCCAACAAAACCCCCATGTGTTATGAATTGTATGATCTTGGTGATATTGTATTGATGATTGTGATGAGTTTATTATGATGAGATTGATGAAATTGAATTGCTAGATCTAACGGGTCTAGAGCCTAGAATCGTTGTGAACAATCAATTGGGTTTATCCGAAGAGATCGTGGAAACGATTCGAAACTTAAGAACCCAAGTTTCTTAATTATTTTCAAAACTCTTGATTTTTGTTATTCTTCGTATAAATCAATTTATTATTTTACGTGTTTAGATTAGGATTTTATTTTTATTTCGTATTTGTGAACAAAAAAACACAAAAGGAATTTCCGAGCCTAGTTTTCCTTGAGCGATGATTCGGTTCAACTTATCAACCTACACGCGATCCCATTCTCTTGCGGGCGAGTTTTTAAATTTTTGACAAATCTTTATAAGTAGGTACACAAAAGTTCCAATCAGAATTTTGGCGCCGTTCGCGGGGAAACTAAAGGTTGTGATATTTGTGTTTATTCGTCGTATCCCTGTTTGTGTTTTTATTTTCGTTTCGTTTATCTTTAGTGTTTATTTGGGATTTTTTTTTGTTTTATTCGTTTTTATTATTTTCCACCGGTGCGTTTAATCTTGTTTGTTGAGTGTTGTGTTTGCAAGGTACGTCTACAACCAAAACCCAAGATTTTTCAAACCGTTTTTCAAAAAATAAAAAAATATAAAAAAATAAAAATTTCGAAAATTAAAAAAAAATTAAAAAAATAAAATCGAGAATATTGTTTTTAATTTAAAAATATTTATTTTTCGAAATCGAAAAAAAAAAAGAAAAAATATTGAAAATTAAAAATAAAAAAAATCGAAATTAATTTTTTTTATTCATTTCAAAAAAAATTAAAAAAAATCGAAATTATTAATTTTTCTTTAAAAAATTAAAAAAATAAGTATTACCCGTACGAGATTACCACCATACGATTGGCGTCGTGAACTTCGACCGGACATTCCGTTGAGCGCCGGAATGAAGAATTACTTTCCTGACAAATATGACCAATTGAATCTCCTAATCTTTTATGGACGACGGAATGAAGATGCGCTTAAATTCATTCAGAAATTTGAGTACATCACTGATAGTTCTCCTCTTCACGGGCTTACAAGGGATCAAGTGAAGATGCGACTCTTCACTTTTGCGCTAAAAGAAGGAACAATGAAATGGTTTGTAAGGCTAGAACCTGATTCTTTGCGTACGTGGTTTGAAGTACGTGGTAAAAGAAGGATGGTGAATTTTGGTGGTTCTAGTTGAGTAGTTGCCTACGATTTTAAAGGCATGAGTTTATTGTTTATTATTATTATGAAGCCTAATGATTAGAGGGAAAAAGAGTTGTGTTTGTATAAGAAGCACATTATAAGCTTCAATTGTGTTTAAGTGGTTTGAGCTACAAGTCGGTTTTAGAGTATCAAGTTGAGAAATATAGCCTAAGTATAAAGGCTACGTTATGAGTGTTTAGTAAGGTTTTTCTTTTGAATGAGGTGAAGCACATTTCTTCTTGATTAGGATAGTTTGGTGAGTTATTGATCACGTTAAATCATGAGTTATCCACACGAATTATATATTCCATACCCGTCCAAAGAGCCTTACATTACAACCCGAAAAGACCTTTTCCGATTCTTAGTTTAATAACGCACTTAATTTGTGAATCTTATTTATTGTGCATGTATTTATATGATTTGAGCGTATACACATCCCATTTAGCAATGCTTGAGTGCTTTTGAGTGAACACCCACATATATATTTCCCTTTTGAGAAGATGCATGAATTTAATTTTGGAGCGACAGAGTAATAAGGGTGGAGTGTTTGACGCTGCGTGACTTGTATCTATATTTTCAAAATTATCTATGTAGCATCGCACGACTCATTGCTTGGACTTATTTTCATTCTTGTTATACTTTGAAACTAACATTTGTTCGAGGACGAACAAACCAATAAAGCGTGGGGTAATTGATTAGCACTAATTTATCTTGATTTTTAGTAGAATTTTAGTTTATTTTTCTTATTATTTTTGTTATAAGTTGGATAGATTAAGCTGAATTTCGTATATTTGTGTTTCCAGCTTATTATACCATATTTTGATCTAGATTGATGCAAATAAGTGATTATTTGTAGTTTTTCACTTTATAGCTAAGTAACCGCAAGAGTTCAGCACGTTAGATATGAAGTGTGATGATTAAGAGACAAGAATCGAGCTTTCCGGTGAAAAAGTAACAAGAATTTGAAGCTGCCAGGTTGCCTATAACGGTTATTATGCTGGAACCGTTATAGAATCGTTAACAGAAGCTCAGAGGAATTTACGGTAGCTGTTAACGGTAGCTTCCTACCGTAAAGTACTACCGCTATCTATAACGGTTACGAACTGCTGCCCAGAACCGTTGTCGAAGTGCAGAAATACAAAAATGAAGAGCTAACGGTAGCTTTCTATAAGGGTCACTTACTGTAAGCCTTACCGTAAGGAGGCAACAGAGAGGCTTACGGTAGCTGCTTACGGTAGCTCCTTATCATAAGGTGCTACCGTAAGGTGCCCAAAAAGTCGGTTTCGTGACTTGTTGACCAAGATTTTCAAATTCTATAAATACTACCCCATAAATCCAAATTTTTAAGTTACCTAAACTATAGTTAGACACTTTAAACTTATTCCTAAGGTTTTTAAGGCCTCTTAGGGATTGACAACCCCAACGAGTGCCGAGTGGTTTCTTAGTTTCTCTTCAAATTTCTTAGATTTAGATTCTAGTTTTAGATTAATTTTGATTAGATTTTAGATAATTTAGATTCAAGTTTTCTACCACCAAGACGCTGCAAATTCTTCGTTTAATTAGTAAGTTTTCTTTAGTTTAATTTAGTTTAATTAGTTTCTTATGCTTTGCTTGATAGTTTATATAATTAATCTTCAAAACAACCCCAACAAAACCCCCATGTTCTATGAATTGTATGATCTTGGTGATATTGAAATGATGATTGTGATAAGTTTATTATGATGAGATTGATGAAATTGAATTGCTAGATCTAACGGGTCTAGAGCCTAGAATCGTCGTGAACCATCAATTGGGTTTATGCGAAGAGATCGTGGAAACGATTCGAAGCTCTAGAACCTAAGTTTCTTAATTATTTTCAAAACTCTTGATTTTTGTTATTCTTCGTATAAATCAATTTATTGTTTTACGTGTTTAGATTAGGATTTTATTTTTATTTTGTATTCGTGAACAAACAAACACAAAAGGAACTTCCGAGTCTAGTTTTCCTTGAGAGACGATTCGTTTCAACTTATCAACCTACACGCAATCCCGTTCTCTTGCGGGCGAACTTTTAAATTTTTGACAAATCTTTATAAGTAGGTACACAAAAGTTCGAATCAAAATTTTGGCGCCGTTGCCGGGGAAAACTAAAAGTTGTGATATTTGTGTTTGTTCGTCGTATCCCTGTTTGTGTTTTTATTTTTGTTCGGTTGATCTTTAGTGTTTATTTGTGATTTTTTTGTTTTATTCGTTTTTATTATTTTCCACCGGTGCGTTTAATCTTGTGTGTTGAGTGTTGTGTTTACAAGGTACGTCTAAAACCAAAACCCAAGATTTTTCAAACCGTTTTTCAAAAAATAAAAAAATATTAAAAAAAAATATTTCAAAAATTAAAAAAAAATCAAAAATATTGTTTTTAATTTAATAATTGTTTATTTTTCGAAATCCAAAGAAAAAAAGAAAAAATTATTGAAAATTCAAAAAAAAATTGAAATAATTTTTTTTATTTTATTCCTTTCAAAAAAAATTTTTTAAAAAAATCAAAAATATTAATTTTTTTTTAAAAAGTTTTAAAAAAATGTATTACCCGTACGAGATACCACCATACGATTGGCGTCGTGAACTTCGATCGGCCATTCCGTTGAGCGCCGGAATGAAGAATTACTTTCCTGACAAATACGACCAATTGAATCTCCCAATCTTTTATGGACGACAGAACGAAGATGCGCTTAAATTCATTCAGAAATTCGAGTACATCACTGATAGTTCTCCTCTTCATGGGCTTACAAGGGATCAAGTGAAGATGCGACTCTTCACTTTTGCGCTAAAGGAAGAAGCAATGAAATGGTTTTTAAGGCTAGAACCTGATTCTTTGCGTACGTGGTATGAAGTAGGCGATAAATTCATGAGAAAGTTCTACGTACCTAATATAATATGTGATCGTTGTGGGTGTCGAGGACATATGACGCATGAATGTTTGGTAACATTTGATGATGAGCCACAAGAGGAAGTTGTCGCCGTCCAATATTGTACGAGCTACGATTCTTATGCCCCTCCCAATTCAATTCCATCCTACCCAAGCTATGAAGATTACCGACCAAATGATCAATTAATGGTGGAGCAGCAAGACCAAGGAGCTAAGATGATTAGTGTTCAAGACGAAATCGTCCCGTTGACCAAACTCGAAGATGATCCTTTTGAGTCCATGCGTCAAGATTTTGAGTCTATGAGTCGATATTTGGAGAATATGGAGAAGTCGTGTGCTCAAATACGGGCTTCCTTGGAAGAATCATCGAACGAGGGGGAAGAGGTACCAATTCTTGATGTTGTGGAGTCCCCTTTGGTGGTAGAAAATTCATGCTCGAATACGTGTTTAGAAGTGGAATGTGAAGGGGAAGTTATTGAGGATACGGTGGAGATAGCCCCTCTTGCACTTTTCGAAAATTTTATGGATGATGAGGAGGAGTTGTTGCCACTGGAGTATCCAAATGACGTTGGAGACTCAAGGCCGTTGGAGTTCAATGAGAATGGAGGAGTCGAAGTGCCCGATATGGAGAAGCGTGGGATTGTCGAGACTTATGGAGATCCACCCGATGCTTTAATTGATTTTGAAATGAAGGCGGTGGATGACTTTTTGGAGAAGGAAGTGCTAGTCGAACCTCTTATCGAGCCACCCGACGCATTGATGGAGAATAAGAATAAAATGGTGGTTGAGGTAGTTGAAGAGATTCCCCCTCCCCTTTGCCCTTTTATAGATTTTAATTATTTTCAAAATATTGAGGGGGATGTTAAAGAAGTGAAGAGGTTCGGAGTGGTTGGAGGATTTTCCGTTTGTTCGACGGATTTCCTAATTTTTCCAAAAGTAGAGGATCACCCTATGCCACAATTTTCTTTTAATTTGTTCGTGGTGTTAAATTATTCGCTTTTTCGACCTCCGAATCGAATTGTAGTTTTGATTCTACGAATTACTTTCCATGCCCCCTTTGAGAACTTTAAACGCCCATGCTTACTGTTAGAAAACACTAAGGCATGGCATGATTGTCACTTATTTTTGGATCCGGAATAGCATCGTTCGTAGAAGGCGTCGAGCTTTTGATGTTAAACAAGCGCTTCTTGGGAGGCAACCCAAGCGATAATTACATTTTATTTTCTTTCTTTATTTTATTTCTGTTATTTTTATATTGTGTCAATTGCCGTGGTACGTTTATGTGTGTGTTTATGTGCAGAAAATACAATGAAATCGCTTATTCTGGACACCTAACGGTTATATAGCGGTAACTCGCTACCGCAAGGCCTTACCGCTAGTTCCACTTAAGGCGTTAACGATGACGATCAACCGCTGAACCTACCGCTAGCCGCAGCAACCAGGGATAACGATGAGCTTACCGCTAGGCAACCTACCGCTACATGCTACCGCTAGTAGCATCTGCCGTTTAATTTTTACGAATTTCATTTCCGTCGATCGAGGTCGCAATCCGACCCAAGTTAGCCGCATTCCGGCAATATTTTGATGTGATGCAAACCAGTCATTTACGACGTTGAGCCGGAATCCGGCCGTTTCAATTCCCAATAGACGTGCCACCGGGCACTTGCGCGTAGCAATTGATCGTAATCGTGGTTTGTTTAGTTTTCAAGATAATCCAATCACGCGGTCTAAGACGAAGGATAATTTCACAAGCGTTTTTGGAGAGACTCGACTATCAAATTTTCAGGGATATTTTCTTATCTCCCTTGCTCTTATTTTCTTTTATATTTTGACAATCAGGAGATTGCCAAGTTTTTAGGGAGGGGTGTTGATGAGTATGATTTATATTTGAAAATTGTGCAAAAATTTAAATTTTTTACGTGATTGGTTACTATTTCTGCGCGATATTGTGTTTGTATGGCTTGCCTGTCAAAGTTAATTAAGTATGATTTGAGGTTCTTGTCTTTTGAGCGTGTATAAGTGCATAAAATTTTTTAAAATTTATTATTTATATATTTTAAAATTGTACTTGGACGCAATTGATTTCACAAAACCTTAAAAGCAACGTCAGTTCAAAACTTTTTCATGTAAAAAGCCTGTGAGTAGCCAGAGTGATTATCATCTTTGCATGTGCTTGAATGAGTTTCTGATTTGATATCTCTTTGAAACCGCTGTGTGTAGTTGACTTTGAAAATGAGGTTAAGGCACAGTAAAACCCTATTCCGGTCATAACCATATGTTTTAGCCACTATAAATTTCGAATGAGCCGATAATAGCCAGATAATCCATTTCCATTAGCCATGCGAGTTTTTTTAGTCGACCCCTACCAACCCATTAAAAGCGCGGGGTAGGAGTTCGTTATTTTTATTGGTTATTAGAGTTTTGGAAGTTTTATTAGGAATTTATGGATTTTTGTAATTATGGACCACCATCCGAACAAAAAAAAAATATAAAAGACAGAGGCCCCATAAAAAAAGAATAAAAGGGGGATTAAGAAAAAGTAAAAGAAGGATGGTGAATCTTGGTGGTTCTAGTTGAGTAGTTGCCTACGATTTTAAAGGCTTGAGTTTATTGTTTATTATTATTATGAAGCCTAATGATTAGAGGGAAAAAGAGTTGTGTTTGTATAAGAAGTACATTATAAGCTTCAATTGTGTTTAAGTGGTTTGAGCTACAAGTCGGTTTTAGAGTATCAAGTTGAGAAATAGCCTAAGTATAAAGGCTACGTTATGAGTGTTTAGTGAGGTTTTTCTTTTGAATGAGGTGAAGCACATTTCTTCTTGATTAAGATAGTTTGGTGAGTTATTGATCATGTTAAATCGTGAGTTAGCCACACGACTTATATATTCCATACCCGTCCAAAGAGCCTTACATTACAACCCGAAAAGACCTTTTCCGATTCTTAGTTTAATAACGCACTTAATTTGCGATTGAAAAGAGATTGATTTCCGTTCTTATTTATTGTGCATGTAATTTTATGATTTGAGCGTATACACGTCCCATGCAGTGATGCTTGAGTGCTTTTGAGTGAACACCCACATATATATTTCCCTTTTGAGAGGATGCATGAATTTGATTTTGGAGCGACATAGTAATAAGGGTGGAGTGTTTGACGCTGCGTGACTTGTATCTATATTCTCAAAATTATCTATGTAGCATCGCACAACTCATTGCTTGGACTTATTTTCATTCTTGTTATACTTTGAAACTATCGTTTATTCGAGGACGAACAAACCAATAAAGTGTGGGGTAGTTTATTAGCACTAATTTATCTTGATTTTTAGTAGTATTTTAGTTTATTTTTCTTATTATTTTTGGTATAAGTTGGATAGATTAAGCTTAATTTCGTATATTTGTGTTTCCAGCTTATTTTACCATGTTTTGATCTATATTGATGCAAATAAGTGATTGTTCGTGGTTTTTCACTTTATATCTAAGTAACCGGAAGAGTTCAGCACGTTAGATATGAAGTGTGATGATTAAGAGACAAGAATCAAGCTTTCCGGTGAAGAAGTAGCAAGAATTTGAAGCTGCCAGGTTTTCTATAATGGTTATTATGCTGGAACCGTTATAGAATCGTTAAAGGAAGATCAAAGGCATTCACGGTAGCTGTTAACGGTAGCTTCCTACCATAAAGTGCAACAACTATCTATAACGGTTACGAACTGCTACGCAAAACCATTATCGAAGTGCAGAAATACAAAAATGAAGAGTTAACGGTAGCTTTCTATAAGGGTTACTTACTATAAGCCTTACCGTAAGGAGGCAACAGAGAGGCTTACGGTAGCTGCTTACGGTAGCTCCTTACCGTAAGGTGCCCAGAAAGTCGGTTTCGTGACTTGTTGCCCAAGATTTTCAAATTCTATAAATACTACCCCATAAATCCGAATTTTTAAGTTACCTAAGCTATAGTTAGACACTTTAAACTTATTCCTAAAGTTTTTAAGGCCTCTTTGGGATTGACAACCCCAACGAGTGCCGAGTGGTTTCTTAGTTTCTCTTCAAATTTATTAGATTTAGATTTCTAGCTTTAGATTAATTTAATTTAGCTTTTAGATAATTTAGATTCAAGTTTTCTACCACCAAGACGCTGCAAATTCTTCGTTTAATTAGTAAGTTTTCTTTCGTTTAGTTTAGTTTAATTAATTTCTTATGCTTTGCTTGATAGTTTATATAATTAATCTTCAAAACAACCCCAACAAAACCCCCATGTGCTATGAATTATATCATCTTGGTGATATTGAATTTATGATTGTGATGAGTTTATTATGATGAGATTGATGAAATTGAATTACTAGATCTAACGGGTCTAGAGCCTAGAATCGTCGTGAACCATCAATTGGGTTTATCCAAAGAGATCGTGGAAACGATTCGAAACTCTAGAACCCAAGTTTCTTAATTATTTTCAAAACTCTTTATTTTTGTTATTCTTCGTATAAATTAATTTATTGTTTTACGTGTTTAGATTAGGATTTTATTTTTATTTCGTATTCGTGAACAAACAAACATAAAAGGAACTTCCGAGTCTAGTTTTCCTTGAGAGACGATTCGGTTCAACTTATCAACCTACACGCGATCCCATTCTCTTGCGGGGAAGCTTTTAAATCTTTGACAGATCTTTATAAGTGGGTACACAAAAGTTCGAATGAGTAGTATGTATTATCTTAAAATATGCATTTTTGTTGGCTTCAAGATTTTGGCATCATCTCCCCTTTGTTCTCTAAGTACACATATATTTCAGTGCACCCAAGAACAAAAGAAAGATGCATAAACCGAGATTTCAAAGTCAATATAACACATACGCATAAGATATAACCATACTACACCCACATTCTCAGAATGTCCAAAAATGGGACAATTTAAAATTTAGTATCAAACTCTCTATTTGATACTAAATCCCAAACGGGTCTAAGGTACATATTCTAAAAGGAAACAATTCAAACTTTAGTATCAAACTCTCTATTTGATACAAAATCGAATTAAATGAGTCGGAAATACCTATTGTTCTTACTATATTAATCATACAAAATTTAAAAATAACAATATCAACCAAACACAACAATATCCACCAAACGCAAATAGAATAAAATATAATTTTTTTGTAAAACCCGGACAATCGCCATGGCCTTCCCATTCATGTAAAATAATAAATAAAATATTCGGCATGCATCACAATACATATAAATTCGATAATGTAATACGATAACCTAAACTATGCCTAAATTCAATAAATCAAAACCTATGTTTCTAGTTAGATACGATTGTACCCTAATTTTCTAAATATTAACTAATTTACCCTTAAACTATGACTAAATTTGACATTGGACCTTAATTATCCAATTAGATACGATCAAATCTAAATTGTTTAAAAAATAAATTTAAAAACAAGTTTTTAATTAAAAAAAGATTTTAATATTCTATTTTTAATTAATTTGAAGTAGGAAATTATTATTTTTTATATAAGAAAACAGATTCTAAAACAAAAAAAAAATAATAAAATTAAAATTAAAAAAAATCAGTTAATTTAATTTCTATTTTTTACTTTATTTAAAAAGAATTCACAATTAAAACAAATTTCAAAAATAAAATATATAATAAACATAATTTTTAAATATAAAAGAAATAGAAAATTAAAGAAAACTCAACCCTAAATTCAATTAAATCAAACCCTAAATCTAAAATCACTCACAATTGCATAAATCAAGCCTAAATTTCTAAATTGAACCCCCAATTAAAATTCTCAAAACCTAATTCCTAAATTCAAACCTTAAACCCTAAATTAAAGCCTAATTCATTCCCTCAATCGTAACTTAAAACCATAAATTATAAATTGAATCAAAAACTAATTACTAAATTAAATTACAAATCAAATTAAATCAATACCCTAAATTAAAAAAAAATTCAATTTAAATTAAAAGGCTAGCATACCTTAATATATGACGGTGGCGATGCTCCGGCGGTGCTCCGGCGTATGGCGTGACATAAATTTCTCCCTTCTCCCTTTCCTCTCTCTAGCTCAGGCAGTTTTTTTGTTTTTTTTTTCTTTTGTATTTGTTTGCTGTGAATGAGGGAAACTGCAGTGCCTGTTGTAGTTTTATAAAGTTTACCGACGGATATAGAGCCGTCAGTATTTCCACCGGTAAAAATATCCGGCATTTTCGACGGAAAGAATCCTCGGTAAATAGAAATCGGCGTTTCCAACGGCTTTGTTTTCGTCGGCATATAAAATCCATTTTTTTTAAAAAAGTTGCCGACAGACATGTTCCGTCGGCATATTGGGTGGGCTTAATTGCTGCCAACTTCCCAAGAACTTACCAAGGGACATATCTACCGAGGGGCTACGTCCGTCGACCCATTGTTGGTAACTCTCGCTGTCGGGAAAGTCTTCAGTAATGCCGGACTTTTACCGACAAAATATTACACGTCGGTAAATTCCATCGGCGTTTTCGTGTTCTTTTGTAGTGAACCCAAATCATTTGGCACATTGGTTCAAATTTCTTGACCCACATGCTTGATGCTTGTTGCTCTCATTCTTGTTTATATTCACATTTTGCATCTACTTAAATTAATTTAGTTTATTTGAGACAAAAACATGTAGGTAATAATAACATGAATTTTATTTTTTGTAGTTGTTTGGTTTTGTTTTGGTTTATTGCATTGTTTTGGTAATTTTTAGTTTATATTTTCATGAAACCTTATAATTTAGTATATAAATTAATATTTTTGGATTATATTATATATAATTTCACGAATAAAGTTTTATGATTTTTAAATATGATATTTATAAACAGATAATTTAATTTACTTAATTTCGATTTATAAGAACAAAATATATGTTATGTTATTTTTTTAGACCATTAATTGACCGTCACTTTTTTAATCCACTTGCTTGATATTTCGAATGATTGTTACAATCCCTTTTATATATTTATTTAACTTTATATTTCATATGTCGGATACAGACACCAATGTGACAACAATATTAATTAATTTTTTTCTTTTTCTTATTAATTTGTCTTTCAGTATTTTTATTAGGATTTTTGTTAATTGAATGTACTGATTAATATTTTTTCAATATATTCTTTTTAAGTTGATAAAATATCATGAGTGTTTATGATCTTTTAACATGATATTTTCATAAAAAATAATTGATTTAATTTTTTTAATTACTAAAATTATTTATATTATTTTATTTTTGTTTTTAATTTGTTTTTTGGGTTAGTAATTGACCCAAGTAGTTTGTCAATTGAACTGATCATTTGGCTTATCAATTTTAGTCAATATTTATTAACTAAAATGTTACATTCTATTTCTTAAGTACTTGTTTTAAACTAAAAATATATCAATTCATGTATATATAAAAATTAAAGATAATTAATGATATTTTGACAATTACAAAGTTTATCTAAGATAAGGAAATTATTTAAATTAATATAACTATTGTTTTTTTAAAAAATAGATTTATTATATTTCTTATTAATTATTTTACGATATTTTGTACTCAATAATTATTATTAGTTGTATGATTGTATATTCATATTTTGTTCATGAAATATCTTTCAAGCTTATCCGATATTATTTGTAGACAAATAGCGAAACATTAAACTTAATTATATATATAATTATAATTTTTATATATTACATATTATATATGGATGTCAAATCGAAGATCATCTAAATATAATTAATTTTGATATACTATACATAAAAATTGCCACAAAATAAAAATTTATCAATTTAAAAAAAAATGATCATTAATATAATTTAGACAAACATTAAATACAATAAATATAATTAAAACTTTCAACATTCAAACATATAATATAATACTTATTAATAAATTTAAATTTATACTAATAGAATTTAATTTTATTTTTGCGATAAAATAAACCACTATTATTTATAAGTTGTCCTCTCTTTATATATATTGAAATAGATAAGATCAGATATCTTATTTCCCTATATCAATTTACTAGTTTAACCCGTGTATTACACTGGATTTATAAAAAACTAAATATAAAATTTATTTATGAAAATTATAAAATTTTAAATTTTGTAATAAAAAATTAAAAGGATGTGTTCTCAACCCGTGCTCTGTTCAATTTATTAATTATTTTAATTATTAATTAATATTATATTTTAATATTTGGATTAAATCAGTTAATAATTATATTTACATACTTATAAAAATTCAAAAGATGTCACATTTTCACCGTCTCTAATCTATATTAATTAATTATTATTAACTCATTTTATATTTTTATGTTTAAGTTAATTTTGTTAATAATTATAGTTACATATTTTGGAATATTCAAAAGGTGTCATACTCTCAATCGTTCTCGCATTGTGCCATTGTCTAATAAATATTAATTAATTATTATTATATAATTTAATTTCTTTATATTTAGATTGAGTTCATTACTAATATTTAGTTACATACTCCAATTATTACAAATATACCACAATTTACCTATACAAAATATTGAGAATTTCAAAAATAAATTATTTCAACTTTTAATATAAATACAATTTATTTAATTATTTTCATAAAATAAGTTTTTGTTTAATTAAGTTTATTTCATATGTAATTTGTCTTTTTGACACAAGAATTTCCAGCACATACACCAACATTGAGGACTTAACTGTTTTGATTGTTAATGAATTAAAAAAACAAACTATATACCATTGGAAAGCCCTATGAGTCTAGTTTCTAATAAAAAAAAATGGATCTCAAAAATAGTAACCCGAGGGTAAGTTATGACTATTTGGCTGAAGTTAGGCAGTGCAGTGATTTCATACGGGAATTTGGATGATTGAGCAACTCTTGGTATGTTTTGCATGAACCTACTCATTAAAGTACCTTGGGTGTTAATAAGAACTTAATTTTTTGTGAAGATTCATCTTATTTATCTTTATTAGAGTAACCTTTTCATTTTTCTAGACCTTTGAAAATGTAATATTCTTATTTATGGTCTTTGACTCGTCTTGGAGGGTTGTTCCAAGTCCTTGCCTATAAAAGGCACTCCATTGTAATGTTTCCAGCAATCAATTTTGAAATAAAAATATATTTTTAGCTTTTTAGCTTGTTTAGAAGATTTATCTTCTTGTATCTTGCTCTATACTGTTTTGGTGGATTCCTAGAGTTGTGAGTTTTAAGGATTGCCTTGTGATACCTCCTACTTCTCTTGAGATTTCCGGTATCAAGTGGTATCAGAGCTTTGGTTTTCGAAGTCGAGGTAGGCTAGACGGTAGTTCAGTAAAAGCCAAACTTGTAAATTCTTCCCATATCCTATAGACTTTCACGGAAATATCACAATTTATCTTTCCACTTGTTGGGACATGCATTAAAGCATAAACAACATCATCTTTCTTGAAATCTTCATCACAAGATAAATGTATCTCTTCTTCATCAAATATCGGAGGGCCATCGTAATACTCACTTATAGACCTTGTATCATCAAAAATATGATATTCTTCAAAAACGGTTTTTACCCCTTCAACAAAAGTTGAAATATCATTGTAATCAACTTCTATATCCTCGTCAGAAGATAGAAAGTCGTTAATAGAACCATGGTTTGAATAAATGTCACATGAACCATTATTTCTATGAAATACACTTTCCATCTCATAGCTTGAAGAACCATCCTCTAAATCATGACTCTCAACATCACGATATAAAGGTTTGACACGCGAAAGGCATTACAAGAGTTGTTGTCCTTGTCTCCTTAAATCTTCTAACTCCATATCACGAAGGTCTCTTTGACGATCTGCGGCATCCTCAACATTTGGTCTGTTTCGCTTACGACCAGCCATCGAAAAAAGAAGCTCTGATAACCACTTCGCAAGTTAATTTTAGAACTAATCTTGAAACCATGAAGTTGATCAAGAAGATCATCAAGGCGATGAATAGGAAAACGGTATTTGATCGTAATTTTATTCACCGCTCGACTATCAATACACATTCGCCATGGCCCATCTTTCTTTGGAAATAAGTATAAAGACAAAGTGTGGTGTTATGTTATTCCAATGGATACTTGTCATTTGCTTCTTGGACGAACTTGGCAATTTGATAGGAAAACTCATCACAATGGCTTGAAGAATACATATACTTTTGTTAAAGATGGCGAAAAGATTATTTTGGGACCATTGAAGAGGGATAAAATTCCCAAATCCTCAAAAGGGGAGGGAAATAGTTTACTCTGCAAGTCTCAAGTTGACAAGGCAATTTCTGAGTCCATGGAAGCATTTGCTTTGGTAGTTTTGGAGGAAAATGAAGAAGGTCATACTGTCCCTTTTCAAGTTCAACATCTTCTTCAAGAATTTCATGATGTGGTGCCCGAAGAAATTCCCCCTGGACTACCTCCGATGCAAAATATTCAATATTGCATTGATTTAATACCTGGTTCGTCAATCCCAAACAAGGCAGCTTAGAGAATGAGCCATAAAGAGCATGAAGAATTGCAAAGGCAAGTTGAGGACCTTGTAACTAAAGGCCTTGTCCAAGAAATTAAGAGTCTTCGTGCTGTTCCGGCGCTACTTGTGCCAAAGAAAGATGGATCGTGGTGAATGTGTATTGATAGTCGAGCGATGAATAAAATTACTATCAAATACCGCATTCCTATTCCCCGCCTTGATGATCTTCTTGATCAACTTCATGGTTTCAAGATTGGTTCTAAAATTGACTTGCGAAGTGGTTATCAGAGCTTTGGTTTTCGATGGCTGGTCGTAGGCGAAACTGACCAATTGTTGAGGTTCCGCAGCTCGTCAAAGCGACCTTCGTGATATTGAGTTAGAAGATTTAAGGAGACAATTGCAACAACTTTTGCAACTCGTTTCGCGTGGCAAACCTTTATATCGTGATGTTGAGAGTCATGATTTAGAGAATGGTTCTTCAAACTATGAGATGGAAAATCTATTTCATAGAAATAATAGTTCATATGACATTTATTCATACCATGGTTCTATTAAAAACTTTCTAACTTCTGATGAGGATATAGAAGTTGATTACAATGATATTTCGGCTTTTGTTAAAGGAATGAAAACCGTTATCGAAGAAAATCTTCCTTTTGATGATACAAGGTCTATAAGTGAGTATTACGATGGCCCTCCGATATTTGATGAAGTGGAGATACATTTATCTTGTGATGAAGATTTCAAGCAAGATGATGTTGTTTATTCTTTAATGCATTTCCCAACAAGTGGAAAGACAAATTATGACATTTCCGTGAAAGTCCACAGGATATAGGATAAATTCACAAGTTTGGCTTTTACTGAACTACAGTCTAGCCTACCTCGACTTCAAAAAATTCAACATGAAGCTAAAAATATACAACTAGTACAATCAATTTTTTCTAGAAGGTGATTTTACTTGGTTTTACTTAAGGAAAAATCGATATCTTCATAGATTCTGTAGAAGAATCAAGCCTAGAGACTACAGACCTTTTCAGTTCTTGAAAAATGTATTTCTCTTGATGATAAACTTGATCAATATTTGAGGTCGAATCTTTTTCCAACTAAGGGAGAATGACACGGGAATTTCCAGCACATATACCAACTTTGAGGATATAACTGTTTTGATTGATAATGATTTAAAGAACAAACTATATACCATTGGAAAGACTTATGAATCTAATTTCTAATAAAAAAGAGGATCTCAAAAATAATAATCCGAGAGTAAGTTATGACTATTTGACTGAAGTGTGGCAGTGCAGTAATTTCATACGGGAATTTGGAAGGTCGAGCAACTCTTGGTGTGTTTTCATGAACCTACTCATTCAAGCACCTTGGGAGTTGATAAGTACTTAATCATTAGTCAAGATTCATCTTATTTATCTTTATTAGAGTAACCTTTTCATTATTCTAGAACTTTGAAAATGTAATATCTTATTTATGGTCTTTGACTCATCTTGGAGGGTTGTTCCAAGTCCTTGCCTCTAAAAGGCACTCCATTGTTATGTTTCCAGAAATCAATTTTAAAATAAAAATATATTTTGAACTTTTTAGCTTTTTTAGAAGATTTATCTTCTTGTATCTTTCTCTAAACTCTTTTGGTGGATTCCTAGAGTTGTGAGTTTTGAGGAGTGCCTTGTGATATCTTCTACTTCTCTTGAAATTCCCGGTATCACTTTTAATTAAAATAATTAATTTAATTTTTTCTTCTACTAATTATATATGACTTATTTATATTTTCATATTAGAAGTATAAAAGAAAATTATTGAATTAGAAAAATATAATAAAAGAGAATTATTGAATTAGAAAAATATAATAAAATAAAACTATTGAGTTAGGCTAAATAGTCTTCAAAAAATTAAATAAGGCAAGATACAATAAAAATGAAAATACTAAATTAGGTATATATTAGACTCGTATGACATATAAGCAACTAAATCACCAATTTTTTTTATTATTCAAATGAAGCATACGAAGAAGACACACAGATTAGTAGGATTTTACATTAATGTATACTTGGTTAACACCCATCTATTACACGGGACTTATCAAAAGATAAATGTAAAAATATTTGTGATAATTACTAAATTTTAAATCTAAAAAAAAATTAAAATAACGTATTCTCAACCCGTGCCTTGTACATGTCTAATCTATTTATTAATTATTATAAATATTTAATAATCTTGTATTTGATGTTTAAATTAAACATTTTAATAATCTTAGTTACATACTTACAAAATTTCCAAAGGCGTCACATTCTAAACCCGTGTCTAATATCTATTTTATTAATTATTATTATTAAATTATTTTATATATTAATATTTAGAATAAATTCGTTAATAACTACTAGTTGTATTCTTTGAGATATTCAAATGATGTCATACTCTGAACCCGTGTCGTATTGTACCGGTGTCTTATCAATGTCTATTAATTATTAGTATATAATTTAATATATTTATGTTTAGATTGAATACATTACTAATATTTAGTTACATACTTAGATTATTATAAATAACTCGTATTTTACTTATATAGAATATTTGAAACCTCAAAATAAAATTATTTTAAATTCTATTATCAATTAAACTTATTTAATTATTTTCTTATTAAAGTGTTTTTTTGTAATTAAAATTATTTCATATGTAGTTTGTCTTTTAATTAAAATAACTAATTTAGATCTTATTTACTAATTATAAATTACTTAATTATATTTTTATATTAGAAGAATCAAAGGAAAGCATTGAATAAGGAAAAATATAATAAAAGAATCAAGTTAGGTAAGATATAATAAAAAAAATTATTAAATTAGGTAAATATTAGGTTCGGATGACACATAAGCAAACGAAGCACCAAGATTTTTTATTTGCCAAACGAAGCATACGAAGCAGATACGTAGATTGAGAAGACTTTGCATTAATATACAAGAGTGATAAGAAAATTCTTGAATTTGTTGCTTGGCCCAAGATTAATTTTACTTATACTCTAAAATCATAAGTAGAGGCGGATATATAGTGGGCCCTGAGTGGCACAGGTCCCACCAAAAATTTTAAACTTTTTTAATTAACTATGTATTAGAAATTTAAAAGAATAAAAAATACTACAATTCTAATAAAGTGCCCCACCAAACACACACTTTGTTTAATGTGGTCTTATCCAAATTGAATGGGCAGTTAGCTCAAAGAAGAGAAAGGTAATTCTCAGTTATCCAAGTCATGTTGTGGTATTGGCCCAAATCCAATTATTTGAAAAAGAAAAAAATTATGACTAGTAAAGAAAACAAACAAGACTGCTGAAAATAAAAAATAACGAAGAAAAATAATCCTTTAAATTTTGAAAACCTAATCTAAATTTTTTAGAATTAGAGAATTTAAAGTTATGTATGAAATAGTTTCCAATGATACATTTGAATGAAGTAGAAAATTTGAACTCTCTTTTGTATTAAGTAATTGTGTCCCAATTTTTCTAAGAGTTTTGTTGGGAGATTCGTTAGTCAGTGTAAAATGAAATAACTTTGAGTTTTGAATTGTTCAAAGGTTTGTGATTCAACTTGATTTGTGGGAGATTATTTTATTTTATCTTCAAATGTTGTGGTTTAATTGTCCCGCGAAGATGGGAGGTTTGTGGTGGCACGTTACAATTGAATTTTTTTTAATCATTTTTGAGTTCAATTCTTTTAACAGATATTGATTTACAATTGTGAGAACTTGAAAATCGATTTTGTGAGGTAAGTAAAGATTACTAATTTGTATGTCTTGCTTTTATTCCCGCCAATGATTTTTCTAATTTCATTTACCTAACAAATTTAATTCGCTTTGTGGAGTTCTATCCATGTGAATTTTCAAGTGTTGATTTGTATTTCTTGAACAATTATTTGGTTACGTATCTAGAGAATGATTCATTTTTAAATGTTAATATTGATACATTTGTAAGTCTATTGCAAAATATAAAAACTCTACGAAAATGATTTTTATAATTATTTATTTAATTATTATTTTAGATTGTGTACTTGTTGTGTAATGTGATTTTTTATTATAATTTTAACAATTTTTGTTTATTTTTTCTCTATAGTAAATATTATTGCGTTGTTTATATATGTGTGACTCATTAACCCACCAAAAGAAATCTTTTATATCCGCCTCTGATCATAAATCACGTTAATTGAAAAATCGTGAATCTTACCTTTGACATGCTTTGAAACTTTGATATATAGATTTTTTTTTATATTTTTTTTCTTTGACGTGAGACTGGTTATCTCGATAATATGATCTTTTTGCGATTGGATTTATGATTGTTTGGAGCATATTACCTTTTTTCTTGAGGTATACATGCTTCACATATATTGAATTAACGTTAGTACCTCATCTCTCAGATAAAATATAAAATTATATGACGGCTACGAGCTGAGATTTGGAGAGCTAAAACTGTCATGACATGGCTGTGTCCGGAAATCTAGAGCCATCCATCGCCCTAACACAACTACAATTTTTTTTTCCTTGTACACATGACTTCATGGGACTCGTAACCTATAATATAAACGTGTGCTTTGTAGCATGCACCGCAACTTTTATCTCATTTTTCGTCTAAAAAAATAATAGATGTACGCGCGCGTAATGCACACACTATTTTAATGATTTTTTTGACGAAATATCAAATGAAGATTGCAAATAAAAAATCATGTATTTTGTGGGTTGTTATTTGAAATAAAAACTACTTTATGTTGCAAAGTGTAAAATCCGTACAATACAGGTTGCAAAATTCTATTTTTTCGAATTAAGAGAATAAATATATGTGTGATTTTTATATTTTAACAATGTTTATAATTCTTAATTGTCTATTTTAGTTTTTGATAAGATTATATGATTAGGTATCCTGTGTAACTATCACACGGATTATTATTGGTTGACGAATTCACCTTTTTCTTTAATACTGTCAATTTACATATTAATCAATCATTAAGTAAATTGAAGATAATAAAGTCATGTTTTGATTTAATGATGTAACTTTTGGCTCTAAAAGTGTTAATTTTCATGTTGAATAAAAGATTATCATATTTTTGATAAGTATTACTTATGTCTTTAAAAATGATAATAAGTACCTTAAATAAAACTTATCAATTTATTTTTGAAAACTGTTACTTTTAGCCCTAAATGTTTTACCTTACAATCAGCATCTTAACTTATTATATATTTATTTAATATATATTATATTATAATATAGTACATGCAAGTGGCTTTTTTTGAGAAAAAGTGAAACTATTATAGTTATAAAAACGACAGTTTTTAGGGTGTCACACTGATTACGATCCGTGTGACGATCACATACATGTTTTTGTCATAATATATTTTGATATTCATATTTTAAAAATAACTCATTAATATCTTTAATAACAAATATATCAAACATATATTTTCTTTTATAAAATTAGTTAAAATAAATAAAAAAAACTCTTGTATTTTAAATTAATCATTTAAAATATGAAATATAGAATAAGTATAAAAATAATATGAAAAAATATAAAAAATCAGATAAATAAAATATATTAATTTAAAGTGAGATTATGAATACTTAGTTCATAAATATTGAAATTAAATATATCATAAAACATATAAATTAATTATGAAAATTATGTAAAAATTAAAAAGAAAGTGTGAAAAAATCTATATAGTTATTTAATAAAAAAACATAAAATTGGATATAATTATTATAAAATGATAAAACGCAATACTTAAAAGATAAAAAACACATAAATAAAATACGAGTACTTATACACAAATTATAAATACTTATTTAATAAATATGAAATTAATGGATCATAAAACATATAAAAATATATAATAGAAATCTGGTAATATAATCTTTCCGACCTATCATATACGACTTTTACACTTAGCAACCTAAATTATTTATTATTTCAAATAACAACTAATATTATACAAGATTTGTTATTTGCAACCTCCGTCCGTCTGATATTACTTCAAAAAAAAGTTAATAATGAAAACCGCACCAAAATGACGAGTGGGTTACACGCGCGTGAGCCCAGTGATGTTTTGGACAGAAAATGAGTCGGGTGCTGCATTTAACAAATCTCGTGTAGTACGAATTGCAACCGACAATAAAAAAGAATTCGACTGCAAATCGTGAAATCGACTATAGTAGAAGTTGAAAAATACAAATTTTCTTTAATAATAATAATAATAATAATAATAACAACAATAGTAAAATTATGGGTCGATGAATGAATCATAGTTTTTAATTATTGTGTACAAAGATACGATCTAATAAAAATGGATATTGTAAAGATTGCATTATTTTCATGCTCATACGTGCGCCTAGAATTCATTACACCACACGTATTGTGTGCAGACTTAAACATTTTGGGAGTTCTGTAGATGGAGTTTTGACATTTCATGGTAAGATATTACGTAGCCGAGGATATGTGTGGCCTTTGTTGGTAATTAAGATAAAATTTCATATGTTATATCAATCATCATGGTAGCAAATTGATTAGAATAATTTATCAACGCAAGAGTGGATTGGATATGGAATATTTCGCCCCAAATGAACACCTTACTCACTAGTCATAAAGATAAATCATTTATGCATTCATGTACTGATATATGCTTGGAGTCTCTAAATCAATAATATCTAGTCATTTAGAATAAGGGCACTTTTCTAATATTTATTAATATGGCATGGAAAACAATCGATCAAAAATAAATTCCCAATTGATTAATTGTTTATTAGCTTGTGAACTAATTTTGAACTTTAAGCGGAATATCTTAGATTATAGGTTACTGTTTATTGAAAGAATGCAAGAATCCAGTCTGAACATTATCACGAGCTAGAAGAACTCGCCTAGCTGCAGCCATACTCGAGACTACACTTGACAGTTGTGCATGGTTGAGCTAACCATAGTTCGACTACAGTCCAAGAGGAGCCGCTGTTCATGAAGGATGACTAACCCTAGCAACGGTCATGTGCATACGAGTTGAAGGGATGTGGCTTATAGTACAAGATAATGTGTGGTTGTGATCATCCGATGTAAACCTAGTTGTAGGCTACAAATATAGGTCATTGTTATCCTTATGTACACGATAAAATTTGCAGAAAGATTGCAACTTTTGTTCACTCCATATATGGAAACTTGTCTTGCTATATAGATGTTTTATTTTCATTTCTACATGGTTTCTTTTCATAGTATCAGAGAGGGTCCTTCTAGCTGCTGATAACTAGTCCTTTTCACCATTAATAAACACTTCTGCATAACATCAAAATGGCTTATTCAAGTCAGTCAAGCACATTGAGGTGGAACAATATATCCACAACAAAATACAAAAAAATCTTATCTACCCTCAGAGCCAACTCTTATCCATAAAACTAGATGATGCCAATTTTTTTAATCTGAAGACAACAAGCCCTAACTGCGATTAGAGGATATGGACTAGAGAATCTCATAAAGGAGATGCACAATCACCAGACAAGATGCTGATGCAGGAAGATGGACAACCAACCTCATTAAATCTAGAGTTTGTCATATGGCAAAGGCAAGATCAGATACTTGCCTCTTGGTTGCTGTCATATTTAACCGAAGGTAGTTTGAATACCTCAAAGGAGATCTGGCATGCTTTAGAAACTAAGTTTTCCAGCCAATCTAGAGCTAAAAAATGCATCTTAAGTTTAAGTTAAACAATCTCAAAAAGGGATCTTTGTCTATGAGGGAATATTTGAGCAAGATAAAATCATGTTGTGATATATTGGTTGTGATAGGGAAAGAAGTAAGTGAACAAGATCACATCTTGCATGTAATCACAACATTAGGTAGTGAATATGATCCTGTAATGGTTTCTGTTTCTTCTAGAATAGAGCCTTGGGGTTTAGATGACATTCAAGCCTTGCTTCTGAGCTATGAGTCAAGATTGGAGATTTATCTTAGAGCCAATCAGCCGTGAGAACTAATGGAACACAACCTACTATCAAATCTATCAATCAACAGAACTACATAAATTTCTCACCATCCAACAGAGGAAACCATAACCAATTTAGAGGCAGAGGAAGGAACAACAACAGAGGTGCATACAAGGGAAGAGGAGGCAAATTTCAGATATCTGGAGTTGTTTGTCAAGTTTGTCAAGGCACAGGTCACAGTGCTACAAAATGTTGGTACTGATATGTCTCCAATTACAATGGAGTGCCTCCCAACTCATCTACAAATACCACTTGTCCATGATACTCAGGAAATTCAATAAATTTCAACAATGCAAGAGGACCAACTACACATATGGCTCAAGTTCCTTCTATGACCTCATAGTGTGACAGCCCTATTGATCTGTTTCGGTAACCTGACTCTGGTGCATCTAATCATGTTTGTAATGGCCTCAGCAATATGATCATTGAATCTAAATATCATGGAGACAATAAACTACATATGGGAAACGGAGCAGATGAGACTATCACTCATATTGGTAACACATCTCTTCTTTCCACTAATTCTGCACATTCTGGGATCTCAACTCTAAAAAAGCTCATACATGTTCCCACTGTAACCAAAAATCTTCTCAGTGTCTCTGAGTTTGCTACAGATAAAAATGTTTTCTTTGAGTTTCACCCTACCCTTTGTCTTGTAAAGGATCAAGATATACAATCCATACTTCTCAAGGGAAGTATTAGAACTGGCCTTTACAAATTCAACCTTCAAAGTTCCAAGTCAAGCTACCTTTCCAGTCATCAACCTTATCCTCAACCAAGTCTGCATCAACTTTTAGCTGTGTTTAATACTACTCTGAATAAAAATTATGATGTTGATATTTGGCACAAAATATTAGAACATCCATCTTTTGAAGTTGTAGTGAAAGAGCTAAAATCATGTAATCTTCCTTCTGATGAAATAAAATCCGTTTCTAGTTTGTGTGCACCTTGTACGCTTGCCAAGTCTCATAAAATGCCTTATAATTTCTCTGATCATAAATATCAACCTCTTGAACTAATACACTCAGATCTATGGGGTCCTTCACCAATAAAGTCAAGGAGTTATTTTCTCTACTATGTCTCTTTCATTGATCATTCCAGCAGATTTACATGGATATACTTGCTTAAATAAAAGTCGGATACACATAAAGCCTTTTTGCAAATGAAAGCACTTGCAGAAAACAAGCTAAATCACAAAATCAAGTCTGTTCAAACTGAATGGGGTGGAGAATTTAAGTTCTTAACCAATTTTTTTGAAAGTCAAGGTATTCACCACAAAATATCATGCCCTTACACACCACAACAAAATAGTCTTATTGAGAGAAAGCATAGGCACATTGTTGAAATAGGATTGTCTCTCTTAGCTCAATCTAATCTACCTTTACACTTCTGGGATGATGCTTTCACCACATCCTGTCACTTGATTAACCTGCTTCCTAATAAAACACTATCTTATTAAAAATCCTCCAGAAGCTCTATTTGGACTTACACCTGACTATAAGAGCCTCAAAGTCTTTGGATGTCTATGCTATCCTCACATCAGACCTTACAACACACATAAGACCAGTTTAAATCCAATCCTGGCATATTTCTTGGTTATAGCTCACATCACAAAGGCTATAAGGTCCTACTCACTACTAGAAAAACCATCATCACCAGAGATGTGGTGTTTGATGAACACACCTTTCCATAATCCACAAAGTTGTTTGAGCAAACTCCACCAAACCCTCAACACAACAACATGTCTCATATACAACCACCTGTAATTCATTCCCATATTGCCAAACACCCCTCAATCAACTCTCCTCACCTCATTCCTGCTCATATATCTCCTCCACCATCTCCTTCTGCTTCTCCTCACCACTCCATTGGTACACACATTTCCCCAAACACCTCCACCCCTCTTACTCCAAGCTCACATTCTACAATTGTACTATTTGCTCAGTTACCTCATATCAATGAAACATCTCACCTATCTTTTTCTCCTGCAACCAATGATCCACCAGCTGAACCAACCAACAAACATCCCATGATAACTAGAGCTAAGGTACGTGTTCATAAACCTAAGGTTTTTCTTGTTGATTTATCTGAACAAGCCCCTAACAACATCTAAGAAGCATTACCTCACTCAGTCTGGAAAGCATTTATGAATTCTGAATATGATGCTCTTGTTGCAATTCCGAAATGGACATTGGCTTCACTACCTCCAAAAAGAATCTCATAGGCTGCAAATTGATCTTTAAGGTTAAAAGATCATGTCGATGGTTCAGTGTCAAGACACAAAGTAAGGTTGGTTGCTCAAGAATTTTCCCAGGAAGCTAGCTTTGATTTACAAGAAACTTTTAGTCCCGTATTCAAACCTACTACAATTAGATTGATCCTAACCAGTGCAGTTTCTTTTGGATGGAATGTAAAGAAACTTGATGTCAGTAATTCTTTCTTACATAGAGATTTAGAAGAGACTATACACATGAGACAACCACCTGTATTTGAGAGGGGGAATAATCTTGTTTGTAAGATGACCAAAGCTATATATGGACCGAAGCAATCTTCTAGAGCCTGGTACATCAAAGTGAAACAAGTTCTCTCCATTTTGGGCTTTTTTAATACCGAGTGCTGATACATCATTGTTCTACAGAACTCAAGGCAAAGTTAAGGTGTTTTTACTGATTTATATGGATGACATTCTCATTACTGGTAATAGCAACACTCACATTGCAGAGGTAATCAAAAATATTGTAAATGCGTTTCCACTCAAAGACTTGGGACACTTACATCACTTCTTGAGATTGAGGTATCTCATACCTCTGATGGTCTACACCTCAGTCACGGACAGTACATTAAAGTTCTCCTTCAAAAGGTGAACATGGAAAATGCAAATAGTTGTCCAACCCCTATGGTTTCCACCTATAGATTATCTAAGTATCAAGGTGATCCTATTGTCAATGGGAAGATGTACAAGAGTAGCATTACAATATGTGACAATCATAAGGCCTGAGATTACATTTAGTGTGAACAAAGTTTGTTAGTTTATGTTCTCTCCACTTGATCAGCATTGGAAAGCAGTGAAAAGGATACTCAGGTATTTATCAGGATCAGCGGATCATGGGATTCATTTCATGAAATCCAAGCACATGTTATTGACATGATTCTCTGACTCTGACTGGGCAAGTGATCCAGATGATAGAAGAAGTGTAACCGAATATTGTGTGTTCCTTGGATCAACCCTATTATCTCTGAGTACAAAGAAACAACACTCAGTTTCAAGAAGTATCACAAAGGCCAAATATTATGTAACTGCAAATATTACTTGGTTACAATATTTGCTTAAGGAATTAGGGCTGCTTGTAAATCACATTCCAAGTGTTTGGGTGGATAATCTAAGTACGATTGCATTAGCCTATTATCCATCCCTCATGCTAGAACTAAACATATTTAATTTGATTCTCACTTTGTTAGAGAAAACGTAGCTACAAAATTGATTCAAATGTGTAATGTTCCCTCAGCTGAATAGATTGAAGATGTGTTGATTAAGTTATTGAGTAAGCAATTCTTCCCTCAGCTTAAGTAAATGCTTGTTGTCTCATCTCTAGCCCCGCTTGAATTGAGAGAGGGTGTTAACCATACTCAAGACTGCAGCAGACAATTGTGCATGGTTGAGCAAACCATAGTTCGGCTACAGTCCAAGAGGAGCCGCTATGCTTGAAGGATGGCTAACTCTAGCAACGGTCATGTGCATACATATTGAAAGGATGATGCATATAGTACAAGATAATGTGTGGCTGTGATCATCCGATGTAAACCTAGTTGTAGGCTATAAATGTAGGTCATTGTCATCCTTATGTACACACTGAAATTTGCAGAAAGATTGCAACTTTTGTTCACTCCATATATGAAAACTTATCTTGCTATACAGATGTTTTATTTTCAATTTTGCATGGTTTATTTTCAGTAACAACTCTCCAGAAGATGCGATACAAACTCAGCCCATCCAATTTATGATAGAACAAGCAGAAAATATTGTTTAACAAAACCCACAAGCTCTATTACGGAACGCTAAAAAGTGAAGCCCAAAGTAATAGGATAGGTCTCGCCCATCGCAAAATCAGCCACTGCATAAACCTTAAGTTATCATCACTAACGGTATCACATATGCGTAGAAAAATGAATAAATAGAGAAAATGAGTAATGTTACAGGTCCATGTATGTCGCTACAAAAAATGGTAAATGACGATAAATTATACCAATGGTCACAAAGCCATCGGTATATATCGACGTCCCCTAACTATCGACGGGCTACCGACAGTCTCACGGGCATCGGTGCAATGCCCGTCGGGTTAGTCAACAGCAAAATGATGTCAATTGTAAGTGTCAAACTTACCAAGGAGTATGCAAACTGGTTAGTCATCGGCATTTTTGCAATAGGTGCTACCCCTTGGTGGAAGTACAATATTCTGACGGGCTAGGATGCTGATAGGTATTGCTCGTCGGCCTATATATTAATTAAAAATAATAATAATGACCAAATTTTCATTGGTATATGTTTATATAAATGGGGGCATTAGGGTTTCAAAGAACACGTCTGCCCCCACCCCCATCAACTTTTTGTCGTTTCCATCTCCAATCGGTCTCCACCACCACCACCATCCACGCTACCACCCCTCCACCACGATCTCGCCGCCAACAGCGACCACAAACTTTGACTAAAGCCCATAAACAACCACAACCACCATCTCACCGCAACCACCATCTCACCGCCACAACCACCGCTCGCTAGCACTACTAAAAAACTGGAAAATGCTGACGGCAAAAATCAATCAACATATGCTGACGGATTGCTGATGGTCAAAAAGCCTTCAGCATATGCTGACATATTGCTCACGGGTAGCTGACGGACTATACCAGTCAGTAATAATAATAAGAAAAATAATGCTCACGCCCATATATAGTCAGTAGTCTTGCTGACAGCCTATACCTGTCAGCAATATATAATTATATCAATCGTTTATAAATATAATGTGTGCGCGCGTGTGTGTGTGTATATAATTATTTTAAGGAATGTATAATAAATATAAAAATAAAATATATAATAATTTTCAATAAATAGTAATATATATTTATAATAAATATTTTTAATTTAAAATACAAAATTTTCTAATCTTATTCTATTTATATTTAATAATATTATATATTTATAATATTATTATTCATAAATATAATATATAAATAAAAATACTAATTAATATAAGTTTATTCTAATGTTTTATTCATTATTATCTAAATATATTATTATATTAACTTTATATATATAACATAACTTTCAATGAAAATTATTTAATTATAATACACCTTAAAAATAATATTATATATTTATAATATAATTAATTATTTATAATATATAATATATAATTATATTAATCATTTATCAATATAATATAATATAATATAATATATATAATTACTTTAGGGGATATAGAATAAATATAAGAATATAATATTTATAATAAATGTTTTTTAATTAAAAATATAAAATTTTCTAATTTTCTTCTATTTATATATAATAATACTATATATTTATAATATCATTATTTATTAATATAGTATAGTTATAATATCATTTATAACTTAATTTACATATCTAATATATATTAAAAATATATAAACTCTCACAGTATTTGCCTTGACGAGATGGTAACACCGCTCCTCGATTTATAAGAGGTTGCTGGTTCGAATTCCACCCACACCATACGTGGTATTTAAATTGATTATTCCGCTCGTTAGTATCACCATTTTTTTTATAACAAACCCATCAAGTTTTTTTTTGTTTAAATATAAATTTGAATTATTTAGATATATAATTGTGATTTTATTTCAAAACGTATGATTACTTTTGGACTTATTTAGGATTTTACATTAGGATTTAATAATTGGGGTTTCATTGTAACTAAATAAATAATTGGGTTGATTCATGAAATTAGGATTTTTTTTGGATTCGATTAGCAATTATTTCAAGAATTAGGAGTTAAATAAGATTTCTCAAAAATTAGGGTTAGTTTAGAGTTTAATTAGTAATTATTTAAAAATTAAGTTTGAATAGTAATTATTTAGATAATGTGGTTTGCTTTAAAAATTAGAATTAATTTGGGATTTAATTAGGGAATATTTCATAAAATTATAATTAATTGTAATAATTTAGATAATTGGGGTTGGTTTCAATAATTAGGGCTTATATTTTGGTATAATTAGAGATTATTCTGAGAATTAGGGTTAAATTGTAATTATTTAGATGATTGTGGTTGATGTCAAAAAATAGGGTTGATTTAATTAGGGAATATTTTATGTTTAATTGTTATTATTTAGATATGGGGTTTATTTCAAAAAACAGGGTTAATTTCTTGGTCCAATTATCAATTATTGTGAAAATTGATTATTTAGATAATTGGGGTTGATTTCAAAAATTAGGGTTAGTTTAGGGTATATTTATAAAATATTTCAATAAATAGAGTTGAATTATAAATATTTAGATAATTGACACGGATTTAAAAAATTAGGGTTAATCTAGGGTTTAGTTAGAGAATATTTAAAAAAAAAAGTTTAATTATAAGTATTTAGATAATTGTGGTTGATTTTAAAAATTAGAGTTAGGTTAGGGTCTAGTTAGCAATTATTTTGAAAATTATTGTTGAATCATAAACATTTAGATAATTGGGGTTGATTTCAAAAATAGGATTAATTTTTTAGTCTAATTAGTAATAATTTTAAAAATTAGGGTTGAATTGTAATTAATTTTGAAAACTAGTTTTAAATTATAATTATATTAATAATTATGATTAATTTTAATAATTAGGATTATTTTAAAGTTTAATTATATTCATTTAGTTCATTAGATTTGTTTTCAAAGATATAGTGATAATTTGAAAAGTCATAAGCTTGAAGCAGGATCTGTTGAAATTAAAGAAAGGTGCGATTTGAGGACAAAGTGTTAAATATATTGTATATATTAGTCATTAGTCAAAGGAGATAATCTCTCTAATATTTCGGTTATACGTATATTATGTAATTAGTCTCCTAGTAATTAGTTTCCGAGTTTGTAGCCTAGGATATTGCTAAACTGTTGTATATATTTTTGGGGAAAGGAATGAGAAAGACAAGGAAAATATTCCCTAAATCTTTCATGGTATCAGTTAGCCTAGGGTTCTAATCTCTCTAATTTCCGCTGCACCCTATCTCTGTTCTTCCGCCCAATTACTCCTTCTCTCATGGGGAACTTCAAATCATCCTTCCATCCGGCTCTTGCCGTTCCCAATATCAAAAATAATGTTCCCATCACCCTTGAGATGGAGAACGTCCAATATTCTACATGGGTGGAATTATTCAAGGTTCACGCAAAATCTCACAAAGTTCTTCACCATATCATTCCTCCGGCCAAGGGCAAGGAGCAACCTCCTCCATCTACGGATGCGGAAAAAGAATTATGGACGACCTTGGATGCCACGGTTCTCTCGTGGATTTATTCTACTATTTCTCGTGACTTTTTGAACACCATTATTGAGCCTGAATCTACGGCTATGGAAGCTTGGGATAGGTTGCGTGACATATTCCAAGATAATGAACACTCTCGTGCCGTGGCGTTGGAACAAGAATTCTCCACCACTTCTATAGAGGATTTCCCAAATGTTTCCTCTTATTGTCAACGTCTCAAATCCCTTGTGGATCAATTGAAGAATGTTGGGGCTCCGGTGTCCGATAGTAGAATGGTGTTACAGTTGGTTGGGGGACTTACTCGACCGTACCGAGGTGTGGGTACATTAATTCGCCAAAGTAATCCTCTGCCGCCCTTTTATAAGGCACGTTTCATGCTCACTTTAGAAGAAGCCGGTTTAGCTAAGGAGGCAGCAACAGAGTCCGCTATTGTGGCCACGACAGATGGTGGTCAGAATCACGGAGAAAAATCGGGACACAACAAAGGAAAAAACTTTTCTGGCCGGGGCAACAACAACAGTGGCCGAAAACATTTCGGGTCTGGTGGTGGCCGAAACTCCGGCGGCAGCAAGGGTGGAGGCCGGGATCATCAGTCCGGCAGCCACAGTGGTCCGCACGGTAGACAACAGACGCAATGGCAGCCACAGTAGGGTCCGGGTTCATTTCCTTGGGGGTGATATAACCAGGGCTGGCCCATACCCCCTTGTCCATACCCAACTCAAGGTTGGGCCAGACCCCAATCCATTCCTAAAATGCGGCAGTAGCCTGGTGTGTTAGGCCCAAGACCACAGCAGGCATATGTCCAGCAGTCAGCATAACCGGCTTCACTTGGTCAGTCCGGGTCCTTTGCTCCTACGGATATCGAGGCGGAAATGCACACTATGTCTCTTCAACAACCCGATCCGTCTTGGTACATGGATACCGATGCAACGTCTCATATGACCTCCTCTTCCGGTAATCTCTCTTCTTATTTTAATTTGAGCACTTATCCAAATAATGGCATTGTTGTTGGTAATGGTCATACTATTCCTATACTCGGTTATGGTCACACTAAATTACCTCCCACTGTTACTTCCCTTTCCTTAAAGAATGTTCTTCATGCTCCCAAACACATAAAAAATCTCATTTCTGTCAGAAAATTTACCACCGATAATTCTGTGAAAGTTGAGTTTAATCCTTTTGGGTTTTCTGTGAAGGATTTTTGGACGGGGAAGCCAATCATGAGGTGTGATGGCCAAGGGGACCTTTTATCCTATTACCAACAACCAATCTTATCCTTCAACCTTCGCCGCCATCTCTCCTTAGCTTTGGCTTGATCGGTTGGGTCATCCGGGTGCTCCTACTTTAGATGTTCTTAGGCATAATAAAAGCATTGATTGTACTAAACTTCCTAGTTCTAGCATTTGTGGTTCTTGTGTTTATGGCAAACATGTTAAGTTGCCTTTCGTTTCTTCTAATTCAAACACTCTTATGCCTTTTGATATTATTCATAGTGACTTGTGGACATCTCCCATTTTGAGTTCTACGGGCCATCATTATTATATTGTGTTCTTGGATGATTTTTCGAAATATTTATGGACTTTTCCTATAGCTAAGAAATCGGATATTTATGATATCTTTCTAAATTTTAAAGCCCATATATTCACACAATTTGAACGAAAAATCAAAAATATTCAATGTGATAATGGAAGGGAGTTTGATAATGGTCCGTTTTGGGATTTTTGTAAACGCAATGGCTTGTCTTTTCGTCTTTCTTTCCCCCATACTTCTTCAAAAAATGGGAAAGCCGAGCGAAAACATAGAACTATCAATAATGTCACTAGAACTCTCCTTGCTCATGCTTCTTTACCACCTTCTTTTTGGCACCATACTTTGCAAATGGCCACATACCTCCTCAATATCATTCCGAGTAAGTTGTTGGGTAATAAGTCTCCTTTGGAGATTCTTTATCAACGGGTTCCCTCTTATTCTCACTTGCGGGTTTTCGGGTGTTTGTGATACCCTCTTATTCCATCTACCAGCATTAATAAGTTACAACCAAGGTCTACTCCTTGTGTATTTTTGGGTTTTCCTCCTAATCATCGAGGCAACAAGTGTTTTGATTTATCGTCTAATAAAATCATTATTTGTCGCCATGTCTTGTTTGATGAAAATGTGTTCCCATTTGCTAAACTTCATTCTCCATCTACTGCCTCGTATGATTTTCTAAATGATGCATTACATCRTTCTGTTCTTCATCATTTMACCSAAGCTCATGATYMCCCAKAACYCGCCCAGCCCATTTCTCCTRCTCACTCACCCACGGCCCAACTCCATTCCCCTCCCTCAGCTGCTGGTGCCCACTATCCTTTAGGTTTGCAAGAGGCGCATGGGCCTCATTCCTCACCCAGCCCAAATCGTGCCTCTCCTACCTCTTCTTCTCCTTTGGCCCAGCTACAAAATGAACCAAATGCTCCCACTCCCACCTGAATTCCAGTCCAACAGCCCTCCATTGTGACTCGTAGTCAAAATGGCATTTTGAAGCCAAATAAAAAATACTTTTCCAATGTTGCTGTCACGAGGTCTCATTTACCTCGTAATTCGATCGCGGCTTTGCGTGATCCGAATTGGAAAATGGCCATGGATGATGAATTTGATGCTCTTATTAAAAATAAGACGTGGGAGTTGGTGCCCCGTCCACCTAATGTAAATYTTATTCGTTCTATGTYGYTTTTTACTCATAAAGTCAAGTCTAATGGTGATTTTGYGAGGCATAAAGCCKGTKTTGTAGGTGATGGTAAAACRRAACAGGTTGGCATRGATTGTGGCGAGACATTTAGTCCYGTTGTCAAACCAYCTACAATCCGTACTYTTCTTAGTCTTTCATTYTCGAAGGCYTGGTCTATWKATCAGTTGGATGTTAAGAATGCTTTCTTACATGGTGAGCTYCAGGAAACTMTCTATATGCATKAACCAGTTGGGTACAGAGATRGGATTCATCKAGATTATYTTTGTCTCTTGCGTAAGTCTCTTTATGGACTTAAGCAGGCACCCCGATCTTGGTATAAGCGGTTTGCTGATTATGTGTTGTCTCTTGGATTTACTAACAGCAGGATGGATAATTCTTTATTTATCTATCGTAAAGGGTCTGACATGGCTTATCTTTTATTATATGTTGATGATATTATTCTGACTGCTTCTTCTGATGCTCTCCGATGTTCTATCATGGCTCTTCTTAGCTCTGATTTTGCTATGAAGGACCTCGGTCTTCTGAATTATTTTTTAGGTATTGTTGTGACTAGACATAAGGGTAGTTTATTTCTCTCACAGCGTAAATATGCCGAGGAGATAATTGACCGCGCAGGGATGTCATCGTGTAAACCGTCTCAGTCTCCAGTTGACACGAAGTCGAAGGTTGCCGCTACTACTAGTGCTAATTTTGATGATACGTCTCTGTATAGGAGCCTTGCAGGGGCTCTACAATATCTTACATTCACCAGGCCGGATATTTCTTATGCCGTTCAGCAGGTTTATCTTCATATGCATGACCCGAGGGTTGATCATATATCTGCTCTCAAACGAATTATTCGATATGTACAGGGTACTTTTGATTTTGGTCTACATCTATATCCATCCTCTATTTCTTCTCTGGTTGCATATACTGATGCAGATTGGGGTGGGTGCCCTGATACAAGACGTTCGACGTCTGGTTATTGTGTTTTCTTGGGTGATAATCTGATATCTTGGTCATCTAAACGCCAACCCACATTGTCCAAATCTAGTGCAGAGGCCGAATATCGTGGGGTGGCGAATGTTGTCTCCGAGTCATGCTGGATTCGAAATATTCTCTTGGATTTACATTGTCCGATTAAAAAGGCTACTCTTGTTTATTGTGACAATGTTAACGCTATTTATTTATCAGGAAATCCAGTTCAACATCAACGAACAAAACACATAGAAATGGATATTCATTTTGTTCGAGAAAAGGTTGCACGTGGGGAAGTTCGAGTTCTGCATGTGCCTTCAGGATATTAGATAGTAGATATCTTCACTAAAGGTCTTCCGCGAGTTTTATTTGAGGAATTTCGGGATAGTCTTAGCGTCCGTCGACCTCCCTCTTAGACTGTGGGGGTGTGTTAAATATATTATGCATATTAGTCATTAGTCAAAGGAGATAATCTCTCTAATATTTCGGTTATACGTATATTATGTAATTAGTCTCCTAGTAATTAGTTTCCTAATTTGTAGCCTAGGATATTGCTAAACTCTTGTATATATTTTCGGGCAAAGGAATGAGAACGACAAGGAAAATATTCCCTAAGTCTTTCACAAAGGTTATGCAAATAACATAGATAAATGATTATATCCGAGCGCAAGAAAAAGAGAGAAGTATCATTTATATATTTTACATTTAAAATACGTGCATTACTTACGTGAACCGATATACCATTATGAGACCCTGTGCTGGAGATTCTCTATTTGCAAATTAGAATGTTGAATTTTTGACTATAGATTACGATCTAGACACATCAGTACAAAAACAGCTTTCTAGAACAGACATTTAAGAACGGTTATTGAGGCTACCTTCTAAAATGTTAGCCAGTATCATTTTTGTAATAAAAAGATGTATGCTAGAACGGATATTATAATATACGTTCTAAATAATTGCAGTCCTTCATATCTAGAACGTATATTGTAAAATACGTTCTAGAATATTCACTTTTAGAACGTATTATTTGAATAAGTTCTAGTATAGTTAGTTATTTAGAACGTATATTATAATTCGTTCTAGTATATTTAATAGTTTAGAATGTATATTATAAATACGTTCTAGTATGTTACATTTTTTAGAACGTAGATCATAGATACGTTCTAGTAAAAATTATCTAGAACAGATTAATTTATATTACCTTCTAGTATGTAATAAGTTTAATTAAATTAATATTAGAAGGAAAAAGATTAATATTCATTTTGATATAAAACCCATCGTCTGCCTCTCCTCCATCTCCTTGCAACGGCCACAAGAAATCTTGAAGAATTGAACCACGTCAACGAGCCACCTAGAATAACCATGTCAAACATACAAAACCCAAAATCTGAATCGAAGCCTAATTAGCCCCAAACCTAAAATGAGTTGGGCCCGATATGCCGCACCGCGTACTGTCAGATAAAGGACCACATCACCGGCAGCTTCCACCACCATGTCGCGCCGCCGATAGCGAGGTCTGTGGGTTCTTAAAATCGTATGGAGAAGGAGGCACGGACGGCGGGGATGGTTGACGAGGGGTGATAATAGATTCCGGCCGAGCTCGGGTACGTGGTGGGGTCGAATTACTGGGGGAAAGCAATCACGACGGCGATGGTGAAGGCGGTGGTGAACGACGTGTTCTTGGAGTGGGAGCACCTGGATCTGGAAAAGCACCCATCTGTATTTTTAGGTTGAATTCCCTTAAATGAAAAAGAAGATAGAACTTTAGAACTCTCGATAGGACCTTGAATCTATTTATCTTTCCTAGCTATCGTACCTATATGTAGTTATATTCCATTTCATCTATTATTAACCGAGTGTTTACGGTGAAATCTGTTGATTTGATTATAGCTCACATAGCGACGAAGACACTCCTGCCAAGATGCAGAACGAACAGGGACAAAACATGGATCTTTACATTCCCCACAAATGGTATGAACAAATTATTTTCATCTTTAAAACCATTTTTGTTACAAGAATGAATGTAGGCACAAATAATATTTTTGATAATTGTCATGTGCTAGGTTTTTAATGTGTTAAATTCATTTGCTATTTGTTTAGATCTTTTTAATTATCAATATTAAATCGTGAGTAATTATTGTGATATTAGGCTAATATTTGGCTATTTTATGTAGCTCTGTAACAAACTTGTTGATTACCTCAAAGGATCATGCGTCGGTGTAGATTAACGTCGGGCATTTGGGTGAGAATGGTGTTTACACTGGTGAATTCTCAACTTTTGCTCTTTGTGGTTTCATCCGTGCTCAGGTAAATTCTTGTTTACTAACACTGGATTACTAGATATTTCTCTTGTATACTAACTAGAATATAAGTAGATATTGTGTTATCTGGTTTTATGAAGTTTTTTCCATGTGTTTTTTGTTTGTTTGTTCTTATCTCTACTGAGGAGCTATGTTTGAAATTTCATATGTTCTTCACTTCTTCATGTCATCTTTGTGGAGTGTAATAATTCTAATTTGTTGAAATTCTTATCCCTTAAAGATAAAGACACATATTTATTTTCCCGTGATTAATAAAATAATGTTGGTTCATACAGTTAGAAACATTTTCCATTGGTGCCCCTATGTCTAATTGTTTATTATTTTTCTTTGTTTGTTTCTGTTGAAGATAGTACGGTTCTATTACAACTTTCCCTTTGTTACCTATGGTTATCTAACAATTTATTTGTTCAGAAATATTTTACTGGCTTTCTATATTTATTTTTGATATTTGATATTCTTATGAATTAAAAACTGTTATTTGCATCTGTTCAGGGTGATGCTGACAGCGCTCTGGATCGCTTCTGGCAGAAGAAGACACTTGATGCCAAGAAGTAGTGTGCCATCAATCCTATGTTGGAATCAATCAAGAATCAATCAAGACAAATTAAGGGATCAATCATACAAACAAGAATCAATCGAGATCCCTTAAATTAGTTTTTTAAATTATTCTCTTTCCTTGTACAAATCTTCTTTGACCTTATATAAAGGAGTCTGTAATTACTTATAAAAACACACAACAATGAATAAGAATCACTTTAAAATCCAATACCATGTTATAACATGATATCAGAGCAGATTATGATTCTAGGAACTCAGAACTAGATCATCATCGTTCCAATACCTTCTCAGCCTTTCTTTTTTGTTCCAACACCTTCTCGATTTTTTATTTCAGTTTTTTGATCAAGGCAGTAGCCTCTTCCTTCTTTTCTTTCCCTAAAAAGAAAACATAAAATCCAAAATGTCAAACGATCCACAGACAACCCTCACAGCCAATACAACCAACACAAATAACACAGCACATAATGAATTAACCCTCCAGATTGCAAATCTAGTACGAAATTCCGACAATGTTACACTCGAATTTAAACTGGATGGGAACAACTACCCACTGTGGTCTCGACTCATGAGAGTGGCCATCGGAAGCAGAGGAAAATCCAGCCACATTAATGGACAACCACCACCACCAAACGTAGCAGATCCAACCTATTATCAATGGGAAGAAACAAATTAGTCTGTTTTCTCATGGCTCATACAAAACATGGAAGGAAAATTAGTAACAAACTTTGCTCAACATCAGACCGCCAAGGCCGTATGGGACAGCCTGGAAATCACGTACGGGAGTGGAACAGACCCGTTCCAAATCTATGATTTGGAGGTAAAAGCCAACAAAGTCAATCAAGGCCAACTTACCTTGGAGGATTACTGGAATCAATTATAGGCGATATGGCTCACCATCGACCGAAGAGAGCCGAACCCTCTCGACTGCTGCGACGAAGGAATCAATAAATACAGGAAAATCATCGCAAACCGTCGATTATACCAATTTCTTCCCGGATTAGATACCAAGTATGATGGTATTCGGAGAGATATACTCAAAGAGATACCGATTCCCTCAGCCGAATCGGCGTTCTCAAAAGTGAGAAGGGAGGCCGCCCGACTACAAATCTTGCAACCGGCAACCAACCCCACCGATTCGGACTCATCATCGGGAGTAGGAGCCGGATTCAAAGCTCGCAACACCGCACCACGGCCAGAGGGACACTGACAGCCAACCGGAGGACCTCAAACTCGCTCCGGAAACCCGTCATTGTGAGGAAAAGTGGACAAATCGAAGCTTCAGTGCACTCACTGTGGAATACAAAAGCACACCAGAGAGATGTGTTTCCAACTCGTTGGATATCCCGACTGGTAGGAATATAACCACAAAATCCCACAGGCGAAGGGAAGATTGGCGATTGGAGTGGACAACCATGAGGTAGCCGGAGCAGCGGTAGCGGTGAGCAGCCCGAAGGCAGACAGAAGGGGGCGTGCGGCGAATTATAACGAGGGAAGGACAGAAGTAGGGTTTGGACAAAGGGGGAGCAGCGCGGCGGGTTATGACAAGGGAGACGAGGGAGAGACAGGTATAGAGTTTGGTGATTTGCCACTAAACCCTTTACTTTCCTCCAATTTACAATTTAACCCCCTACTCCCATTCAAATACGAAACCATCCCCATGCTTTACAAAACAAACCCATTTTCTTACATAATACTAAAACTAACCCTATATTTTGTAAAAATGCTCCCTTAAATATTTCCACTGCAAACCAAGCCCAAAAATTTTGTGATAAAAAGGATAGAGGATGGATTTTTGATTATGGGGCCACAGATATAATGACTTTTGACAAAACTGATATTCTTGAGTCATCAAAACCACTCCGAACGCATGTTCAAACTGCCAGTGGTGACTTAACTCGAGTGGAAGGGGCTGGAACTATAGAGATTTCTCCCACTTTACGACTTTCAAATTATCTATATGTTTCATCACTTTATCATAAGCTAATGTCAATTAGCCATGTCACCAAAGAACTTAACTGTACAATGCTGATGCATCCTCACTTTTGTTTTCTACAGGATATCAGGACGGGGGAGATTATTGGACGTGGCACTGAGCAAAATGTGTTGTACTATGTGGATGAGATAACTCAACAAGGCAAAGTAATGCTTGCTCATGGATCTACAGACCGAGAAACCTGGCTTTGGCACCGACGGTTGGGGCATCCCTCCACGGGTTATCTCAAGCTTTTATTCCCAAAACTAGTGCAAAATAAAAATTTATCTTGTGAAACTTGTGTTTTGGCTAAGAGCCACAAACAATCCTTTAAACCAAATAATACACAAGTTAACTCTATATTTTCTTTGGTACACTCTGATGTTTGGGGTCCCTCACCCATTGTG
>BMAC01000811.1:165299-178435 GCA_014905375.1 Phtheirospermum japonicum | reverse complement strand
AAGTGAGATTGACCTACTAAGTTGGTTGCCAATGCCAGTTTCGGAAGTAGATCCAACAGAGAAAGTTAACTTCGCCACTGAGCCAATCTCAAACACTGAAGCACAATCTACAGCTCCGCTGCCAGAACCTATGTCTCCTTTGCCACTGATATCCGAGGTAAGAGTTTCGGAACCTACCTATATTTATGAGTCTTCTAACAATCTTTTTCCAGCGATTGAACAGGAAGAGAATATGATAGTTAGTGATACTGGTCGATATGTGTTACCACCCAGGAGTAATCGAGGAATTCCTCCCAAACGATATACCCCCGAGAAAAATGCGAAAAAAACTCAGTACTCTATTGGGAATTACGCCAAAGGAAATCTAACCAAAGTTGCTACAGCCTACAAAGCAGCTTTGTATGAAGAAGAAATCCCACAAACAGTAGAAAGGGCCCTCAGATCAGAACACTGGAAGAACGCTATGAAAAAGGAGATGGATGTGTTAGCCCGAAATCATACATGGGATAAATGCCAGTTGCCAGAAGGAAAAAAATTGGTAGGATGCAGATGGGTGTTCACAGTTAAACAAAAATAAGATGGATCTGTTGAACGATACAAAGCTCGGCTAGTTGCAAAAGGGTACACACAAACATATGGGACAGATTATGCAGAAACCTTCTCACCGGTGGCAAAGATGAACACTGTTAGAGTTCTACTCTCCATTGCCATCAACAAAGATTGGATACTTCATCAGTTTGACGTTACAAATGCATTTCTTCATGGGGAATTGGAAGGAGAGGTTTACATGGAAGCACCCCAGGGCCTCTCAATTGAATTTGAAGATGGTGAGGTTTGCAGATTAAAGAAAACCTTATATGGACTTAAACAGTCCCCGGGGGCTTGGTTTGGGAGGTTTTCCACAGCTATGAAGAAATATGGGTATCAACAGAACAACTCAGATCACACCCTATTTCTGAAGAAACGAGGTAAACTGCTTACCTGTTTGATTATTTATGTAGACGATATGATCATAACAGGTGACGATTCAGAAGAGATCAAGAAGTTGAAAGAGAATTTGTTTAAAGAGTTTGAGATGAAGGATCTAGGGAACTTGAAATACTTCCTCGGGATCGAAGTACTCAGATCAAAAGGGGGAATCTTCATCAACCAGAAGAAGTACACTCTAGATCTTCTAGCTGAGACAGGAATGTTAGATTGCAAACCAGCTGATATACCCATCGTTGTGAATCATGGGCTACGAATCGTGGAGGGGGCAAAACTAGCAGATCGAGGGAGATACCAGCGACTTGTAGGGAAACTGATCTATCTTTCTCATACCCGACCAGATATTGCCTACGCTGTTAGTATTATAAGTCAGTTTATGCACCGACCTCAAACTAATCACTTGGAGGTTGCGCTAAGAATTATAAGATATCTGAAAGGAACCTGCTGTTTAAGAAAACCGGACATCTGGAGATACAAGCCTATACAGATGCAGACTGGGCTGGAAATCCAATCGACAGAAGATTCACAGCTGGATACTTTACCTTTGTTGGAGGCAACCTCGTCTCTTAGAGAAGCAAAAAGCAAATAGTAGTGGCCCTCTCAAGTGCCGAAGCAGAGTTTAGAGGAATCAAAAGTGGTTTAACTGAGGTTCTTTGGTTAAGAAAACTATTGGTTGAATTAAATCTCCATTCATTGAAAACATGCCAAATGTTTTGTGACAACAAAGCAGCCATCAGTATCTCACAAAATCCAGTGCAACATGACAGAACGAAACACGTCGAGGTGGATAGACACTTTATCAAAGAAAAGATCGAGGGTGGAATCATGGCGCTACCATTTGTGCGATCAAAAGATCAGCTCGCTGACATCTTGACCAAGGCCATAAATTCCAGAAGTTTTGCAGAAATTCTCGGCAAGTTGTGTATCAGTGATCCCGCCACTTAACTTGATGGGAAGTGTTGGAATCAATCAAGAATCAATTAAGACAAATTAAGGGATCAATCATACAAACAAGAATCAATCGAGATCCCTTAAATTAGTTTTTTAAATTATTCTCTTTCCTTGTACAAATCTTCTTTGACCCTATATAAAGGAGTCTGTAATTACTTATAAAAACACACAACAATGAATAAGAATCACTTTACAATCCAATACCATATTATAACACCCTATGGTTTTTTTTTTAGTTTCCTTAATTCATCTAGGCGTGTACAGAAATTACTTGAAAACTAGATTTCTAAAAAATGTCTTCAATAAGCTATATTTGTCGAAGGTAGCTGGACAACAACTTTGGTATTAGGGTTTATCTTTTTCATCGTATAGCCTCTTATATTCAAGATCTCGTTGGTCCATGGATTCAAAGGGAGGAAGCCAAAATTACTGCTTGGGAAAACCTGCAGAAAGCAAAAGTCAAAGCTACAATAAGAAAACTAGAGGTAAACTGGAGCCTCATATTTTCACTTTCAACACTATTTGTGTGTGTATATATATATATATATAATCACAATATTTGAAGATTTTTTCATAAGTTGATTGATTTTTGCGTGATTTAGATGAAATTGGAAAAGAAGAGGTCGTCGTCCATGGATAAAATAATGAACAAACTGAGATCCGCACAAAAGAAGCCCCAAGAAATGAGAAGCTCCGCTCTGACCAATCAGTCCAACCATCAAATCGAGAGACCCTCCGATCGAGCATTGTCCTTCCTAAGGACTCGGCCCATTGGATCGTTGAGTGGATGCTTCAGATATTTGGCTTGCTATGGGCTTCAAGATGTGTGGTGTGGTACGTTCTTAGCTTCCAATTTTCTAATGTGGGGTAATTGTAAAAGACATAATACCCAAGGAGGTATTTGTAATTTTAAATGACTAGTGAGTTTATGTTTTTTTAATCTAACTAAATTTCATGTTCATTTTTATTTTCTAGGCATACATACATGAAAGTGCAAAAAAGATGTAGGAGACGAGATGACTGCAAATGGACACACGAAAAATGAGGTAGATTCAGTCTTGCTGGACAATGATATTTTGGAAAATCTTATTAGTGCATGTTTTCTGAAATTCGGGTTGGCGAAAAATCATGGATTGCTTTGGCAAAGGGATGATGGTATTGTTTGTTTTAATTATGTACATCAATTTGAAATCTATAATTCAATATGGAAAAGAGATGCATATGTTTATAGAATTTTGTGGATTAAGTAAGTGATTAGTTAATCTACTTCCAGAGCCTAAGTGATTAGTTCATATAATATTGATTGAACCAGTTTGATTGGTTTTTGACTAATTTGAATTTAAAATGGTTATTTAAGGATTGGGTAGATCACATGTTCTTAGTCGAGTGAGTGATTCGATTTGATTTTCAAAAAAAAAATAAAAATCATGGGTTTAAACTGTAAAGTAAATTAAATATTTTATTAAATATTCGAATGATTAGAAAACCAAACGAAAAGAAAAAACAGTAGCCTAAGTACCAATAAGAGATGCTCTGTTTCGCGCTTCATTACATTGTTTGCCATAAATGTTTGTGACAAAGTTGATTTAAGCATTAGTATACAAATTATATCAACTTGTCTAGTCTTGTTTGAGATTTTGATTAAGTGAAGTCATATGTTTGGTAGGTTTTCTGATTATGAAGTTGCGAAATGTTGAATTTCAATTGATTTTGTTACTGTTTTGTTTTATTTCACCATTTTGTTAGTGTAACAGAACTAAAATAAGGATAAGTGATTTCCTGTTTTCTTTTTTTCTTTCTATCCCATGCAGTGACAATGTAAAATTTGAAGGTTTATGATTTTAAAAATAAGTTTTAAATTTACGATGTTGTTAACAATATTAAATAATGCTGTTTACCAATATCGACCAGAATAAAATAAAAATATGCAGTGGAAATAAAAGTTAAGAAAACGATAGAACAAATTCAGTTCACAAGTAAAAGTACTTGTGAACTTGGGTATACAAACCCGAAAACTATATTACTTTCTTGTTTTCCGATCAATACAAAAATATTAGGTAATATATGAAAACTAAAGTATCAAAACACATGATACTAAATACTTGTCGTCTAGGTTGAACAAGCTCTTCTCCGTTGGTCACGCAACTTCGAATAGCTTGTCGATCTTGAACAATGACTCCAAGTAGTCTTCGTATTCTTCCCTTGCTCGTGCGTCTTGCGTCGTGCTCTGCTTCAGAAATCTGCGCGTAAAAGAATGTCTCACCAAGTTTAGTAATCCCTTGTCTTAAATAGACAATTCTAAAATCTTAAACTTGGTAAATAAGCATACTAAAATCTAGACACAATCTAAGAAAATAAAGTCTTATAAATAAATTAGGAAACACAATCTAAAGTTCCTAATTACTTTTGTGCTTAAGAAAGGCAAATAACAAAATAGGAATTATTGCCAAGAATAAATTTCTCAACAATCTCCCCCTTTTGCCTTTTTGGACAAAACACTACGACGCAATAAACCTAAAAATACTAACTCCCCCTAAGTTGGAAAACTCCCTCTAAACAAAACACCAAATATTGTTAAAAATCCAAACCAACATTGTTCAAAATAACACTTAACAAAACAAATCGGAATAAAGAAACTTATTGACTTCGAACCCTCTTCGAACGACAAGAGAATGTCGAAGTTCCTTCACCCCTATCCTCCTCTTCTTCTTCTGCATTCTCTTCATTTTCCTCAAAGCCTTATTACTAGAGCGAATTTACTTCCTTCGCTTTTCCTGAGGAACACTGGCCAAGGTTTCGGCAGCAACAACATCTTCTCCACCAACATCATCTCCAGAAGCATCTTCATCAACAGCTTCGGTATCCACGTCAACATCATCTCCCCCTTTTTGACCAGAAAGCGAAAGGGCCTTCAAGAGACAGACACGAAGAGCCTTTAGCTGAGTCAAATTCAAATCAATAGAAGCCACATGTGCACGAAGGACCTACGCAAAAATGTGGATCATGTTGGGAACGTCCCTTCTAACATCACTAGCAACATTAGCCCGAAAAGGGGCTTGCCACGACAGATCAATAACTCTAGCACCTGCAGTATGCTGGCCTCTTAAAGCAAACCAATCTGCTTCACCCGTGAGCACATCATCGGAACGAAGTGTCAAACCCTGGTTCTCCATCAAGCTGAAAATCAAAGAAGGAAAACACAATGAGGCCGCGGACTTCGTGGTGGCAAACTTAGCAATAATATCTAAAACATGCTGCCCAAAACTAAATTTGATTCCTCTCCCAAGCCTATACAAGAACTGGGCCTGCGGCCGCGTAACACACGTTGTGTTCTTGGAGGGAACACAATTACAGATAGCAATTTTATGCACAATAGAATAAAGAGATAAAAGGCGAATACTGGGGAGCTGCTCAAACCACGAATTAACCAGACCACCAGACAAAAACAAAACTACCTAATTCATATCATCAACCGTCGAGTCACCCCGGTATGCCTCAGTGCCAAACAACTCATCAATCAAAGCAAGTGTGAAAGAGAACACCTTGCCACGTACATATACTTTGCCATAATTTACGGACTCCAAATCAACCATAGAGGGCAAAAGATTGGCATAAAACTCGACAACTATATCTCGTAAAAAAGGCATTGCCGTGGAAACGGTGGAATACATACCTTTGTGTTGAATATAGGCAATCAGATTGTGTTTCACAAATAGCTCAACCGGGACTCGGCGCTCAGCGATCATGTGGCAAGTCTGATACGTGGCAAACAATTTGGCAGCCTCAGAAGTCAAGAACTTCTTCGAAAGGGGAACCATATCCTCAAGCTCAGGGGTCTGAGATGCAGCACTTGTAGAGGAATCGGAGTGATCATAAGGCATAGAAGGAGGCAAAGTATGAGCAGGAGAACTTGCATCAGGAGTAGCGGAACTGGAGGACGAGGCAGACTTGTTCTATGGCAATGTTTGTATCGGGGAACCAACACCGGGACCAACAACAGCCTTACATGCTGCCTTTTTCTTCTTCTTTTCCTTCTTGCAAGCAGAAAGTATATCACGTAGAGGCATATCAAATGAGGAGTCAGGGGAAAACTCGAACAACTCCGGATCAAACTCGGTTTGATCATCGTGAACAGGGGATGGAGGATAACTAACATTCGGTGGCTTAGATGAGCTTGTCACCTCTCCGGTGATAAAATCCAAAACAGTGTAGGGAGGGGATGAATACTCTGTTGCAGTAGAGGCAGGAAAAACTTTGACTTTCGCCTGACCTGATCTCTTGTCAGCTAATCTCACAAGCTGTTTCCGGCGAGACTTCTTCTTCGCCGATAGACTGGGAGCCGAAGGCAATGGAGGCACAGCTCCTTCAGCCGGAGCAGGGATAAAATCATCATCGTCGGGATCAGACATGGTCACAACCTCCTCAGCAAGATTCGTGTGCTCAAGCGGCACACGTCGTCTCGGCCCTGCTTGGCTTTTCCGAACAGCGGGCGGTACAACGCCGGACGGTATATTTCGCAGGCGCCGTGATATTTTCAGAGTAGGGTTCCCCACTCGACCGAAAGTCTCTGCCACAAAAGCTATATCCGGGGGATTATCAACATCAATTTCATTCCCTGGCTGACCTGGGAATACCTGGGCTTCAGGCACGGCGTCAATCGGTGACGGAACTGGAATGGCAGTGTGAGAATCGTGTGCCGGCAAGGTTGGTGGCGATGTTGTTACCGGCGGTGGGATGGAAGAGGAACCACCACCAATTTCTTCGCATATGTCCAGCCCACCAACTCTTGGGTAGGGCGCAGGAACCTGTTCACCGGAGCAGCGGAACTCTGCCGGCAATTCTGGAATAGAAGAGGGTGGCAGAGAGTTTGTCATCCTGCAAATCCACAGAAACACAAGAGAAAACAAGAAAATCGAGATAATTGGAGAGAGGTTAGGAAGCTTGAGAGTTCAATTCGAGAAGGTTTAATGATCAAACGGTAAAAAATTCAGGTATAAATCCAAAAAAAATGATCGTTGAAGGAGAGAGAAAATAGAAAGAATAAGGAAACAATCCTAAATTAGCCACCAGCGGATTTTTGGGTTATTTAAAAACACGATTTTTATTACCTTCTAAAAAGCGCCACTCCTCCTCAGATTAGGCTACATGATCATATTAACAATCCTATTATCTCTTTCATATATATATTTTTTTAAAATAAGCAAAATTGCACAGCCCTTAACACAAAATTGGCCGAAGTAAAAAGCTACAAAAATTGAACCATCAGCTCAGTAGTATCAATTTTGTGCAATGTTAATTTTCACTCACCAAATTTACCCAGCCATCCAATTTCAACTCCACTGAAACACTTAGTTAGCTAGATTCAAAACAAAATTAAGAGATTTCTCGAAAGACAAGAACACATGCAACAGTACGCACAGCAAGATAGCATCTTCACAATGTATGAATGTCCTACGGGATGCCTAAAAATCATGACCTAAAAGAATATACAAAAACATATTATGATTTCAGTGACTTGATTCAATGTTGCTTTTTATTACTGATAACATTATAAACTAACATTGCCTTAGGTGAAGTCAATGAAAACTTACCCCTTAACCCAAGTTAATGACTACGTCAAGATCTCTCAAGAAGGTGAAATTTAAAGATTGGATCAATTTGTATCCATATTTTCTTCATCCTTTTTAGGGAATCGAATATTTAATCTTCAGCAATTGCTTTTTAAAACCTTTTGTTTTTGGACCTGGGAGAAAGCCAGTTTCTGCGGGCAAGCTCCACAATCACCCAATTGAAGAGGTTGGTTCTTTTTGCCATCACTTTTATTCCAACACAGGACCTTATCGCACTTTCAATCAAACTCAATGCATTAGGATTATGTATGAAAAGAAAGATAAAAATGCATGCAAAAGTATACAGATGTTGTGACTGATGTTGATAATAGGTGTCACAACATCACAAACCAACATTGGTTTAGACAATGCACATACCGAGATCTCTTCTCAAACGAGAGAAGGTCTCGAAATCTAATGACTTCGTGAAGATGTCAGCAAGCTGATTATCTGTTCCAATATACTCAAGGCTAACAATCTTCCTCTCAACTAGGTCTCGAATAAAGTGGTACCTTATGTCAATGTGTTTGATTCGAGAATGCTGGACTGGATTTTTCGATATTTCAATGACACTGGAATTGTCACACAGTATAGTCAAGATACTACTGTGCAGACCACAGTCCTCTATCATCTGGTTCATCCATAGTAATTGTGTGCACACACTTCCAGCTGCAATATACTCGGCTTCAGCTGTAGAAAGAGAAATACAATTTTGCTTCTTGCTGTACCAAGAGATTAAATTATTACCCAGAAAAAAACATCCCCCAGTAGTACTCTTTCTATCTACTACATCCCCAGCCCAATTAGAATCAGTGTACCCTATAAGTTCAGTACCAGTATCCTTTGTGTACCACACACCTAGTTCAGTTGTACCAGCAATATACCTTATTATTCTTTTAACTGCTTTTAAGTGTGACTCTTTTGGATTAGACTGATATCTAGCACATAAGCACACACTATACATAATATCTGGTCTACTTGCTGTCAAATACAACAGACTCCCTATCATAATTCTGTACATGGTGTTATCAACACCCTTACTAACATCGTCTCTCGACAGCTTCACAGCCTTGCCCAGTGGGGTTTTCTTGAAGGTTTCACCTTCTAAACCAAACTTTTTGACTAAGTTCTTTGCATATTTAGTCTGGGAAAGGAAAATACCATCATCAAGCTGTTTGATTTGTAAAACGAGAAAGTACGAGAGGTTACCTTCCATGCTCATCTCGAATGTATCGGACATTCGAGTAACAAACTCCTTGACCATCTGCTCGTTAGTGGATCCAAAAATAATATCATCTACATAGATTTGGACGATTAAGATGTGCTTATTAGGTTTAAGAAGGAACAAAGTTTTATCAACTTCCCCTCGTCTAAAGTTCAAATAAAGCAAATATTGAGTTAGCCTTTCATACCAAGCTCTAGGAGCTTGTTTTAAACCATAAAGAGCTTTTTTCAATTTTAAAACAAATTTTGGTTTTTGAGGATTCACAAGTCCTTTAGGCTTCTCAACATACACTTCTTCACTTAAGACTCCATTTAAAAAAACACTCTTAATGTCCATTTGATGCAATGAAATCTTCATATAACAAGCAACAGAAAGCAAAAGCCTTACCGACTCAATGCGGGAAACAGGGGTAAAAGTTTCATCAAAATCGATTCCTTCAATTTGCGTATACCCTTGTGCAACAAGTCGAGCTTTGTTCCTCACAATGTTGCCTGCTTCATCAGTCTTGTTCTTGAATATCCACTTTGTTCCCGTCATGTGGGAATTTTCTGGTCGTGGAACCAAATCCCAAACGTCGTTTTTGGCGAATTGCTCCAGCTCTTCTTGCATTGCCCGAATCCAGAACTCATCTTTGAGTGCATCCTCCACACGCTTGGGCTCTATTTTAGAAAGGTACAAAGATTCACGAATCATGGAATAATTAGTAGACAACACACGTACCTGACAACTTCTTTAAAATTTATCTGTCGCCTTCTTGTGCTCCTTTCACCTAAATCTCCGATAATTTGGCCCACGGGGTGGTTTTTCTAGATTCTGGATGGAATATCCCTCTGATGGAGATCAATGGGATCAGCTGGATCTTCTTCTTCTGAATCAGAATCTAATTCTGCGGCGGTTTGGCTTGATGTTGGTTCTGATGTTGGTATCCCAGTATCAACATTGGTATCAACATCACTCAACTTAGACGTGTCCAAATGGTTCGCACCGCCGGTTCATGGTTCGAACCGTCGGTTTCGTTTGGCCAAAAATCTCAAACCGCAACCGAACCGTGAAACCGGCCGGTTGGCGGCGGTTTCTAAATCGCCGGTTCACGGTTCGGCCACGGTTCGGTTGGCCGGTTTGATCTCGTTATTTTTTTAATTCTTTACTTTTAAAATTCATATATTTTGGTTTTTTCCCTATGTTTATTTTTAATTTTATTAAAAAAGAATACGTTAGGTTAAGTGATAAAATATTAATAACACTTTGAATTAATTTAAAAAAAAATTAAACTTGAACTATTTAAAATATTATAAGTTAAGAGATTTTAATTAGAATATTTAAAAATTTTGAAGTTAAAGTTTTCTATTATATATATATATATATATATATATATATATATATATATATATATATATATATATATATATATATATATATAAATGTATGAGGTTAAGTTAGTAAATAGAACTAATCATTTGAGATTTTGAATTAATTAAAAAGAAACTAAATCATCTAAAATATTTGAATTTGAAATAAAAAAATTATATTAGAATATTTGAAATCTTGAATTTAAGTGAGAAAATAGAAATTATATTTTTAATAAATTAAAAAAGAATTAACAATTTTCAAATATTCAATTAAAATTTGAAATTGTACTTTAAACAATTGAAATAGCGTATATATTAAATTGTAACTCCCTAACCTTAAAATCAAAGTAAACATAATTTTCTTGTATTACTTACTTTAGAGAGGATGAAAGATATAAGTTATCACAATTTTATTGAATTGTAAAAAATGATTAATATCTCCATCGCGATCGTGTGGCTATTACTTATAAGATAAGATATTTTTCTTATTGATCACCAATTCAAAATATCGAATGAGTTTGGTGTTAAAAAATGACTTGGAAAATGAATATTTTATAAATGTATAAAAAATAAAAAATAAATAAAAAACAAATCGGCGGTTTGAACTTCTGGTTCACGGTTTGAGAATTTCTCAAACCGTAACTTTATTGGCGATTACGGTTACGGTACCGGTTCGAACCGTGGTCAACGGTTAACCAAACCATTGACCACCGGTTCAAACCGGCGGTTTGGCCAGTTTGTCAAACCGCTGGACACCTCTAACTCAACTCTCTGATTTCAGGACCTGCATCTCTGTTTTGAATACCCGCACTATCATCTGAAGTAGGAGTGACATTTTCTTGAGGATTTTGAACATACACTAGATCATTATCCTTAGTAGGTTTGACTCCACTCGTTAGGTGATCGAACTTGACAATTACTGACTAAAACATGCTTCGAGTTCTAAGGTTAAACAACCTATATGCATGACTATTTTGGGAATAACCAATGAAAATACACTTATCACTCTTTGAGTCTAGTTTAGTTAGGTGGTTTCTATCGTTGAGCACATAGCAAATACATCCAAACACATGAAAATAGCTCAAATTCGGTTTTTTACCCATCAACAACTCATAGGGAGTAGCACATGACCCTGGTCTAAACACTACAAAAAAATCCGGCAGTACTGGCGGATTTCCTGACGGCCAAAAGGCCGCCAGGAATGCTGACGGGTATGCTGGCGGAAACATATACTTGCGGTTTTGCTGGCGGGCTTGGCCGCCAGTATATATTCCCGTCAGCATGCTTTCAGGGGTGAGGCGGGAATTAATCCCGCGTAACTATCCTGACGAGCCTTGCCCGTCAGGATATATTTTTGATTTAAAAAAAAAAAAAAAAAAATATGCTGGCGGCCATGGCCGCCAGCATGAGTTTTTTAATTAAAAATATATATATATATATATATATATATATATATATATATATATATATAATATATTATTATATATATTATATATATATTATATATATATATATATACGCTGACGGCCAAGATCGTCAGCCGTTTAATTGTAATCCTGACCGGCCCCTTGGCCCGTCAGTTTGTTCGAAGGATGGTATTAAAAACGTCACCAACCGAACATTACAGATGAGGCACTGTCTCGAAAAGTGGACGCTGAATTTCCTGTTTGGTTCGAGAGCTACGTGAGTCTTAATTATCTGTAAAATTAAGTGACAATCGAAATATATTATAACTTTGTAAACATAAAATTATTGTAGGCACGAGATCCTTTGAACAATGTAAATGACGATTATATGAGGTCAATTGCGTATGGTCCATCACGTGTTGTGAACACTTTCAACGGTTGTAAGATTAATGGATTTAGATTTCACAGCATTTCGTATGGGTCTGAGCGATCAACATCGAGCGCAGGAGTTTGTATAAGAGGAACAAATTATGGGCCAGATTACATGGATTATTACGGTCGTCTTCTAGAAGTGGTTCAATTGGAGTATCACGGGCTTTCAAACTTCCGGAAGGACGCTCTTGTTCAAATGTGAGTGGTTTGATCCAACTCCAGCCGGAAACGAAAATCCACCCTCAATATAAGCTCGTTGACGTCAATCATAAACGTAAATTCAATCGATACGAGCCATTTTGTACTCGCATCCCAAGCGACTCAAGTGCACTACAGTTCGTATCCGAGTTTGAAGCGAGACAAACTAGATTGGTGGGCAACTTGTCAAATCAAAGCTCGATCGACAGTGGATTATATCGAGCCTCGCGTGCCTGAACAACAGTCTTTCCAAGAAGATGTTGTCGAAACATTTCCTGCAATACAATTAGAGGATGTTGACTTCCAATTAAACGACCCCTCTCAATCACGAACACGACGAGTCGGTCAATGATGATTCAGAAGAGTCAGAAAGCGATGGACTACATTTAACTGAAGAAGACGACGGAAGCCTACGAAGATGAGTCTGAAAGTTAGGGATGAGGTTTGAAAATTTTATGGGTGTTAACGATAATCTGAACAAATTATAACGACACACACACACACACACACACACACACACACACACAACACACACACACACACACACATATATATATATATATATATATATATATATATATATATATATATATATATAATTATATACCTATGTAAAGAAAATATTATTAATAAAACTATGTTGTATGATAGATGCCTGGTAGAGGTCCCCATCATCGTCGGGTTTTCTCTCGGCTCATCGTCTTCGGGACGACATGAGGATGATGCCACCGACATGGACGTAGATGATACTGTTCCACCTACCCCGTCTGATGAGGCGGGGACGAGCACGCCTGGTACAGAGGTCAGGACTTCCGGGATCGAGGTAGTCGTGATCGGTAATAGGTAAGTAACATTTTAATCAATCTTGTTATGTGTTCAATATATAATTTAATTATTTCACATATATTGAAATAAACTTATTAATTTTTAGGTTACGGAGTCCGTCGAAGGACTTGCCGACCTATCTCAGGACTATACA
>BMAC01000811.1:141331-164242 GCA_014905375.1 Phtheirospermum japonicum | reverse complement strand
GTCAAGGAAACCGCCGGCATTCCTGGCGGGTTACAATTTCCGTCAGGATGCTACAATCCTGACCGCAAATATACTGGCGGCCATAATCCGTCAGGAGGCCGTCAGTATTTGATATACTGACGGATTTGGCCGTCAGGATTGCCGGATTTTTTTGTAGTGAAAATAAGCCCTATTAGTAATATGACATGGAGTGTTCATTGCTTCAGCCCAAAAACGTCTTGCTATGCTATTTTAAATGAGCATAGTTCTAGTCATTTCAGCGAGAGTCCTATTTTTAAGTTCGTCTTTGCCATTTTGTTGTGGAGTGATAGGTGAAGAAAATTCACGACTTATCCCCTCCGAAGTGCAGTATTTAGAGAAAAATGCATTTTCAAACTCTTTACCGTGATCAGTTCTAATCCTACCAATGTTCACATTGAAACTTACACATAACTTCTTTGTAAGATTTTTGAAAGCCTCAAAAGTTTCAGATTTTTCTTTTAGAAAATTTTTCTTTTAGAAACTCTACCCAAGTGAACCTAGAAAAATCATCGACAATAACTAAAACATACCTCTTACCACCAAGGCTCTCGACCTCAAGTGGACCCATGAGATTCATATGAAGGAGTTCAAAGCAAGAAGATGTAGTGAGACTTTGCTGGACTTGATGTGGTACTCTAGCCTGCTTTCCTTTTTGGCACACCTCGCATACATGAATGATCTTGGTGTTTATCTTAGGAAGCCCAGTCACTTCTTCTTCTTTGGCCAACCTATCCATCATATTGTAGTTGACATACCCCAGTTTATGATGCCACACCTTAGCATCACTTAGTTGAGATAACTTGCAAAAAGCATCACTGTTAATTTGATAACAATTATTTGAAGTCCTATGTCCAACAAGGATACACGGACCATTCTCCTCATAGACTTCACACTTCTCACGGTTGAATTTGACACTAAAGCCTCCATCGCACAGTTGACTTATGCTGATCAAATTTGCAGTAAGTCCTTCTACTAGCAACACATTTTCTAGGGTTACAATGCCGGGAACATGGAGAGTTCCTTGGCCAACAATTTGGCCATTTGCACCTCCACCGTACTTTACCTTTCCACCTCTAAATCTGACAATGTTGGAAAGAAGCTCCTCTGACCCAGTCATATGCTTGGAGCATCCGCTATCAAAATACCAGGCTCCAGGGACGTGTGACTTTAGGGAGGTATGGATCGTATTGCACTTGACGTTATTTTTATTGACCCACACTTGTTTGAACCTTGTGTTGGTACTGATGTTGGTATGACGGAAACCCACATTGGATTTAGCAGCCGCATTAGTTCTCTGAAAGTGTCCTCTCTCACCAATGATTTTCCAGCAAAAAGGCCGAATGTGTCCGGGCTCGCCACAATGATGGCACACGAACTGTCTTCTTCTCTTCTTGTAGTTCTTGGGTGAATTATGCTCTTAACTTGTAGAATGTGACGGTTGATTCGATTTATATTCAATTCCATGCTTCGAGGTTTCTAGGAAGCGCATCTCTAAGATTTCATCAACTCGGTTTTCATCTTTTCTAATTCAGCATCCTTCTTGGTAAGAGATGTTTCCAGGCGGACAATTATATCAAGCTGATCATCCTTTTCTTTGGTCAGTTGTTCTACTTCTTTCATGAGATCCTTGACCTTGAGTACCTGTTTTCCCCAACTGACAAACAGTTGTTGGTGCTCAACACTTAGCAGCTCGTATTCCTTATGGTAATCAGTAGTTTCAGCATTCAAGCACACGATGATGGTTTCAAGGATATCAACATGGACGTCGTCGTCCCACACAACATGGGTAAACAAGGTTGGAACAGGTTCAGTTGACTCGAAATAATTGACACCCTCAATGAAGTCAGCAGCAACCATGCTTTTCTTCCTAAGAGTGTTAGGACATTCATTCTTGTAGTGTCCCCAACCTTTACATTCATGACACTGCACCTCACTGAGAGGTCTCGTGGGGTTGGATGCATTGGGAATTGAGGATGTGGACTGAGATCTGGGAAGAGCACGTCCAATAAATTTTGGTGTAGACACCTGTGGCCTGGTCTTCGTACTTGAGCCTCCAAGGTTATTCTTCTTCTTCAAGAAACTGTTGAATCGTTGGGTAACAAATGATAATTCATCTTCCTCAAGCGTAGTGGATTCCATCTTTTTCAGAATCCCATTGAAATCAAACTCCTCATCATCTTCGTAGTTGTCTGGATTAGTATCGGAGGAAAAGGCAACGTTCTTCTCTTTTGAGTTGGAACCAAGGTGTTCCATCTCATACTGCTTAAGGTTTCCAACTAAGGTGTTGAACTCAATGTTATCAACATTTTTAGATTCTTTTATGGCAATCACCTTCATATTGTATTTCTTCGTAATAGATCTCAGCAGTTTTTCTACAAGACGAGAGTTTGTTATTGCCTCACCAAGCTCTCTGCACTCGGCTGTGACGTCTGACAATCTCATGGCGTAGTCCATGATTGACTCCTTCTCATCAATTCTCATCGCTTCAAAAGTGGGCATCAACATTCTCAGCCTTGATTTCTTCACGCTCGCAGTTCCTTCACACACACTTTGGAGTGCGTCCCATGCATCCTTTGCTGACTTGTAATTCTTGATGACTCGGTAGTAACTTGCATCTACATAGCTACACAAGGTATTGATGCATTTGGAATTCTAGTTTGCAGCAGCTGCTTCCTCAGGAGTCCAATCTACTTCCTTTTTGGGGAAGGTTTCGCCTTCACCATCAGTAAAATGTGGCTTTTCCAATCCAAGGAGGACAGTTTTCCATACACGTTCGTCGATGCTTTTTAAGTGCCAACGCATTCTTTATTTCTAGAGGGAATAACTCTCCTCGTTGAGGATCGGTGGCCTTGGGTTGCCTTCAGCATCCATAGCACCTAAAAAATAAGGATTAGTACTTAAAAGGTTAAGTAACCCGCTCTAGATGCCAATTATAAAATTTGAATCCTCAAGCGTAGTGGATTCCATCTTTTTTAGAATCCCATTGAAATCAAACTCCTCATCATCTTTGTAGTTGTCTGGATTAGTATCGGAGGAAAAGGCAACGTTCTTCTCCTTTGAGTTGGAACCAAGGTGTTCCATCTCATACTGCTTAAGGTTTCCAACTAAGGTGTTGAACTCAATGTTATCAACATCTTTAGATTCTTCTATGGCAACCACCTTAATATTGTATTTCTTCGTAATAGATTTCAGCAGTTTTCCTATAAGACGGGAGTTTGTTATTGCCTCACCAAGCTCTCTGAACTCGGCTGTGACGTCTGACAATCTCATGGCGTAGTCCATGATCGACTCCTTCTCATCCATTCTCATCGCTTCGAAAGTGGACATCAACATTCTCAGTCTTGATTTATTCACGCTCGCAGTTCCTTCACACACACTTTGGAGTGCGTCCCATGCATCCTTTGTTGACTCGCAATTCTTGATGACTCGGTAGTAACTTGCATCTACATAACTACACAAGGTATTGATGCATTTTCAATTCCAGTTGCAGCAGCTGCTTCCTTAGGAGTCCAATCTACTTCCTTTTTGGGGAAGGTTTCACGTTCATCATCAGTAAAATGTGGCTTTTCCCATCCAAGGAGGACGGTTTTCCATACACGTTCGTCGATACTTTTTAAGTGCCAACGCATCCTATGTTTTCAGAGGGAATAATTCTCCTTGTTGAGGATCGGTGGCCTTGGGTTGCCTTGAGCATCCATAGAACTTAAAAAATAAGGATCAGTACTTAAAAGGTTAAGTAACCCGCTCTATATGCCAATTGTAAAATTTGAAGGTCTATTATTTTAAAAATGAGTCTCAAATTTACGATGTTGTTAACAATGATAAACAACACTGTCTATCAACATCGACCAGAGTAAAATAATAATATGCAGTGGAAATAAAAGTTAAGAGCACGATAAAACAAATTCAGTTCACAAGTAAAAGTACTTGTGAACTTGGGTGTACAAATCCGAAAACTATATTACTTTCTTATTTTTCGATCAATACAAAAATATTAAGTAATATATGAAAATTAAAGTATCAAAACACATGATACTAAATACTTGTCGCCTAGGTTGAACAAGCTCTTCTCCATTGGTCACGCAACTTCGAATAGCTTGTCGACCTCGAACAATGGCTCCAAGTAGTTTTCGTGTTCTTCCCTTGCTCGTGCGTTATGCGTCGTGCTCTGCTTCAGAAATCCGTGCGTAAAAGATATCTTACCAAGTTTAGTAATCCCTTGTCTTAAATAGACAATTCTAGAATCTGAAACTTGGTAAATAAGCATACTAAAATCTTGACACAATTTAGGAAAATAAAGTCCTATAAATAAACTAGTAAACACAATCTAGAGTTCCTAATTAGTTTTGTGCCTAAGAAAGGCAAATAACAAAATAGGAATTATTACCAAGAATAAATTACTCAATAGACAGTAAATTGGGTTTGACTCTATTAATATAGATCGCATAATGAATGGTGCTTACACTGGTTGATATTCGATATTCTCCAGGTTTTTGGAGATTAGCAACATGGTTCTAGTTGTTGATTTTTGCAGCCTTTTTAATGTAAATTTCAGGTAATAAAATATATTTACTACATACATGTTAAATCCCCCAATACTTATTTTCTCTAATTTTTCAGCCTTTGATTCTCGATCGTGTTCTGATCCACATTATAAATTATGCTTGTTTTGTGGAAATGTGATGTCTAATCTCCCAGTGAAGACTAACCCTCAAGATTTAAAAAAGAAAAAAAAAAAAGCATAGCCCCTTAGCATGTATAATAGTCATTCTATTCTGCACGATTATGTTCTTTAAGATGGCTATAGCTGTTGATCAAGGTCGTGGATTGAATCCATTCGCCTGACCCCCAAATGCAATCTCCAATCCTTCTATCAACTTGATTACAAAATGCTCGACTTCAGTCAAACCAAGATCACCCAATCCCTCGAGCACGCCTTCGTGTTCACCAACATCCACAAGAGCTTCTCCACCAATTATTACTCAGTATGTTTCTATGATTGCTCATAAACTAATTTCTACAAGGATTAAGGTCAAAATGCTAATATGCTATTTGTTCTATTTGTTGTTTGAATTGAAATGCGTAGAAAGTAGTATATGAGGATTTCAAGAAATTGGAAAATGCTAGTGGGAAGGACTATATACACATTCGGATTAATATCTGTAGTTCACCTCTAAAATGCCGTGGTTGGTTTTTTCGTTTGTGCTTTATTACATTTTGGATTTATTTGAAATATCTATTTTTATTTATTTATATTCACGGGTTTGTTTCTATTTCACAAATTTTTAGAAATTTTTCTGATTATTGGACGTGTGAGAGTGAAACACCGCGGAATTCTTCTCACTCTGAAGGGCACAGTAATCGGTGTGAAGCTGTAAAAATAATTGGAGGTAGAATATTTATTAGTGTCGCGTATGTAAACATAGGTATATTTTTTTATTTTATATATGCTTGCTTACTTTTAATTGCAGAATTATTAACATAGGTATATTTGTAGTGGTTTATATATACAAAATTTGGAATTTGGCATGTTGTTGATAGCATTGTCAAACGGGCTGGCCCGCTCCGGCCCATCGCGGGCTGGCCCAAAATAGGGTGGCGCGGGTCAGCCCATTTTTTCGCGGACTGGGAAATCCTAAGTCCGCAACCCGGCCGCGAGCCAACGGGCCAGTCCGCGGGCCAGCCCGTTTTTTTTTTTAATCTGTATTTTTACGTAAAAAATTATAAAAAATAAAATTAAAATTTAAAAAAAATTATTATAATATTTAAAGTATTCTAATGGGATCATAGAAAATAAAAGAATACAAATATGCCTTAAAATTGAACCAATATAAATTATAATTATAATTATAAAAAAATAAAAAAAAAATAAAAAAAAAATAGTGGCCCGCCCGCTCCGACCCGCGGTCTTCACGGGGCGGGCCAAAAAAGCCCGCAATCAAACGGGCTGCAAGGAGGGTGGCCCAAGCTCGTCCGTTTGTGCGGGCTAACGGGCCAGCCCGCGGGGCCCGTTTTGACACCACTGGTTGTTGAGTGTATTATCCTAAGGGATTTTCATTTACTTATGAAGAGAGAATTTTTTTTTAATTTACTTAGCCTAAGAACTTGTATAGGGATGACATGGTCTATTTTTCTTTTTTTTTCCTTACTGGATTTCATTCGCAACATAGTTGGTTCATGAAGATTTTAGTGGGAGATAATGGTAAAATAGGAGATAGTCTAAAGTAATGCAGATATCTTGATTTTATTGAATATTGGTGAGTTTTGGTGTATTTTTTGGTAATGTAATTAATATATTCACAATATTTATTATTAATGATTTTGGTGTATTCCTGCTTTCAGTTTTTTAAGTTTTTTTTAAAACTTTCTAGAAGGTACTTTTGCACACCCGTTCTGGAAATCATACTCCTAAAAGGTATTTTTCAATATCCGTTTTTAAAAAATAGACTCAGTCCGCCAGGTACTACACCATAGGCACATTGGGCTTTCACAGTTTTGGTTTATATATTCATAATAATACCATGAGAGCCTAATTTTTGTTTTTGTTCTAGGTGAATACCATTTCTTATTGAATTAACTGATCAACGTGTTATCCTTCTAATTCTTTAAGAGGTTTATCGAAAAGATTCGCAATCACCTGTTTGATTGAGTACATCTAGAAGGTAAGTTTTGAAATCCGTTATGGAAATAAACATTTTGAACGTATGTTTTGAAATCCGTTCTAGAAAATGAACTTTTTAGAAAGGATTTTTTAAAATCAGTTCTGGAAAATAAAAATTTTAGAACGTATGTTTTGAAATCCGTTCTAGAATCTATACGTTTTAGAACAGATTTTCTAAAATCCGTTCCAGAACAATACGACTTTTGAAAACGAATATATTTTGAAAACGAATATATAACATTTTAGAACGGGTAAATAACCGTTCTAGAAGGGTCCGACATTCTAGAACGGATAAAAATAATCGTTGTAGAAAGTTAAACTTTCTATAACAGCTCTATTTAGAACGCAGCAGAATCCATTCTAGAATGTCTTTTTTATCCGTTTTAGAATGTCTCTCCTACACTAGTGACATTATGTACTAAGATTCATTTATAGAGGGAATTTTTTTTATTTGTGTACGTATGAGCAACAAAATAATTGAGCTGTATTTTGCATGTAATTGTGGTGTTTCTATCATATTTTTAAGTCGGGTTTTATAATGGTTCTAGCGATTTTTGAGTCGATTAGTTAGGTTATTAGGTTGTTTCTCTCGTTTTATTGTCTTTCATGTTTCTCTTTGATTTTATACTTAATATGGTTAATTTAATCATAATTAATTAGTTTTATGTTTAATTTAGGTATTTTGAAGTATTTTGGCCTAGGGATGGTCAAGTATGGGCTTCCAAGTGAAGTTTTGGCAAAATCAGGCCTCGATTTGATGTATTATAGCTGACACTGGGTACGTTGCGGACACTGGGTTACCCAGTGTCCGAGTCACACCTGCCGAGAGCAGTCGAATCGACTGTCAAGAGCTGTCGATCGACTGCCCAACAGTCGAATTGACTGCTAGGCAGTGTGTTTCCGCCCACGCATCACGGAAACTGAGTACGAGTTTTGACACTGGGTTACCCAGTGTCCGAGTCACACCTGCCGAGAGCAGTCGATCGACTGCCGAGAGCTGTCGATTGACGCCCAGCAGTCGAATCGACTGCTAGGCAGTGTGTTTCCGCCCACGCATCGCGGACACTGGGTATGTGTTTCGACACTTAGCTACCCAGTGTCCGAGCGCAGCGCCCAGCACATGCCCGCAAGCCTGCCGAGCCTGCCCGACCACACCCGCCCAGTCCTGCCCATAGCTGCCGACACTGGGTATGTGTTTCGTCACTGGGTTACCTAGTGTCCGAGCCATCTCGCCCAAATGCCGAGCCATGCCGAGTTCAACCGAGCCAACTCGTGAAAAGATTGCAAAGCTCTAAAAGCTCTTTTGATTTTGCTCCCAAATTCGGTGCAAACTAGTGAGTAGTAGCCTTGTGTGATTTATCGGCTTGCTTGCATTTTTAAGAAAATTGCATTGAGGAGGTTTGATTTTGCTCGTACATGATTGAATTCGAAAATGACCTCGAGCCATATATATCACCCTTGTTCCAGCCATATCCATATATGTAAGCTACTTAAAAATCCCAAATGAGCCCCCTAGAGCCTTTATCTCGTTTCTTGTTAGCCAATCTTGATTTTAGCTCTTGTATCTTCGTAATTTGTGAGGTGGGAGAGTTTATTCTTTGTTGACAAGAGATGTGTGGGAAATAGATTGTGGGTTTTAGGCTTTGAGATGCTTATACAAAAAAATAATAATAATACTCCAACACAAATCACGAAAAGTGATAAAGTATGTGTTCATGTGTAAAGCCTAATAAAGGCTAAGTTTAGGGAAAAGAAGCAAATTCAAAAAGCTTCTAAGTGTTGTGAGAATTAAGTCGAGAAAGAGTGTGAAAGTACGAAAGGATTTTGAATGAAAAGTTTGGTAAATTGGGAAAGGAGAAGCGATCACAAGCTTCGAGTTTTAGAAATTAGGATTTTGTGTGTTATTGATCGCGTTTGATCGTGTGTTAGCCATTATATCCAATTGTTCCATACCTTACCAAAAAGCCAACATTACAACCCATAATAAAGACCTCTTTCGATTCTTATTTGGTCATGTACTATGAGCAATATTAAGCGTCCAATTTGTGAAATCTTGACGAGTGCATGCATAGTCCGATTCGAGCGTAAACATGTCCTATATACACTTGAGCGTATTGAGCAAACATCCTCAAAATTCCATTTGTGATGAAGTCATCGATTTGGCTTGCATTTTAGAAAGAGTAATACGAGCAATGCTTGACGATAGCGAGTTTATGTCGATAATTCCATCATATTAATAAGGATAAGCACAAGGATCTTTCTTTTTTACATAATGCTCATTTCATGTACATTCTCGAATCATTTCGTTGTTTGAGGACGTACAAACCGATAAGTGTGGGGTGGTTATTTTGCATTTAATTGTGGTGTTTTTCTCATTTTTTTAAAGTCGGGTTTTATAATAGTTCTAGCGGTTTTTGAGTCGATTTGTTAAGTTATTAGGTTATTTCTCTCGTTTTATTGTCTTTTGTGTTTCTTTTCGATTTTATACTTAATATGGTTAATTTAATCATAATTAATTAGTTTTATGTTTAATTTAGGAATTTTGAAATATTTTGGCCTGGGGATGGTCAAGTGTGGGCTTATAAGTGGAGTTTTGGCGAAATCAGGCCTCGATTTGAAGTATTATAGATGACACTGGGTACGTTGCTGAAACTGGGTTACCCACTATCCGAGTCATACCTGCGGAGAGCAGTTGATTAACTGCCTAGCAATCGAATCGACTTTCGAGAGCTGTCGATCGGTTGCCCAGCAGTCGAATCGATTGCTAGGCAGTGTGTTTCCGCCCACGCATCGCGGACACTGGGTACGTGTTTCGACACTAGGTTACCCAGTGTCCGAGCGCAGCACCCAGCACACGCCCGCAAGCCTGCCGAGCCTGCCCGGCCACGCCCACCCAGTCCTGCCCACAGCTGCCGACACTGGGTACGTGTTTCGTCACTAGGTTACGAAGTGTCCAAGAACCGAGCCAATTCGACCCAAATGGTCTTATATGACCATTTTTGGTCAAATTTGGTCAAATATGGAATAATCTAAGCTTACAAGTGATAATTGACCAATTTACCCATAATTAGCCTGTATAAATAGATAGACTCCTTTCATTAGAAAAAGACACCTCCTCCCAACCCTAGCTTGGGTTGGGATTATTTTCTCTCTAGCTCTTAGACTAAATTTTCAAGCTTTTTGCCTTGGGTTTGTAAGCTCAAGAAGGGTTCAAGTACTCCCTTGGATTATTAATTTCCTTGCAATCTCAATCAAGCTTTTGGATTCTCTCTTTAATTCTAGTAAGCTTTCTTTTAATTTCATGCTTTGTTCTTCATTTATTTTATGATTTTTGCCTTAGGTATTAGAATTTGTGCCTTATCTTGTGAATCATCTATGGAATCTAGTTGAGTGACACATCTAAATCATATATTGAGGCCTAGATCGTTTAATTTCATGTAATTTCATATGTTTCATTCATTTTCTTCATTTTTATGCTTTTTGTCTTAGCACCTTGAATTCAGATTGGATCTTAATAATTGGCTATGGAATCTAGATGAGTGACACGTCTAGATCATAGATCGGGTTTTGGATCGTCTTGATTTTGAGTTTTTCACATGCTTTATTTTGAATTTTATTTTCATGCATAGTTTTAGGTTGAATCTTAGATCTACTCTTTGTTGCTTGTTATTTTTCATAAAGTTTTAAACTTACATGTCAATTTTCATTGCACTTTCTATCCATGCTTTCAATTTTTGCTAATTTGCATTATATGAGTTTTTATGCATAGTTGTACCTTGTGCATGCATGCTTGTACTTGGTGAAAAATTAATTGTTTTTGCTAAAAAAAAATTTTTTCTTTCATTTCCATTGATGGCACACGACCGAGGCATCCGAACAACATGGAATTTCATTTCCTATCTTAGTTTAACTAGTTTAATTATTTTATTTTCAATTTCTTTTACTTTTTAATGCTTGAAACACATAGATTACTCAATTGAATCGAACTCCGATAATACCAAGACAAGAACCCGTTTATATATTTAAACACCACTAAAAATCTTCTAACAAAATGGCGTCGTTGCGACTCGGCTTGGTTAACGCTTTCGATTTGATTGTGGTTTCATTGTGTTTTTAGCTTTCTTTGATATTTGACGCTTTTTCTTTAAGTATGCAAGGTCCTTATAGCTATGGTGCATACATTCCCAACATGGGAGGGCATGGTGCAAACTATGTTGGGAATGAGATATATAATGGATTTGATAACGTGGGAAGGCATGGTGCAAACCACGTTGCCAATGTTGGATTCGACTATGATCAACCCAACATGGGAGGGCATGATGCAAACCATGTTGGGTCGAGCGGCTTCTTGGGTTCAAACGGTTCGTATGTAGGTTACGGAGCCGCTACTCCTTAAATCCCGAACATGTATAACGGAGGCTTTGTTAATCCAAATGGGATCGTTGGTAATCAAAATTAGAATTCCACTCCGCATCGAGGATATGATGTTTTCAATCACGTTCCGAATATGCATACTCTGACATCCGGTCCATATGGTGGCTATAGTGCTCCGACTCCCTATCCGAGTATGTATAATGGTGTCTTTGGGAATCCCGACCCGTGTGGAGGCTCTCCCACTTCGAATCTCAATTTCGCGATGCGAATAACCGTATCCGCTAAAAATCTCGAGGCTTATGAGTCGTTTGGAAGTCCGGGCTACAATATACAAAGTGGCCCCCCCCATCCGCACTATGAGGGATGTTGACCGACCATTTGTGGGATGTGCATGGTGTGGAACATGTTATCATACTACCGAATCATTCCCTTTAACTTCCTCGTTCAATATGCCGTTACCTCATTTGGAGGATATGTGTGGAGGCCATGGATATCCGGTGGGAACCGATTATGCTCCACCATTGTTTGCTCCGCCGGTGACTCCTAATCCTCTTGTTACTCCTCACGGGGGCCCATTTCATCCGGCTACCCCGATGATTGTTCCTACCCCACTCTCCGATACGACCCTCATTCTCGCTATATAATCTTTTCCCGTAGCGTCGGACTCACTCGATCCTATCCTCGATAAGTGTGGGGTGGTTGATAATAAGGTCATCTCGCCATCGGAGGAGGAGGTGCTTTCAATTCCGAGTGTTCTTACTCCTCTTGATTCCACCCCCGTGSACCTCACTTTGCTTTCTCTTTCAAAAAATTCTATTATCGATTGGATATATATGGACATGATCGAAGGTATAGTCGAGCGAGCGTATATGGAGGATAAGACCAATGAGGAGGTGGTTGGCCCGAACATCGATATTGAAGAATGTTGTGAGGACAAACCCCCTMTTCTACATGATATGTCCGTCGTGCCTCTATGTGACCCTGATTTGTGTGTAGATMATTCTCGGTGTGCCGTTGAGGGCAACGACGATTTCTTAGAGGGGGAGGTGMAGGTTTGMAATGCTARGWTTGAAGATCTTGAAGAGTGTSTTGAGGGGGTCGGMGAATTGTTTGAGTTAGTTTCCGATGAGGCCGAGAGGAGGCACAAGCCCGAGCTTAAGCCTCCTCCATTTCCTCTCGAGCATGATTATTTAGAGAAAGAGGAGAGCCAACCGATTATCATCTTGGAAAATTCGGATCGAGAAGAAGAGGAGGGGTCGATTGGAGCGATTAAAGTTCTTAAGGGTGCAATCAGTTGGAGACCCGAAGTGATAAAGGGAGCTAGCCCTTGGACTTACTTGCATAAACTCGTCTTGGAGGATGATGCCACACCATCTCGAGGATTTCAAAGGATTTTGAATCCAAATTTTGAGGAAATAGTGGAAGACGAGAAGGTTATCGAGGACGAAAAGGGAAAGTTATTGGCCACGAGGGCTAAATCGGGATGGAGGATGTTGATCAAGTTTAAGAAGTTAAATGCGGCTACCAAGAATGATCGTTTCCCTCTACCGTTGCTTGACCACATGTTGGAAAAGATAGTCGGCCATTACTCCTTTTATTTTTAGGATGAGTCGTCGGGTCACTTTAAAACCACCATCCCACCCGAGGACCTGGCCGAGACGAGCTTCAATTGCCCATTTGGAACATTTACTTATTGGCGGATCTTATTTAAGCTATGCAATGCACCAAGGACATTCCAAAGAGTGGATCTTCCTGACATTGAGGAAATTATTTTAGTGGACCCTCCCATTATCTTTCCACCTTGATCGAAAGGGTGTTCGTCAAGCTAGTGACGTAAAACAAGCGTTTCTTGGGAGGCAACCCAAGTTTTTCTCGTTCATTTCTTTTATTTTCTTTCTTTATTTCTTCTTAAAATGAAAATCCAAAAAAGATGGTAGCGTTCATGATTTTGTGTGATTTTCTTTTCTAGGTCTCATTTTTTGACTCCAACCTTGGGAGATTGTGTAAGATGGTAGCGTTCATGAAACCAAGAGATACTATAGCTGTGCTCGATTTTCGTTTGGATTGCTTAGATGCTTAAGTGGACACTGAGATTGATCTAACTCGCTCGGTTAAAGAACTTTCTATTTCACCCTCCTTTTACTTGATTTCATTAAAATGCAATGAGGGCATTGCATGGTTTAAGTGTGGGGTGGGAAGGTGGTTAGGGTCTGGGTGTCGAAAAGTATGATTTTTCTTTCTTAACCTTAGCCTTGGAGAAGTGACGCTTACTATTTGTGCATTTATATGGTTGAGTCGATTTTTGTGTCATTTGTGTCTTTATTACATTGTTGAAAAACTCCACATACTTGAAGGTTTAAATAGTTTACTTGTCAAGTTTTTGCATGTTTATGCCCTCTTGTGTGAGGAGTTTAATTTTTGTGCTTCGTCCAAAATACGCCTATATATATATATATATATATAAATATATATATATATATATATATATATATATATATATATATATATATATATATATATATATATATATATAGGATTGGGTTCAAATGAGAACCCCGTCATTATATGTGAACCTAGGGACTAATCCTGGCCTTAGATCTAATATTACACAGTGCAATTATATGTCCAGGTTCATTGTGCTTTTTACACAGTACTGTAGTGCTAAAATCAGTCAAGTTTTCTTAATTTAATTATATATATATATATATATATATATATATATATATATATATATATTTTTTTACATTTTAAAATATGCAATATGTATCTTAAATTGTAGATCTTGAGAATGTGATTAATTTGATATATATTTCATTCAAAACGAATAAAATTTGAAAAAGTTATGGTTTGTTGAAGATTTGAGTTTCATTTCAAATTTTTGAATTTGCAGTTTATAGACGAAATTTGCAATGCTTTTTGTATACAATCATAGTGTTTTTTTTCTTATTCTATTGTGCTTTCTAAAGAACAATGTAGTGCTCTTTGTAAACGTTGATATATGTCCAAAATACCATTTTTAATTAATTAATGCATTTTTTTACATTATTACCATGCTGACATGTCATGATCTCAACCATCAAGATTATTCCAATCTAATGGTCAAGATGAGTCCCTAGGTTCACATATAATGACGGGTTCTCATTTGAACCCAACCCATATATATATATATATATATATATATATATATATATATATATAATCAACATTTTCTCATGAAAAGATTGCAAAACTCTAAAATCTCTTTTGATTTTGCTCCCAAATTCGGTGAAAACTAGTGAGTAGCCTTGTTTGATTTATCGGCTTGCTTACATTTTTAAGGAAATTGCATTGAGAAAATTTGATTTTGCTCGTACACGATTGAATTCAAAAATGACCTCGAGGCACATATATCACCCTTGTTCTGGCCATATCCATATATGTAAGTTACTTAAAAATCCTAAATCAGCCCCCTAGAGCCTTTATCCCATTTCTTGTTAGCCGAGCATGATTTTAGCTCTTGTATCTTCGTAATTTGTGAGGTCGGAGAGTTTATCGTTTGTTGACGAGAGATGTGTGGGAAATAGATTGTGGGTTTTGGGCTTTGAGTTGCCTATACAAAAAAAAAGAAAAAAAAATAATACTCCAACACAAATCATGAAAAGTGATAAAGCGTGCGTTTATGTGTATAGCTTAATAAAGGCTAAGTTTAGGGAAAAGAAGCAAATCCAAAAAGTTTCTAAGTGTTGTGAGAATTAAGTCGGGAAAGCGTATGAAAGTACGAAAGGGTTTCAAATTAAAATATTGGTAAATTGGGAAAGGAGAAGTGATCATAAGCTTCGAGTTCTAGAAATTAGGATTTTGTGTGTTATTGATCACGTTTGATCGTGTGTTAGTCACTATATCCAAATGTTCCATACCTTACCCAAAATCCATCATTACAACCAATAATAAAGACCTCTTTTGATTCTTATTTGGTCAAGAACTATGAGAAATCTTGAGCGCCCAATTTTTTAAATCTTTACGAGTGCATGCATTGTCCGATTCGAGCGTAAATATGTCCTATATACACTTGAGTGTATTGAGCAAATACCCTCAAAACTCCATTTTTGAGGAAGTCATCGATTTGACTTGCATTTGAGATAGAGTAATACATGCAATGCTTGACGATAGCGAGTTTATGTTGATAATTCCATCATATTATTAAGGATTAGCACAAGGATTTTTCATTTTTACATAATGCTCATTGTATGTACATTCTCGAATCTTTTCGTTGTTCGAGGACGAACAAATCGATAAGTGTGGGGTGGTTGTTTTGCATGTATTTGTGGTGTTTTTCTCATGTTTTTAAGTCGGGTTTTATAATGGTTCAAGCGGTTTTTGAGTCGATTAGTTAAGTTATTAGGTTGTTTCTCACGTTTTATTGTCTTTCGTGTTTCTTTTCGATTTTATATTTAATATGGTTAATTTAATCATATTTAATTAGTATTATGTTTAATTTAGGTATTTTGAAGCATTTTGGCCTTGGGATGGTCAAGTGTCGGTTTACAAGTGGAGTTTTGGCAAAATCAGGCCTCGATTTGAAGTATTATATCTGACACTAGGTAAGTTGCTGACACTGGATTACCCAGTGTACGAGTCACACCTGCCGAGAGCAGTCGAATCGACTGTCAAGAGTTGTCGATTCGACTGTTAACTGCCCAACAGTCGAATCGACTACTAGGTAGTGTGTTTCCGCCCACGCATTGCGGACACTGGGTACGTGTTTCGACACTAGGTTACCCAGTGTTTGAGCGCAGCGCCCAGCAAACGCCCGCAAGCCTGTTGAGCCCGCCCGGCCATGCCTGCCCAGTCCTGCCCATAGCTGCCGACACTGTGTACATGTTTCGTCACTGGGTTACTCGGTGTCCGAGCCATCTCGCCCAAATGCCGAGCCATGCCAAGTCCAACCGAGCCAATTCGACCCAAATGGTCTTATATGACCATTTTGGGTCAAGTTTGTCAAATATGGAAAAATCCAAGCTTACAAGTGATAATTGACCAATTTACCCATAATTAGCTTGTATAAATAGATAGACTCCTTTCATTAGAAAAAGAAACCTCCTCCTAACCCAAGCTTGGGTTTGGGATTATTTTCTCACTTGCTCTTAGACTAAATTTTCAAGCTTTTTGCCTTGGGTTTGTAAGCTCAAGAGAATTCAAGTACTCCCTTGGATTTGTAATTTCCTTGCAATCTCAATCAAGCTTTTGGATTCTCTCTTTAATTCTAGTAAGCCTTCTTTTAATTTCATGCTTTGTTCTTCATTTATTATATACTTTTTGCCTTAAGTACTAGAATTTTTGCCTTAACTTGTGAATCATATATGGAATCTAGTTGAGTGACACATCTAGATCATAGATTGAGGCCTAGATCGTTTAATTTCACGTAATTTCATATGTTTCATGCATTTTCTTCATTTTTATGCGTTTTGTCTTAGCACCTTGAATTCATGTTAGATCTTAAGAATTGGCTATGGAATTTAGATGAGTGACACGTCTAGATCATAGTTAGGGTCTTGGATAGTCTTGATTTTGAGTTTCTCACTTGCTTTATTTTGAATCTTATTTTCATGCATAGTTTTAGGTTTAATCTTAGATATACTCTTTGTTGCTTGTTATTTTTCATAAAGTTTCAAACATTCATGTCAAATTTCATTGCTCTTTTTATCCATGCTTTTAATTTTTGCTAATTTGCATTATTTGAGTTTTTATGCATAGTTGTACCTTGTGCATGCATGCTTGTACTTGGTGAAACATTTCTTGTTTTTGCTAAATTTTCGATTTTTCTTTCATTTCCATTGATGGCACACGACCGAGGCATCCGACCAACGTGCAATTTCATTTCCTAGCTTAGTTTAGCTAGTTTAATTATTTTATTTTCAATTTCTTTTACTTTTCAAATCTTGAAACACATAGATTCCTCAATTGAATCGAACTCCGATAATACCAAGCCAAGAACCCGTTGATATATTTCAACACCACTTAAACTCTTCTAACAAAATGGCGTCGTTGAGACTTGGCTTGGTTAAGTCTTTCGATTTGATTGTGGTTTCATTGTGTTTTTAGCTTTCTTTGGTATTTGACGCTTTTTCTTTAAGTATGCAAGGTCCTTATAGCTATGGTGCATACATTCCCAACATGGGAGGGCATGGTGAAAACCATGCTTGGAATGGGATATATAATGGATTTGACAACGTGGGAGGGCATGGTGCAAACCACGTTGCCAATGTTGGATTCGGCTATGATCAACCCAACATGGGAGGGCATGATGCAAACCATGTTGGGTCGAGCGGCTTCTTGGGTTCAAACGGTTCGTATGTAGGTTACGGAGCCGCTACTCCTAAAATCCCGAACATGTATAACGGAGGCTTTGTTAATCCAAATGGGATCGTTGGTAATCAAAATTAGAATTCCACTCCGCATCGAGGATATGATGTTTTCAATCACGTTCCGAATATGCATACTCTGACATCCGGTCCATATGGTGGCTATAGTGCTCCGACTCCCTATCCGAGTATGTATAATGGTGTCTTTGGGAATCCCGACCCGTGTGGAGGCTCTCCCACTTCGAATCTCAATTTCGCGATGCGAATAACCGTATCCGCTAAAAATCTCGAGGCTTATGAGTCGTTTGGAAGTCCGGGCTACAATATACAAAGTGGCCCCCCCCATCCGCACTATGAGGGATGTTGACCGACCATTTGTGGGATGTGCATGGTGTGGAACATGTTATCATACTACCGAATCATTCCCTTTAACTTCCTCGTTCAATATGCCGTTACCTCATTTGGAGGATATGTGTGGAGGCCATGGATATCCGGTGGGAACCGATTATGCTCCACCATTGTTTGCTCCGCCGGTGACTCCTAATCCTCTTGTTACTCCTCACGGGGGCCCATTTCATCCGGCTACCCCGATGATTGTTCCTACCCCACTCTCCGATACGACCCTCATTCTCGCTATATAATCTTTTCCCGTAGCGTCGGACTCACTCGATCCTATCCTCGATAAGTGTGGGGTGGTTGATAATAAGGTCATCTCGCCATCGGAGGAGGAGGTGCTTTCAATTCCGAGTGTTCTTACTCCTCTTGATTCCACCCCCGTGSACCTCACTTTGCTTTCTCTTTCAAAAAATTCTATTATCGATTGGATATATATGGACATGATCGAAGGTATAGTCGAGCGAGCGTATATGGAGGATAAGACCAATGAGGAGGTGGTTGGCCCGAACATCGATATTGAAGAATGTTGTGAGGACAAACCCCCTMTTCTACATGATATGTCCGTCGTGCCTCTATGTGACCCTGATTTGTGTGTAGATMATTCTCGGTGTGCCGTTGAGGGCAACGACGATTTCTTAGAGGGGGAGGTGMAGGTTTGMAATGCTARGWTTGAAGATCTTGAAGAGTGTSTTGAGGGGGTCGGMGAATTGTTTGAGTTAGTTTCCGATGAGGCCGAGAGGAGGCACAAGCCCGAGCTTAAGCCTCCTCCATTTCCTCTCGAGCATGATTATTTAGAGAAAGAGGAGAGCCAACCGATTATCATCTTGGAAAATTCGGATCGAGAAGAAGAGGAGGGGTCGATTGGAGCGATTAACGTTCTTAAGGGTGCGATCGGTTAGAGACCCGGAGTGATAAAGAGAGATCGTTTCCCTCTCTCGTTGCTCTACCACATGTTGGAAAAGATAGCCGTCCATTACTTCTTTTGGTTTTCGGATGAGTCGTCGGGTCACTTCAAAACCACCATCCCTCCTGAGGACCTAGCCGAGACGAGCTTCAATTGCCCATTTGGAACGTTTACTTTTTGGCGGATCTTATTTGAGTTATGCAATGCGCCAAGGACGTTCCAAAGATTGGGTCCTCCCGACAAGGAGGAAGTTATTATAGTGGACCCTCCCGTTATCTTTCCACCTTGACCAAAAGGGAGTTCGCCAAGCTAGTGTCGTAAAACAAGCGCTTCTTGGGAGGCAAACCAAGTTTTTCTCATTCATTTCTTTTATTTTCTTTCTTTCTTTCTTTCTTTATTCTTAAAATGAAAATCCAAAATAAAATTGAAAAATTAAAAATATAAAAAAGTTTGTGTGGTTTGGCTTCGTTTTGGCCTATGTACATATTTTCTTGTGTTCTTGATTTTGTGTGATTTTCTTTTCTCGTTTTTCGACTCCAACCTTGGAAGATTTGATAAGATGGTAGCGTTCATGTAACCGGGAGATACTAGCTGTGCTCGATTTTCGCTTGGATTGCTTAGATTCTTAAGTGGACACCGAGCTCGACGTTAACTCGCTCGGTTAAGGAACTTTTTATTCCACTCTCCTTTTACTTGATTTCATTAAAATGCAATGAGGGCATTTCATGGTTTAAGTGTGGGGTGGGAAGGTGTTTAGGGCCTGGGTGTCGAAAAGTATGATTTGTCTTTCTTAACCCGAGCCTTGGCGAAGTGACGCATTCTTGGCGAAGTGACGCTTACTATTTGCGCATTTATATGGTTGAGTCAATTTTTTTGTCGTTTGTGTCTTTATTACATTTTTGAACAACTCCACATACTTGAAGGTTTGAATAGTTTACTTGTCGAGTTTTGCATGTTTATGCCCTCTTGTGTGAGGAGTTGAATTTTTGTGTTTTGTCCAAAACCCGCCAATATATATATATATATATATATATATATATATATATATTATATATATATATATATATATATATATATATATATATATAATCAACATTTTCTCTTGAAAAGATTGCAAAGCTCTAAATGCTCTTTTGATTTTTCTCCAAAATTCGGTGCAGACTAGTGAGTAGCCTTGTATGATTTATCGGCTTGCTTGCATTTTTAAGGAAATTGCATTGAGAAGATTTGATTTTGCTCGTATATGATTGATTTCGAAAATGACCTTGAGGCTCATATATCACCCTTGTTCCGACCATATCCACATATGTATGCTACTTAAAAATCCCAAATGAGCCCCCTAGAGCCTTTATCCCGTTTCTTGTTAGCCGAGCTTGATTTTAGCTCTTGTATCTTCGTAATTTGCGAGGTGGGAGAGTTTATTGTTTGTTGACGAGAGATGTGTGGGAAACACATTGTGGGTTTTGGACTTTGAGTTGCTTATACAAAAAAAAAAAAAAGATAAAAATAATAATACTCCAACACAAATCACGAGAAGTGATAAAACATGCGTTCATGTGTATAGCCTAATAAAGGCTAAGTTTAGGGAAAAGAATCAAATTCAAAAAGCTTCTAAGTGTTGTGAGAATTAAATCGAGAAAGCGTGTGAAAGTACGAAAGGATTTCGAATGAAAAGTTTGGTAAATTGGGAAAGGAGAAGCGATCATAAGCTTCGAGTTTTAGAAATTAGGATTTTGTGTGTTATTGATCGCGTTTGATCGTGTGTTAGCCACTATATCCAAATGTTCCATACCTTTCCAAAAAGCCAACATTACAACCCATAATAAAGACCTCTTTCGATTCTTATTTGGTCATGTACTATGAGAAATCTTGAGCGTCCAATTTGTGAAATTTTGACGAGTGCATGCATTGTCCGATTCGAGCTTAAACATGTCCTATATACACTTGAGCGTATTGAGCAAACACTCTCAAAATTCCATTTGTGAGAAGTCATCGATTTGGCTTGCATTTGAGAAAGAGTAATATGAGCAATGCTTGACGATAGCGAGTTTATGTTGATAATTCCATCATATTAATAAGGATAATCACAAAGATTTCTCTTTTTTACATAATGCTCATTGCATGTACATTCTCGAATCTTTTCGTTGTTCGAGGACAAACAAACTGATAAGTGTGGGGTGGTTGTTTTGCATGTAATTGTGGTATTTTTCTCATGTTTTTAAGTCGGGTTTTATAATGGTTCTAGAGGTTTTTGAATCGATTAGTTAAGTTATTAGGTTGTTTCTCTCATTTTATTGTCTTTCGTATTTCTTTTTGATTTTATACTTAATATGGTTAGTTTAATCATAATTAATTAGTTTTATGTTTAATTTAGGTATTTTGAAGTAAGTGTGGGCTTAAAGGCGGAGTTTTGGCAAAATCAGGCCTCGATTTGAAGTATTATTGATGACACTTGGTACGTTGCTGACACAAGGTTACCCAGTGTCCGAGTCACACCTGCCGAGAGCAGTCGATCGACTGCCCAGCAGTCGAATCAACAGTCGAGAGTGATCGAAGATTTCTCGACGCTCTAGAAATCGTCTCCGCAATAGTACGGAGTCGACTGTAGGTGCAGTGAGTTGTCCTGAGTCGTGTCTCTCGAGGACGGATGTGATCGGTCGTCGGTTTTCTTATTCGTTCTTATCGTCGATTCAATTAAGCTAATTTAACCCTAAAAAGCGATAGTCATTGTTCGGTTTTTATAACTAAGATTTAAATTGAAACTTAAGATTTAAAAACATTAAAACTTTTAAAGGAATTCAAAGCTAATTTTAAAAATGATCAATTTAAACTAATTAACTATAAAAACTTAATTATTTGAAATTAGTAAAATGGAGGGAAAATTAAAGTCAACTTATTTGAATAAGTCAACAAAGTACTTAACATTAATTAAGGGTTTAAAAAAGGAAAATTTTAATAAACTTTTACAACTTAGAAAATTGATTTCAACTTAATAACTTAAAAGCATAAGTTCATAAGCTAGAAAGCTAGAAAATAAAGATAGAGATTTTAATTGATCAAAACAACCACAAGCAAGAATCAAACCTCAACACTAGATCAAGATAAAATAACATGGAGATGAAACTAAATTAAAGGAAAGAAGTTACCAAATGTACTTGATTACACAAAAGCTTGAATGAGAAAGCTTGAAAGCTGGATGATTCTTTATAAAGGGAACTTAAAACAAAGCTTGAACACTAAACAACTAAGATCTAAGCTTGATTAATCCATAACTAATTACTAGGAATTATAGAAATTAAAATAAGCCAAAATATGAAAAGTGCTTTTTTCTTCTGGTTTGGAGCAGATCTCTTAGAGAAGAAGGCCACAGGACAAGTTGTTCTCTTGAAATGACGTCTGATTGCTAATATCTTCAAAAAATCTGCTTTTCAGTCGATCGACTGGCAGTCGATCGATCGTGTRGGCAGTCGATCGACTGCGATGTCAAAARGGCCTGAAGCCCTGTAATTCCGTCGATCTTGAGAGGACCCAGTCGATCGACAGCAGTCGATCGGCCAAGTAGGCAGTCGATCGACTGCCATGTCAAAAAACTTCAAAACTCGCTGGAATCCAATCGATTTTAGCCGGGTCAGTCGATGGACTTAAAGGTCAGTCGATCGACTGAACATTCAGTCAGTCGACTGGATTCCAGCGCCCGGCTCGATATCTTGTTCTTTTCGCGTCCGCCGGTTTGTCGAACCTCGTCCGCTGCGCTTCTTTGCTTTGTCCGTCCATTCCCGAGTCGAGTATCAATGATCCCAAACGAGCGTGGGCCCCGCTTGGACGTCCTACGGCCAAGAAAAATGGAAACGTGAAAATCTACGAAAATTAATAACAAAACGTACAAAAACTAAGAAAATCTAGAAATACGAAAAATGGCCAACCCGACTCCTAAAGCAACAAAAAGCAAGCAAAAAACACGCAACGTGAAACAAAATTGAAAATGAAAATATGTACAAAAAGATGCAAATCAACCACCCCACACTTAGAATGGTTGCTTGTCCTCAAGCAAAACTAACGTATATTTACAAAACTACCCCCGACCAACCCTAGGTTAATGCACAAAAAGAGTTCGAGACTTCGTATGCAACGTAGTTCGTTAGCTTTGGATAAAAGGACGACAATGTGATTTGCTAAGGAAATTTAGATCGACTTCCGAAACCTAAAAGGACTTA
>BMAC01000811.1:121857-139357 GCA_014905375.1 Phtheirospermum japonicum | reverse complement strand
AGGTATAAGGGTCATCGCTCGATTTATACGAGCTCGAGACGGATAGATTGAAAGAATCGTAGCTCGAGGGTAGGTTGTAAGGATCGTAGCTCGAAGAATCAGAATTATAAATCGATGGAGCATACGATTCAAAATGGGGGTAAGAAGATGGAAGGGCGAGGGGAACATATAGATCGTCCAAACTCGGGTCAAAAAGAGCACGAGTCAGTGCATAAGGATCTATGCTCTGGTTGTCGGGGTATGAGTCATAATGATCGGAAGAGTAAATCCACTCTGTACCGATCGAAGCATACGGATCGTCATATTTGGGAGTTGTGTATGGATTTGGATATTCGGGAATTTGGATGTAAGGGGTGTCGTATGGCAAACTAGCTCGGTAGTTTGCCATCCTCGGCTGAATCAATCAAGCGGCGGAGGCGTCTTTCGATCGTTCAGAGTGTGGGCGGGCAGAATCGGGCTTTCGAACAGGGTTTCCATCGTTCGCTTCTCGATTATTGGTGATGCTAGCGGAGAGAACGGGATGTGGGACCCACCCTGCACACACAACAAGCGACAAAAAGATTACACGTATCGAATGTAAAATAATTAACAAACTACTATTTACGACGACAATAAGAATAAATAAGAATGCCATTGGCCTTAATACATCCCCGGCAACGGCGCCAAAAATTTGATCGAATATTTCTCGATGCTCTAGAAATCGTCTCCGCAATAGTACGGAGTCGACTGTAAGTGCGGTGAGTTGTCCTGAGTCGTGTCTCTTGAGGATGGATGTGATCGGTCGTCGGTTTTCTTATTCGTTCTTATCGTAAGTTCGATTAAGCTAATTTAACCCTAAAAAGCGATAGTCATTGTTCGGTTTTTATAACTAAGATTTAAATTGAAATTTAAGATTTAAAAACATTAAAACTTTTAAAGGAATTCAAAGCTAATTTTAAAAACGATCAATTTAAACTAATTAACTATAAAAACTTAATTATTTGAAATTAGTAAAATGGAGGGAAAATTAAAGTCAACTTATTTGAATAAGTCAACAAAGTACTTAACATTAATTAAGGGTTTAAAAAAGGAAAATCTTAATAAAKTTTTACAWCTTAGAAATTGATTTCAACTTAATAACTTAAAAGCATAAGTTCATAAGTTAGAAAGCTAGAGAATAAAGATAGGGATTTTAATTGATCAAAAAAACCACAAGCAAGAATCAAACTTCAACACTAGAACAAGATAAAATAACATGGAGATGAAACTAAATTAAAGGAAAGAAGTTACCAAATGTACTTGATTACACAAAAGTTTGAATGAGAAAGCTTGAAAGCTGGATGATTCTTCATAAAGGGAACTTAAAACAAAGCTTGAACACTAAACAACTAAGATCTAAGCTTGATTAATCCATAACTAATTACTAGGAATTATAGAAATTAAAATAAGCCAAAATATGAAAAGTGCTTTTTTCTTCTGGTTTGGAGCAGCTCTCTTGGAGAAGAAGGCCACAGGACAAGTTTTCATTTGAAAAGACGTCTGATTGCTTAAATCTTCAAAATTTCTGCTTTTCAGTCGATCGACTGAGAAAAAGCAGTCGATCGATTGGCAGTCGATCGATCGTGTCGGTAGTCGATCGACTGCGATGTCAAAAAGGCCTGAAGCCCTGTAATTCCGTCGATCTTCGGAGGGCCCAGTCGATCGACAGCAGTCGATCGGCCAAGTAGGCAGTCGATCGACTGCCATGTCAAAAACTTCAAAACTCGCTGGAATCCAGTCGATTTTAGCGGGTCAGTCGATCGACTTAAAGGTCAGTCGATCGACTGAACATTCAGTCGGTCGACTGGATTCCAGCGCCCGGCTCGATTTCTCGTTCTTTTCGCGTCCGCCGGTTTGTCGAACCTCGTCCGCTGCGCTTCTTGCTTTGTCCGTCCATTCCCGAGTCGAGTATCAACGATCCCAAACGAGCGTGGGCCCCGCTTGGACGTCCTACGGCCAAGAAAAATGGAAACGTGAAAATCTACGAAAATTAATAACAAAACGTACAAAAACTAAGAAAATCTAGAAATACGAAAAACGGCCAACCCGACTCCTAAAGCAACAAAAAGCAAGCGAAAAACACGCAACGTGAAACAAAATCGAAAATGAAAATATGTACAAAAGATGCAGATCAGAGAGCTGTCCGATCGACTACCCAGCAGTCGAATCGACTGCTAGGCAGTGGTGTTTTCCGCCCAAGCATCGCGGACACTGTGTACGTGTTTCGACACTGGGTTACCCAGTGTCCGAGCGCAGCGCCCAGCACATGCCCGCAAGCCTGCCGAGCCCGCCCGGCCACGCCCGCCTAGTCCTGCCCACAGCTGCCAACACTGGGTACATGTTTCGTCACTGGTTTACGTAGTCTCTGAGCCATCTCACCCAAATGCAGAGCCATGCCGAGTCCAACCGAGCCAATTCGACCCAAATGGTCTTATATGACCATTTTGGGTCAAATTTTGTCAAATATGGAAAAATCCAATCTTACAAGTGATAATTGACCAATTTACCCATAATTAGCTTGTATAAATAGGTAGAATCCTTTCATTAGAAAAGGACACCTCCTCCCAACCCAAGCTTGGGTTTAGGAGTATTCTCTCTAGCTCTTAGACTAATTTTTCAAGCTTTTTGCCTTGGGTTTGTAAGCTCAAGAAGGATTCAAGTACTCCCTTGGATTTGTAATTTCCTTGCAATTTCAATCAAGCTTTTGGATTCTCTCTTTAATTCTAGTAAGCTTTCTTTTAATTTCATGCTTTGTTCTTCATTTATTTTATGCTTTTTGCCTTAGGTATTAGAATTTATGCCTTAACTTGTGAATCATCTATGGAATCTAGTTGAGTGACACATCTAGATCATAGATTGAGGCCTAGATCGTTTAATTTCACGTAATTTCATATGTTTCATGCATTTTCTTCATTTTTATGCCTTTTGTCTTAGCACCTTGAATTCATGTTGGATCTTAAGAATTGGCAATGGAATCTAGATGAGTGACACGTCTAAATCATAGATCGGGTCTTGGATCATCTTGATTTTGAGTTTTTCACATGCTTTATTTTGAATCTTATTTTCATGCATAATTTTAGGTTGAATCTTAGATCTATTCTTTGTTTCTTGTTATTTTTCATAAAGTTTTAAACTATCATGTCAACTTTCATTGCTCTTTCTATCCATGCTTTCAATTTTTGCTAATTTGCATTATTTGAGTTTTTATGCATAGTTGTACCTTGTACATGCATGCTTGTACTTGGTGAAACATTGCTTGTTTTTGCTAAATTTTCGATTTTTCTTTCATTTCCATTGATGGCACATGACCGAGGAATCCGACCAACATGCAATTTCATTTCTTAGCTTAGTTTAGCTAGTTTAATTGTTTTATTTTCAATTTCATTTACTTTTCAAAGCTTGAAACACATAGATTCCTCAATTGAATCGAACTCCGATAATACCAAGCCAAGAACCTGTTGATATATTTCAACATCACTAAAACTCTTCTAACACGCTTCCATTAGGTTTAATTTCTAGCTTTAACTTGTTCGACATTCCTATTAGGTCGAGTTGCAAGCATTGGCTTGTTCGATGCTCCAATTATGTCGAATTGATAGTTTTGCTTGTTTGGCGCTCTCATTAAGTCAAGTTGATAACATTTTCTTGTTTGACACTCTTACTCAGTCGAATTGATAGCATTGGCTCGTTTGACGCTTCTGCCATGTCAAATTGTGGTTATGATATTTGGATACTTGTGTTTTATATCTATGATGTTCGAAATATTTCTGTATATTTTTGTCTATATAACAAGATATAAAAAGTTTAGGTTTTGTTATTGTTTGAGAAGGTGGCAGGGTGCACGTCCAAATATTTGAAGAGAAGGTGATCTTACAAACACAATGGAGTTTTACTGCTGGGAGTGGAGAGGTGTAATCTCTCTTGGTATAATTCTAACTTTGTATCAGGTACTCTCCTCTTAATCACGTCAACTTAAAGTAGAATTTACCATATAACGTTATGCAGTTATTGATTCAAATATGATACTGTGTGGTTAGTGTTCGGTTGTGGAGCCTGAAATACTGTACATCAGAGCCCTCGTCCACGGTGATTTAACTAGAGTTTTCTTGTTATAAATAGCCTGGCTGTGTAATTGTAACCCTATCTCAAAATTATTATAGTGCAAACTCCTGGCTTGTGAGCACCCCCAGACGTAGTCAGAATCTCTCTCTGACAAATTGGGTAAACAATTTCTCGTGTCATTTTTATTGCTTCTCTTTTCATCATATTACTTCTAATACTAACAACTGGTATCAAGAGCGAGGTTCGGTGAGAATATGATGGGTGACAAAAAATTGCAAATTGAGAAGTTTGACGGAACAGATTACGGGTTCTGGAAGATGCAGATCGAGGATTACCTGTACGGTAAAGATCTATATAAACCTATGGGTATGAAACCAGAGGCCAAGAAAGAGGACGAATGGAAATTGTTGGACAGAAAGGCGATGAGCGTGGTGCGCTTGTCGCTGTTGAGAAATGTCGCTCTCCACACAACTAAGGCAAAAACTACAAAAGAGATATTAGAGACGTTAACAGAGATGTACGAGAAGCCATCGGCAGCGAACAAGGTTCATATAATGCGATGTATTTCAACCAAAAGATGTCAGAGGGTACTGCGGTTGCCGACCATCTCAACGAGTTCAACATGATACAAGCCCAATTGAGCTCGGTTGATATTGATTTTGATGATGAGGTCCAAGCCCTAATTTTGATGTCCTCTTTACCAGAAAGCTGGAGCGGAACGGTTACTTCTGTTAGTGCTTCAGCGGGGAAGGAGAAGATGAAGTTTGGCGAAGTTACAGATCTGATTATTAGTGAAGAAATTCGCAGAAGAAAATCGGGCATAACTTCAGGGTCAGCTTTGAGTACAGAGAATAGGGGGCGATCATAATCAAAGGGGAAACTTAATCGAGGTAGATCAAAATCAAGGGGCAGAAGCAAGCCAAGAAAGGATAAGAGTGAGATCAACTGTTGGAATTGTGACGAGTTAGGTCACTACCAGAACAAGTGAAAAGCACCATTAAAGAAGAAGGGAAATAAATCAGCTAACACAACAACAGAAGATATTGCAGACGCACTTATTTCGAGTGTGAGCAGTCCATTAGAATCATGGGTTTTGGATTCTGGTGCATCGTTTCATTCTTGCAGTAGTGCTGAGGTCAAGGAACAGTATACGTCTAGTAATTTTGGGGAGGTTTACCTTGCTGATGATGAGTCGCTAAAAATTGTGGAAAAGGGAGATGTTCGGATCAATACTCCAAATGGTTCCATATTGCAGCTACGCAATGTGAGACACATTCATGGTATGAGGAAAAATCTACTTTCAGTAGGGCAGCTAGATGACGAAGGTTATGTGGTGACCTTTGGCTGTAGTAACTGGAAGATAACCAAATGAGCCATGGTGATGGCTCGAGGAAACAAGGAGGGTACGTTGTATATGACAACTAGTACCAAAGATTTCATTGCTATTGCAGAAAAAAATATTGATGCGGATTTATGGCATTGTCGACTTGGCCACATGAGTGAGAAGGGGATGAAAGAACTGTGTTCGAAGGGTAAGCTACCAGGAATCAAGACAATTGATGTTGGTTTGTGTGAGGATCTTGTCTTCGGTAAATAGAAAAGAGTGAGTTTTTCGAAGGGTGGCAGAACCTTAAAGAAACAGAAGTTGGAGTTGGTACACAGTGATTATGGGGACAAGCGCCAGTAACAACTCTTGGTGGTGCGTCATACTACATGACTTTCATTGATGATTCTACAAGAAAGGTATGGGTTTACTTTCTGAAAAATAAATCTGATGCATTTGATACTTTTAGAAAGTGGAAAAACCTTGTAGAAAATGAAACAAGTTTAAGAGTAAAGTGCTTAAGATCTGACAATGGCGAAGTGTACGAGCTTAGAGAATTCAAAGAGTATTATGCTACTAATGGAATTCGAATGGAAAAGACCCTAAGAGGAACCCCTCAACAGAAGGGAGTGGCAGAGCGAATGGACAAAACTCTGAATGAGCGTGCCAGATGTATGCGGCTGAAGTCAGGTTTACCAAAGATGTTTTGGGCAGATGCAGTTAACACAGCTGCATTCCTTGTTAATAATGGACCATCAGCTCCTTTGGAGAATGGCATACCGGAGGAGGCTTGGAGTAGTAAGGAGGTAAACCTAACTTATTAGCGAATATTTGGTTGTGTTGCTTATGTTCATATAGATGTTGCAGCAAGAAGTAAGTTGGATGCTAAATCTATTAAATGTACATTTATTGGATATGGCGGTGATGAATTCGGTTACAGATTCTAGGATGAACAGAATCAAAAAATAATTCGTAGTCGAGATGTCATATTTAATGAACAGGTTTTGTACAAGTATAGGATGTGTGCACCAGATGCTGAAAGTGCAGGTACTCAGGTTGTAGAGTTAGATATTTCTAACTCAGGTGGGAGCAAAGCAGTTAAGAATGACCAAGAGGTTGTTGAGGCTGAGCTGAGAACACCACCAATTCCGTTGAGAAGGTCTACAAGAGTGCGAGGATCACCAGATAAGTTCACACCATCAAATTACTACTTGTTGTTGACTAATGGTGGTGAACCTCAATGTTACGCAGAGGCTGCACATGGTAAGACCAGAAGAAAATGGAGGCTTTCCATGGATGAAGAGATGGAATCCTTGATGTCCAATGACACTTGGGATCTTGTTGAGCTCCCAAAAGGAAAGAAGGCGCTGCATAATAAGTGGGTCTACAGATTTAAAGATGAGGCTGATGAGAGCAAGCGTTACAAGGCAAGGCTGGTTGTGAAGGGATTTCGGCAGAAATACGGTATTGATTATACAGATGTTTTTACTCCTGTTGTAAAACTAACCACTATTCGAATGCTTTTGAGTATAGTTGCTGCAGAGAACTTACTGTTAGAGCAGATGGATGTAAAATCAGCTTTTCTCCATGGTGATTTCGAGGAAGACATATATATGAACCAACCAGAGGGATACTTGTCGAGAGGTAATGACGATCTAGTGTGTAAACTGAAAAAGAGCTTGTATGGTTTAAAACAGGCTTCGAGACAGTGGTACAAGAAGTTTGATAAGTTCACGCTTGATATTGACTTCGTCAGATGCGATGCTGACCATTGTTGCTACTTCAAGAGATTTGATGATAGTTATATCATATTATTGCTATATATTGATGACATGTTGATAGCAGGTTCTTGTGCTCGAGAAGTGGATACATTGAAGAAGCAATTATCAGAACGGTTTGCAATGAAAGACCTTGGAGATGCCAAGAAGATTTTGGGTATGCGGATTACTCGAGACTTGGTTGGAGGAAAATTGTACCTTTCTCAAGCAGAGTAAATCGAGAAGGTGTTGAAAAGATTTAATACGGAGAATGCCAAGCCAGTGAGTATCCAGCTAGGTAGTCATTTCAAACTATCTAACAAAGAGTCTCCTAGCAGTGATGAAGAGCGTGCCTATATGCAGAGGGTTCCCTACGCTTCAGCAATTGGTAGCATAATGTACGCGATGGTGTGCACGAGACCAGGCATTGCTCATGCGGTGGGAGTAGTTAGTCGTTTTATGAGCAATCCGTGTAGACAACATTGGGAAGCAGTGAAGTGGGTCCTCAGGTACTTGAGAGGTAGAGAGCACTATGTTTTTAGGGCAAAGGCATTGAGCTTGCAGGATACACTGATGCAGATTAGCATCGAGTGACCTTGACAGAAGGAGAAGTACTACCGGGTACGTATTTACTTTGGGTGGTACAGCGATATCTTGGGATTCTAAGTTGCAGAAGGTTGTGGCTCTATCTACCGCAGAAGTAGAGTATGTAGCAGTGACAGTCTAGTAAAGAGATGTTATGGCTGCAAAATCTCTTGGGTGAGTTGGGGAAAGAGCAGAAAAATGGTATCCTGTATAGTGATAGTTAGAGTGCTATTTTCTTGGCTAATAATCCAGCATTTCATTCAAGAACAAAGCACATTGAGTTGAAGTATCACTACATATGCTATCTCTTAGAGGAGAAGATTTTGAAGCTAGTGAAGATTCATGGAATTGACAATCCTGCCGATATGTTGACTAAGGTTGTGACCTTGGAGAAGTTGCTATGCATGGCTTCAACTTGGCTTGGAACTTGAGAGGAAGGCTTGGCGCTGCTGAAGTTATGAGTTACTTTGAGAAGATGTAGAGATGGTTACATTCGAGATCAGTCTCCAGGTGGGAGATTGTTGGGTTGCGGAGCTTGAAGTACTGTACATCCAAGCCCTCGTCTCAAAATTACAACTAGGGTTTTCTTGTTATAAATAGCCTGGCTGTTTAATTGTCACTCTATCTCAAAATTATTATAGTACAAACTCCTAGATTGGCAGCGCCTTCAGACGTAGTTAAAATCTCTCTATGACGAGTTGGGTAAATAATTTCTTGTGTTATTTTTATTACTTCTCTTTTCATCATATTACTTCTAATCCTAACAGTTAGCTAGCATATTTGATAAATAGTAGGTAAGACATATTGCGATACAACTCGCTTACATTACTTTGGCCTCAGTTCGACTCGGTAACTTGTAGAGTATCACCCCGGTACATTCATTTTATTATAAGTATTATTGTTGTTATTTATTATCTAATTTGAGGCTGATTTACTAATTTATTCGTCTTAGCACGAAATGATTTATCTTCAAATATAATATTTTATTATTACTAATAATACTATTATTATTATTATTATTATTATTATTATTAGATGGGGTGGGTTAAGACCGACAGTCCATCTGGGCAGTTCTTGGTTTTTATCAATTATACTTGATTTCATACCTCAATCAACCAAAGTAGGAGAACTAGCTGATATATCATCTAAAATTGGCTCGCCCGATTTCACTAAGTTTTAATTTGAACCCGACTCAGTCTGACTTCTTGGTTCAGAGGTCGCGTGATGGGCTTCCATAATGCTACCAAATTATATAACACTCACAAAGGGATAAAGACTTACTTAATATAAATTTCTTGTTTCAGGAGATTTTATCTGGTAAGGAGTCATATTACTTGATGGACAAGTCTAAATTAGCTCATAAATAGGGGGCTTAGACCCTACTTTTGGGATAATATTTATTCAACCTTACGTTTAACAAGAGCTATCAAATTCTTATTTTTCTCATATTTTAGGCTAAAATTGATTTAACTCTCCTTTTATCAATGTTCTATTACGGATGGCTAATTAACGACACGGCTATTCGACTTATATTTTGTTACAAGTCGATTGATTCGAGAGGAAAGTTCGAAGAAGTCCGATCTCAATTGTTAGTAAGCCAAACTTCTGGTTTTATCAGAGGTGTCATGTACTTTTGAATTACCTAAGTTGTAACTCTTCTGAACTAGAGTCTCATTTGCATCTCCATTATATTCATATATACTTTCTTTTGGACTCAACTCTAAGTAAGTGGCATTGTACATAATTTATTTATTTACTTTTGTGGTGTTATAATAAAAATAAAAAGGTTGTAAGCGTTTAATAGAGGAACCCATAAAATTTTGTTGATTGACATTTGGGGGAAAAAAAAAACAAAAAAAACTGAGTTTTTTTTTTTTTTTTTTTAATGCGGTATGTAGGGACTGACAAAAAGTTGAATAAAGAGTGGGATCATTGTGAACGCTCTACTGATGAATTCCTAATTAAGTGTAGGCCGTCTTTAACTGTCTCACCCCGGATTAAATGGCTGCCTAGGTCCTGGTGAGACTCTTTGGAGGGACTAATTCTTTTCACAACACTCACTAAAACTCATTTAAATTTATTTATAAAAATAAAAATTCAATTATCCTTGAAAAATATAATAATACTCTAAAATTTTAATTCTATGTTGCAATTTGGACCCGCATTAGAAAAAACTGTCGTCCATTTGAGAGTTTAGTTCGACTTGAAATAAGCTTATTCAACGGATGTAATCACACATACGCTCGAGTAATGTTTTCCTATCCCATCTAGGTGTTGCACTTAAATCCTAATTTAGATAAGATGCTGTGTTGTAATAAAGAGACTATGTTAATGTTTAAGGCTATATGGATTTATTTACGTGAACTTCGTCTGGATCATATCCTTGGCGAAAGTATGATTATATAATATAATTGGAATATAGAATTGGAGTAAGGCTGATCTTTGGATAAAAAGATGTACAATGTGGATACACAACTTTTGAGTTTTGTTTGGTTGCGTGCTTGCAAAGAGAACCGATCAGAGATATGTTATCCACATTACCTGTAAATGAAGGATCTAATCCCACAAGGAATATTACTAATATATTCCGATTAAAATAATGAGCTATAACCGCTTATATTTGGGGAAGTAGAGTCGAACAAATATAGATTTATAGTATTGTCCAAACTTATTTGAATAAAAACAATAAAAAAAATTAAAAAATCAAAATTCTTTTTGGAGTATGGTTAAATTAATAGTCGAGTTAAGCTGAATCGAACTTTAATAAACAAACAGTTAATAGGATGATATTTTTAATGTATTTTATACCTTTTCTCTAATCGAGTAGATTTAGTTGAGTTTCATATTATTAGATGAAACCTTTTATTCAAGTCTCAGTTCATTGAGATCAAATGAGCTTCTAACGGATGATTTCACATTTTTCAACTCTAAGTCCCTATTTATATTTACTTGTTAACTTATATTCAGATAGGTTACCGAAGTTGGACAATTAAAGAAAACTGATTTTTTCTTCATGGTACTGCACTAAATTAATTTCCTTGTCAAAACGTCAAGATTTGAGTCCAAATAAAGTGAGTTTCATCTTTGATAAATGAGAAAAAAGTAAAAAGTAAAATGCAAGGCTAATTTAATTTGATAGTAAAAGGGTCATTTTCTTGAATTTATAACTATTATCTTTCAAGGTATATACAATTGCGACGTGTGTCACAAAACATATGGTTCTTGATAAATTTTCAATATGTTTTTTCAGTTACAATGATATGTACCTGAATATTCAAAAGTTCACAGGGACGAAATGAATATATGATGGGAAGTTTGCTTTCAGAACATATCTTTCTTTCTTTTTTTAAGGAAAAAACAAAAGTAAAAGAAAGAGCTTTCATTTGTGCACACTAAGAGTTAAATAAACGAGCACTTGCCCCCAACTCCATACATTTTTTATTCTGATTTGGAGTCACTTTCCAGACTTTGCATTATAAGTTTTGGTATTTTGGTTTAAAGTCTTCATTAATTAAATTATTTATTGATGAAACCCTTTTGTAGCCCATTGTGCCTACACCTGTAATTACTAGAAAATAATAATTCGCAAAACATATATATGTCCACACCAACATCTATATTATTCCCAATCCCATATTACTATGATTTGACGCTTAACATTTGTTTAAGTGTAAAGATTATCGACATATTTACACGTGTTTACGGTACTTACGTGCCGCCATCACCATTAATAACAAAGTTCACAAGATATTTTATCCGATTATGATTATTTATCATGTTAATCATTTCAATTATCATGATTAGTATTTTCCATCGCAGGGCAAAATGGTTTGGACCGCTTGTATCAGGGTGACTATTTAGCCTGGTAGGGTCTTCCAATGGTAGCCTTTCTAACTAAGGATGACAATGGAGCAGATAGGGGTTAGTAATTGTAGTCCCGGACGCGCTCCGATCAACCCATGAGACGAAGCGTGTCGACCTGTCCCAGGTCACGTGTTGGAGCTAGTTGAATCATTTTACTAAAATTTATTTATTTTTATTATATATTTTACAATTATTTTAATATATAATTGTTTCAGCCCAAAAAGTGAACTACCTGAATAACACTTGAAAGCCCCAGAGCTTCCTGAACCTACACCACAAAAATATATTAGAAAGGACCACCGGTGGTTTTCCGGTGAAAACCTCTCTGATTCTTAAGTCAGTCGGCGTTTTGAGGTGTTTTCTAGAAAATAAGAAGGAATGTTTCAAGAGAATGACATACATATCTCAGTCTTGGGGCTGAGATATTTATAGCTTATTCCCGTGGAGACCCCAGCCGGGATCCCAGGAACACGTGCCGCGAATCATGGGCCGTTTGGGGAGACAGTTTCTAAACAAGTGGTCCCACTTGTTCTTTCTTGAGTAAGCCGAGGGTCAGGGCTGACCAAAACCAGCGAATCTTTCTTAAGCGGGCAGGTCGGCCCTGTCTCCCCATTTACAATCACTACTGGCTTCAGCTCTTTCCCCATCCATATCTAGTTGGAATATCTAGAAGTCCCTTGGTGGGGACCCCCTTTCCGGGATTTCGGGAATAAGGCCCATAAATCAAGGATCGTCCAGGTAACGAATGGTCCCCCATTTGTCTTTTCCTATTAACAATCAATCAGGTCTGTCTATGGCCACTTTTCTTTCAAGAGAGATTTGACCATGCATTTTCCTTTTACACGCCAGTTCATTAACTCTTACCGCCCTTACTATTAAATGTAGGTCTACCTCAATCCTGATCTTACTAGTACTGCCCTATCAACTCCTCCCCCCAAAAAAAGAGGTTGAGGTAGAGCGACAAAATGCCCGGGCCCTTAGTAATAAATGAGTCCCCATGTTTTTTAGTATTTCTTGTACTGGTACGAATCCCAAGGGATACGCCAAACTGCCAGGGCTAATTATTGGCATTTAGCGGTGTTGCACGTTTCCAAACGGTCACTGTACTTTCTCCATCCTCCCAGGTACTGCCTCGTCAGCCCTAGTATAGAGCCCTAGCCGTCTCAATTCACCTTTTAGGGCACTGTTCACCTGCCCGCATTAAATGTGCAAATCCCATCAAATCCCACCTTTCTTGGTTTTCGTATTTTGAAATCATTCCCTTTGCCTTTTGTTCCCGCTGGTTTCCTTTTCATCCCCACTTTTCTTCTTCTACTTTTTCTTCCGAACCTCCGGATCTCCGTTCTCCACCAGTACTCCGGCGAAATTTCTTTGCACTAATTCTCAACTTTCTCCGAGGAAATTTTAAAAATCAGGTATCTTTCTTAGCCCTTACCCCTTTTAATTTTTTGCAATGTCTTCTTCTCCAAGAACTAGGGTTGACTTATCTCCGCCGTCTGTTATTCCTGAGGCGGCGGCCTTTTTCTTCTCCGCCGTCTATGATTCCAGAGGCGACGGAAATCTCTTCTGCTCTTATGGTCACCATCCCAGAAGGAGCAGCAGTTCCGTCACCTTCGTCATCTGATCCTCCGGAGATAGCGGCGGCTCTCTCACCCACCGCCAGCTTCTCCGGCCCGGATTGCCACCTCCTCAGTGGACGAGATTCGCTACAAGTACAAAATTAAAGACCCCTTTGATCTCTATGCCCCTCCGGCCTGCACTTTGGCCTGCCAAGCGCCGGTAGGCCGAGTGACTTTTTATGTTGACCAGTTTCAGGCGGGTCTGCATCTGCCCGTTAATCCCATGATGCTGGAAATTGCCCAAATGTACAAAATTCCTATTTTTCAATTTTCTCCTAACTCTTTTAGGATAATGGTGTGTTATAATCTGGCCATGCGCTACGCCGGCCAGGACCCAACAGCCCTGAATTTCTACCAACTTTTCCAGGCGAAAAGCCTTCCGCCTGATTGTTTTTACCTCACCGCCAGGTCTGGGGTCCCATTTCATACACAAACTTCCGTCTTCCAATAAGTCCTGGCGCAAGAAATTCCTTTTTGTTCACTGCGCGGGGGATTGGGGTTTTGACCCCACTCCCATAGACGCCTTGCCCTCTTATCCCTCCTTAACAGCGGCGACCAGACCTTCCCGTATTCAGAGAATTGTGGCAACTCTGAATGTGAATCCTGTCAACGTGAACGACCTCCTTACCCCTTCAGTCCTAGAGACTTTTAACGAAACTTGCGAGATAGGCCCCCTGCCCTCTAAGATTGGTAAAGAAACTCTCCCACCTTGTCCTTGTTGTATCATGTTTTAATGTTTTATAGGTCTGACTCTCCCGTTCTACCTTTTCAGAAGGAGATGATGCGATTGCTGTTTGAGGCTTCTGATAGGGAAGATATGGCGGCTGATGTGACAGCGCCAGCTCAGGGGGCGGGTGCCTCCACCATTCCTCGAGCCCAAAGCCCCCCTCCTGCTGCGCCGCCCATGCGCCCTCGATCCATGAGGCATGTCATTTCCGACTCAGAGGAAGAGGAGGTACCTCTCACGAAAAGGCCTCGATCCGGCCGGGGCCGGGGTATTGTCATCTCCACCAATCCAGCTCCAACGCCTGTCGCAGCTCCTGTGGTCCCCACCGTGCGCAGTTCTGGCCCACCTCGACGAACTTCAGTTCTGAATTGCTCAGGTGACGTGGCAGTTCGCCATGTAAGCGGCCAGTGCACTCCTGAAGACCTACGAACTCTAGAGCAGATGAGCGACCGGGAGCTACTAGAGTCATGGTGCCAGGATGAAGCCCGGGTAAAATTCATATTACCGACCTCTCTACCCTTTTCCTTTTACACCTTTCAAGTTTTTAACAATTTTCTGATTTGTTCTTAGGCTGAGGCGAAGAGGGCACTTCTGGCTATCAGGGCGACCCGATCCCTAGGCCAAGCCAACCTTGTCAAGGAGGTTGAAGATCTCAAAGAGAAGGTGCTACGCCTCCGGGCCCTGTCTAAGGACAAGATAAAAGAGGTCAAGGAGTTGCAGGGGAAGGTAAGCATGATGGAGAAAGCCCAGAAGAAAATGCTTGAGGCAGCTCGGTCAGAGGCTCGGGATGAGGCTATTGCCGAGACAAGGAGTCTGGCGGACGAAGCCATAGCCAAGGCCAAGGATGAGTGGAAAGCGGAGTTCCTTAATTCGGAAGAGGGATTGAGGCTGGTTCAGGTGGCAAGGGATGAGGCCAAGGCGGCCTTTTTGGGATCCAAAGCCCTTTTCTCCCTTCTCTTCCCAGAGGCTGTGGTGTACTACCACTATGGCTTGGATGAGCAGGCCAAGTGGGCCTTGGCCAATCCCAACGTCCCCTTTGACCGAAAAACGCCACTGAAAAGCCCTCCCGAGCCTACCTCCTTTTCTTATGACCCTGCCAAGGATCGCCTCCATATGATTGGGTCTGCAGAGTTCGCTGAACATGTTCATGCTATTCTCCGCTCTCCTGAACCAAGTCCAACTCAGCCAGACCTGACCCTCTCGGTGGTCCCTCCTGCTTCATCTCCCTCCCCAACCTTTGCAGGTCTGGGTGAGCTACCTGGGGGCGCGTCTCCGGGAGGTCTGTTCCGAGGGTGTGGGTGGACCAATTGCCGACAGAGCTGAGAGCCGATATGGAGGTTGACCCTTAGGGCGCATAGGTTTATTTTGTCACAGACCTGTAGGATGCCTGTGTGGCTGGTCTGATTGTATTTCTGCTAAGCGTATGTAATGCTGAAAAACATATGAATGCTTTTACTTTTTGTCCGGTAGCGACTCTTGAATTTTCTAGGGTTTCCTGAATATCCGGAAACCCTAGTACTTTTTGATTCCTCTCACGTGCCTTCGATTTCAATATATATTCGTATGCATGCTTTATCCTCTTTTCATTATCCATCTGCAAAATGTCTTCATCTTCTCTGATCGAAGAACTTAACATGGTGAAAAGAAAGAACATTTCCCTGGTTGTGGAGAAATTCAAGCTCTCCGACCAGCTGGTCTCACTCAAAGAAAAAATCGGTTCCCTTTATCGCCTTTTGGAAAGGAAAAGGCAGAAGAAGCGTCATTACAAAAGGGAATGGGCCGAACTCCGACAAGTCAACCGTCAACTGCAAGAGGAGAAGGCGGATTTGGTCGACTCAGTGAACCGCTTGACCATCGCTGCTGGCGAGGCGCATGTTCTCGCCGAGCGGTCTGACCAGTATCGCCGCCGTCTACATGAGACAGAGCGAGAGCTTTGGCGTATTCGACCGGGCTTTAGCCTCCGACCGAAGGTCTTCGCCTAGATAGGCGTCTGGGTTTTACCTTTATTTATTTCCTGCCATTTTAATACAATCAAAGTCGCCAACCCTCCGGGGGAGGTGTACAACCTGTACCTTGTTCTTGTTGAATGGTCAGTAATATATATGAGCTTTTGTGCCTCTTCACGTGTGTCATAGTTTTCACTTAAATAAGTTTTGCATCGGATCTTTTTTGCCTTGCTTAAATCACTCAAACTTGTGTTTTATGTTAGTGCCTTAGTAGTTCAGCACTTACCTCATAAGATATTTTGTTTCGCTATGTGGTCACGCTAACAATCAGGTCAGGTAGACCAGCGCATTAGCTTTTTAGCTTTCCTTGGCTTGAGCTGTCAACCAGATCGGGAAAATAGCTGGCTTGATTTGACCAGTCCTGGCTTTATCGGTCAAACAGGTCGGGAAAATCTAGGACATCCGTCCTTAGCCAATCCTGGCTTTAACCGACAATCAGATCGGGCAAAATCTAGGACATTCGTCCTTAGCCAATCCTGGCATTAACCGACAATCAGGTCGGGCAAAATCTAGGACATTCGTCCTTAGCCAATCCTGGCATTAACCGACAATCAGGTCGGGAGAATTTCAGGACATTCGTCCTTAGCCAATCCTGGCTTAAACTGACAATCAGGTCAGGAAAATTTCAGGACATCCGTCCTTAGCCAATCCTGGCTTAAACTGACAATCAGGTCAGGAAAATTTCAGGACACCGTCCTTAGCCAATCCTGGCTTAAACTGACAATCAGGTCAGGAAAATTTCAGGACATCCGTCCTTAGCCAATCCTGGCTTTCCTGGGCCCTTTTGCGCGCCAAACTCAATGTAGTTTCCCGCCTTTTCTAAGCCTCTGCGCGCAACTTAAAGTGATTTCCGCTTTTTCCTTTCCTATATAATGGCGTCTATTCTCGTTTATGTCCCCTGCATAATGGCGTCTTCATCGTCTTCCAACAACATTTCCACTGAGGAGCATATCCGACTGCTTCATGAGAGGAATCGTCTTAAGGAAGAAATCTCCCAACTGCAGGACCAGTTGCAGGAACGTGTGGAGAAGCTGTCCGAGAAGAAATTGCAATACCGCCGTGAACGACATCGCCTTCAGCAACTCATTCTCGACCTGAAAAGGGAGAACTCTGAACTGTACGTTGACTGGGACATTGCCGTGGAGGTATCAGACCGGTTTCGTGTCCGTCTTTTGGAACATGAGGACGAGATTCAACGGCTCCGTCAACTTCTCGCTTCTGTACCTCCATCCTAAGGCTGTACTTTTACTTTTCTATGCTTGTGATTTGCGCCTCTGCGATTGTTAATGTACTGCAAAGATGTCTTCTTGTATTTTTCTGTTTTGTTGTAAGTGTCTTTTTTAATTATCAATAGGCATATCCGTCAATATTTTGAATATCTCTCATTGGTTACTCCTGTCGTGGACTGCAAATTTATTCAACTGCAAATTTATTCAATCAAATAAACATAAGGCATTACAATTAGGTGTAAAATTTCGTAAATTGAAAACGTTCCAAACGCGAGGGACTGCCGTGCCATCCAGCTCTTCCAGTTTGTA
>BMAC01000811.1:105019-121832 GCA_014905375.1 Phtheirospermum japonicum | reverse complement strand
CACCACCGTCGGCTTCTCCGGCCGCGATTGCCACCTCCTCCTCAGGGGGTGTGACATATCCTCCACCAATTCCCGATTATCCCAAAGTTACCTCTATCCTTAGCCAACAGACAGTAGACGAGATTCGCTACAAGTACAAAATTAAAGACCCCTTTGATCTCTATGCCCCTCCGGCCTGCACTTTGGCCTGCCAAGCGCCGGTAGACCGAGTGACTTTCTATGTTGACTAGTTTCAGGCGGGTTTGCATCTGCCCGTTAATCCCATGATGCTGGAAATTGCCCAAATGTACAAAATTCCTATTTTTCAATTTTCTCCTAACTCTTTTAGGATAATGGTGTGTTATAATCTGGACATGCGCTACGCCGGTCAGGACCTAACAGCCCTGACTTTCTATCAACTTTTCCAAGCGAAAAGCCTTCCGCCTGATTGTTTTTACCTCACCGCCAGGTCTGGGGTCCATTTCATACACAAACTTCCGTCTTCCAATAAGTCCTGGCGCAAGAAATTCCTTTTTGTTCACTGTGCGGGGGATTGGGGTTTTGACCCCACTCCCATAGACGCCTTGCCCTCTTATCCCTCCTTAACAGCGGCGACCAGACCTTCCCGTATTTAGAGAATTGTGGCAACTCTGAATGCGAATCCTGTCAACGTGAACGACCTCCTTACCCCTTCAGTCCTAGAGACTTTTAACGAAACTTGCGAGATAGGCTCCCTGCCCTCTAAGATTGGTAAAGAAACTCTCCCACCTTGTCCTCGTCGTATCATGTTTTAATGTTTTATAGGTCTGACTCTCCCGTTCTACCTTTTCAGAGGAGATGATGCGATTTCTGTTTGAGGCTTCTGATAGGGAAGATATGGCGGCTGATGTGACAGCGCCGGCTCAAGGGGCGGGTGCCTCCACCATTCCTCGAGCCCAAAGCCCCCCTCCTGCTGCGCCGCCCATGCGCCCTCGATCCATGAGGCATGTCATTTCCGACTCAGAGGAAGAGGAGGTACCTCTCACGAAAAGGCCTCGATCCGGCCGGGGCCGGGGTATTGTTATCTCCACCAATCCAGCTCCAACGTCTGTCGCAGCTCCTGTGGTCCCCACCGTGCGCAGTTCTGGCCCACCTCGACGAACTTCAGTTCTGAAATGCTCAGTTGACGTGGCAGTTCGCCATGTAAGCGGCCAGTGCACTCCTGAAGACCTACGAATTCTAGAGCAGATGAGCGACCGGGAGCTACTAGAGTCATGGTGCCAGGATGAAGCCCGAGTAAAATTCATATTACCGACCTCTCTACCCTTTTCCTTTTACACTTTTCAAGTTTTTAACAATTTTCTGATTTGTTCTTAGGCTGAGGCGAAGAGGGCACTTCTGGCTATCAGGGCGACCCAATCCCTAAGCCAAGCCAACCTTGTCAAGGAGGTTGAATATCTCAAAGAGAAGGTGCTACGCCTCTGGGCCCTGTCTAAGGACAAGATAAAAGAGGTCAAGGAGTTACAGGGGAAGGTAAGCATGATGGAGAAAGCCCAGAAGAAAATGCTTGAGGCAGCTCGGTCAGAGGCTCGGGATGAGGCTATTTCCAAGACAAGGAGTCTGGCGGACGAAGCCATAGCCAAGGTGAAGGATGAGTGGAAAGCGGAGTTCCTTAATTCGGAAGAGGGATTGAGGCTGGTTCAGGTGGCAAGGGATGAGGCCAAGGCGGCCTTTTTGGGATCCAAAGCCCTTTTCTCCCTTCTCTTCCCAGAGGCTGTGGTATACTACCACTATGGCTTGGATGAGCAGGCCAAGTGGGCCTTGGCCAATCCCAACGTCCCCTTTGACCGAAAGATGCCACTGAAAATCCCTCCCTAGCCTACCTCCTTTTCTTATGACCCTGCCAAGGATCGCCTCCATATGATTGGGCCTGCAGAGTTCGCTGAACATGTTCATGCTATTCTCCGCTCTCTTGAACCAAGTCTAACTCATCCAGACCTGATCCTCTCGGTGGTTCCTCCTGCTTCATATCCCTCCCCAACCTTTGCAGGTCTGGGTGAGCTACCTGGGGGCGCGTCTCTGGGAGTTCTATCCGAGGGTGTGGTGGACCAATTGCCGACAGAGCTGAGAGCCGATATGGAGATTGACCCTTAGGGCGCATAGGTTTATTTTGTCACAGACCTGTAGGATGCCTGTGTGGCTGGTCTGATTGTATTTCTATTAAGCGTATGTAATGTTGAAAAACATATGAATGCTTTTACTTTTTGTCCGGTAGCGACTCTTGAATTTTCTAGGGTTTCTTGAAAATCCAGAAACCCTAGTATTTTTTGATTCCTCTCACGTGCCTTCGATTTCAATATATATTCGTATGCATGCTTTATCCTCTTTTCATTATCCATCTGCAAAATGTCTTCATCTCCTCTGATCGAAGAGCTTAACATGGTGAAAAGAAAGAACATTTCCCTGGTTGTGGAGAAATTCAAGCTCTCCGACCAGCTGGTCTCACTCAAAGAAAAAATCGGTTCCCTTTATCGCCTTCTGGAAAGGAAAAGGCACAAGAAACGTCATTACAAAAGGGAATGGGCCGAACTCCGACAAGTCAACCGTCAACTACAAGAGGAGAAGGCGTATTTGGTCGACTCAGTGAACCGCTTGACCATCGCTGTTGGCGAGGCGCATGTTCTTGCCGAGCGGTCTGACCAGTATCGCCGCCGTCTGCATGAGACAGAGCGAGAGCTTTGGCGTATTCGCCAGGCTTTAGCCTCCGACCGGAGGTCTTCGCCTAGATAGGCGTCTGGGTTTTACCTTTATTTATTTCCTACCATTTTAATACAATCAAATTCGCCAACCCTCCGGGGGAAGGTGTACAACCTATATCTTGTTCTTGTTGAATGGTCAGTAATATATATGAGCTTTGTGCCTCTTCACGTGTGTCATAGTTTTCACTTAAATAAGTTTTGCATCGGATATTTTTTGCCTTACTTAAATCACTCAAACTTGTGTTTTATGTTAGTGCCTTAGTAGTTCAGCACTTACCTCATAAGATATTTTGTTTCGCTATGTGTCACACTAACAATCAGGTCAAGTAGACCAGCGCATTAGCTTTTTAGCTTTTCCTTGGCTTGAGCTGTCAACCAGATCGGGAAAATAGCTGGCTTGATTTGACCAGTCCTGGCTTTAACGGTCAAACAGATCGGGAAAATCTAGGACATCCGTCCTTAGCCAATCCTGGCTTTAATCGACAATCAGATCGGGCAAAATCTAGGACATTCGTCTTTAGCCAATCCTGGCATTAACCGACAATCAGGTCGGGAGGAATTTCATGACATTCGTCCTTAGCCAATCCTGGCTTAATCGACAATCAGGTCGGGAGAAATTTCAGGACATTCGTCCTTAGCCAATCCTGGCTTAAACTGACAATTAGGTCGGGAAAATTTCAGGACATCCGTCCTTAGCCAATCCTGGCTTTAACTGACAATCAGGTCAGGAAAATTTCAGGACATCCGTCCTTAGCCAATCATGGTTTAAACTGACAATCAGGTCAGGAAAATTTCAGGACATCCGTCCTTAGCCAATCCTGGCTTTCCTGGGCCCTTTTGCGCGCCAAACTCAATGTAGTTTCCCACCTTTACTAAGCCCTCTGCGCGCTAACTTAAAGTGATTTTCCGCTTTTTCCTTTCATATATAATGGCGTCTATTTTCGGTTTATGTCCCCTGCATAATGGCATCTTCATCGTCTTCCAACAACATTTCCACTAAGGAGCATATCCGACTGCTTCATGAGAGGAATCGTCTTAAGGAAGAAATCTTCCAGCTGCAGGACCAGTTGCAAGAACGTGTGGAGAAGCTGGCCGAGAAGAAATTGCAATACCGCCGTGAACGACATCGCCTTCAGCAACTCATTCTCGACCTGAAAAGGGAGAACTCTGAACTGTACYTTGACTGGGACATTGDCGTGGAGGTATCAGACCYGTTTCGTGTCCGTCTTTTGGAACATGAGGACGAGATCCAACGGCTCCGTCAACTTCTCGCTTCTGTACCTCCATCCTAAGGCTGTACTTTTACTTTTCTATGCTTGTGATTTGCGCCTCTGCGATTGTTAATGTACTGCAAAGATGTCTTCTTGTATGTTTCTGTTTTTTGTTGTAAGTGTCTTTTTTAATTATCAATAGGCATATCCGTCGATATTTTGAATATCCCTCATTGGTTACTCCTGTCGTGGACTGCAAATTTATTCAATCAAATAAATATAAGGCATTACAATTAGGTGTAAAATTTTCGTAAATTGACAACGTTCCAAACGCGAGGGACTGCCGTGCCATCCAGCTCTTCCAGTTTGTAAGCTCCTCCAGATAAGACCTGGATAATTCGGAAGGGTCCCTGCCATGCGGCATCCAATTTCCCCTTAGACTTCCCTAAATTAGATCTTCTTAAGATCAGGTCTCCAACCTGGAACTGTCTTTTCACAACAGATCTGTCATACATGGCCTTTACTCACCCTTTGATATGGGCCATCCTTGTGGCAGCTCTGTCCCTTTTTTCTTCGACTAAATCCAGAGCATCTTGCATCAAAGACTCGTTCTGTTTCTCATCGAAGTTCTGAATTCGATGAGTCTCCATGCTAATCTCTGCAGGTATCACAGCGTTCATACCATAGACCAGGCTAAAAGGCGTTTCCCCTGTGCTCTCCTTAGGGTTAGTTCTATAGGCCCATAAGACTGTGCTCAGCTCATCCACCCATTTGCCCCCAGCTCTTTCCAAACGAGTTTTGATCCCCTGGACCAGTATGCGATTGGTGACCTCTACCTGTCCATTAGCTTGGGGATGGCAAACAGAGGTGAAGTGCTGATCGATTTTCATTTTCAAACACCATGCCCTGATTCTAGAGCCCATGAACTGTGTTCCATTATCTGAGACAAGAATTCTGGGGACGCCATACCTACATACCACGTTTTTCCATAGGAATTTCATAACTGCGTCTTCGGTAATTTTGGCCAAGGCCTCCGCTTCTACCCATTTAATGAAATAATCGATTGCTACTATCAAGAACTTCTTTTGAGCAGGGGCCATGGGAAAGGGACCGACCAGATCTATTCCCCATTTGGCGAATGGGCAAGGGGAGCTCATCATCATGAGCTCCTCGGCAGGCTTGTGTATTAGCGTTGAATTCTTCTGGAATTTCTCACATGCGCGCACGAAATTTTCCGCCTCTTCTCGTAGATGGGGCCAGAAATACCTTGCTCATAAGATCTTACTTGACAGAGCTCTGGCACCCATGTGGTTACCACAACATCCCTCATGGATTTCTCTAAGGACCAGAGCTCCTTCCGTTCGGCTTAAACATCTCAGAGAGGCTGACCAAATCCTCTTCTAAATAACTCTCCTTTAATTAAAAAAAATCTAGCAGACCTGGTTCGTACCTTTCCTGCTTCTTTTTTATCATTTGGCAAGACTCCCTGTTCTAGGTATGTCTTTATGGGAGAGCGCCAATCATCTCTCTCCATAACTGAGCCTACCTGCTCTGTCCCGAATTCTCCGCCCGTCTGTAGCAAGGTAATAACCTTCTCTTGACGATCTGAAGTCGAGCTGGCCACCTTTGTCAGGAAGTCAGCCCGTCCATTTTCCTCTCTAGGAATCTGGAGGACTGTTAACTCTTTCATTCCCCTGGCCAGCTCTCTGAATTTGGCCAAGTACCTCGGCATATGTTCCTCCCTTGTCTCGAATTCTCCATTAATTTGTTTACAAACAAGTTGAGAATCGACCTTTGCACATACGTGATCCGCTCCCAGGTCTTTTGCCATCTGAATACCTCTTAGAAGAGCTTCGTACTCAACAGAATTATTAGAGAATGTTGTATTTAGCCGGATAGCAAATTTAGTAGACACGCCTTTTGGATCAATCAGAACAATTCCAGCTCCACAGCCCTGATTACAGACAGATCCATCCGTGAAGATTGTCCATTTCTTTAGTTCTTCGGGAAGGCCAGTCATTTCTTGCATGAAGTCAGCCACGGCCTGAGCTTTAATTGCTGTTCTGGTCTCAAAGCTGATATCAAATTCACTTAGCTCGATTATCCATCTGACCAGTCTTCCCGACGCCTCTGGCTTATCCATGACCGCTTTCAAAGGCAAATTCATTCATACAATTATACTATGCGAAAGGAAATACGGATGTAATTTTCGGGCCGTTCCTACGAGGGCCAGTACAGCCCGTTCTACCTCTACATACCTTACTTCGGCATCATGCAAGACCTTGCTCAAGTAATAAACTGGTTTCTGCATCCTCCCCTCTTCTCGAAGTAATACAAAATTAACTGCCTGTTGCCCTACTGATAAGTACAAAATGAGGGGTTCTCCTAGGACAGGCTTTGTTAGCAAGGTCATGCTATCCAAATGCTCCTTCAATGCGTTAAATGCTTCTTCACACTCATCGTTCCACTGAAATCTTGCTTTCTTCCTCAGAGCTTGAAAGAATGGTAAGCTCCTTTCTGCAGACCTAAACACAAATCTACTTAACGCGTTAATACGCCCTGCTAAGCATTGCATTTCTTTCACATTCCTAGGCGCCCGCATGTCCATAATTACTCTGACCTTCTCGGGATTTGCCTCGATACCCTTCTCCGTGACCATGTAGCCCAGGAATTTGCCAGCTCTAGCCCCAAATGCGCATTTCCTGGGATTAAGCTTCATCCTATACCGTCGCAGAGTATCAAAGGTCTCCCGCAGGTCTTCCACATGCGACGTTGCTTTCACGCTCTTAACCAGCATATCGTCCACGTAAACTTCCATATTTCACCTAAGTTGATTCTTAAACATCTTATCAACCAAACGTTGATAGGTGGCTCCTGCATTTTTCAAACCAAAAGGCATCACAACATAGCAATACGTCCCCTTTGGGGTAATAAAGCTGACCCGCTTCCAATCTTCTCTGGCTAATCTAATCCGGTGATACCCTTGGGATGCATCCATCATACTTAAGAGCTCACATCCAGCAGTAGAGTCGACGAGCTGATCGATTCTAGGTAAAGGATAGTGATCTTTCGGGCAAGCACGATTGAGATCTCTGAATTCGATACACATGCGCCAGTCCTCCTGAGTCTTGGGAACCAAGACAGCATTAGAAAGCCATTCAGGGAATTGTATTTCCTAGATGTGCTTAGCCTTTAACAGTTTCTCCACCTCAGCCTCTATTACAGCGTCCTTCTCAGGCCCAAAATTGTGTTTCTTTTGCTTTACTGGCTTTGCATCCGAGCTGATGTTGAGGTGGTGCTCTGCCACCTCTGGGTCGATCCCTACCAGATCTTCTGGGGACCAAGCAAACACATCCGCGCTGCTTCTCAACAGTGCAACTAGATCTGTCAAAGTTTCCGGACTGAGGGTTGTCCCTACTCGAAGGACCCGGCTCTCATCCCCTGGGATTACTTCGACCATCATCAGCCCTTCCTCTCTATTAGCCAGATCTGTCTTTGGCGGCTCTACTCTCGCCCTTTTCCTCAGTCTTTCTTCCTCCTCATTCCTCCTGATGCACTCTACGTAGGTCTGTTGTGAGGCATACTAGTCACCCCTGACCTCTCCCGTTCCATCTTCCGCCGGAAACTTCATCTTCATATGAAAGACAGATATAACAGCCTGGAACTGGCTCAAGGATGGCCGACCCAACATGACATTATAAGAAGAAGGTGCATCCACCACCAAGAAATGCACCGTTCTTGTCACCCTATACGGCTCTTCTCCTAACGTCAAGAGGAGCCTCACCACTCCCAAGGGCTTCAGGGCTCCCCCTGCAAAACCAACTAGAGAGGTGGTGACCTCTTCCAGCTCAACGTTTATTTTCAACTGCCTAAAGCAATCATAAAACAAAATGTCGGAAGAACTCCCAGTATCCACGAAAATTCTACGGACATTATAATTAGCGATAGTTGCAGTTATAACCAGAGCATCCATGTGGGGGGCTAGAATACCATCGCCATCTTCTGACCCGAAATAGATGTTAGGGGCAGAGGTCATTTATCCCACGTCACGTGATTTTCGAACTAGGTCTCTTGCGGCTCTGACATAACTGTGTTGTGTCCACTTGGAATGCTCCTCCAATTCTCCTCCAGTAATCATATGGATTTCTCCATGGATGACCTGGGTATGATCAGATCTTCTTACCCCAGTTCGCACCCTATCCTGGCTGCCCCTATTTGTTAGGGACCGATCATAATTCTTATTGCCAGACCTGGCTTCCTCTCTCCTCATCTGAACATACTCCTTTAAATGTCTAGCCTGAACTAGCCTCTCCAACTCGTCCTTTAGATGGGTACACTTGTCAGTGTCGTGACCATACTCGTTGTGGAAGCGCCAAAAACGATCTGATTTTTCCTTCCTGGTCCTCTGCGAGTAGGTCTTTGGCCACTTCAGGTCTGGATGCTTCTCAATTGCCTGTAAGACTTCTCCCTGTGGGGTTGCTAAAGGAGTGTATTTATCAAAGCGGGGCCTCCCTCCAGACAGGTCTGGCCTAAGCTTTTTTACAGCTCCCCTGTCCTCGCGAACATGCCTTTCTCTCTTCCTTTCTCCCTCATCCTTGATCTTCAAAGCTTCTTCCAGATGGATATACTTTTCCGCTCTCTCCAAGAGCTCCCCAAATTTCAGAGCTGGTTTCACCACCAGCGACTGAAAGAAATCCCCTCGTCTCAAACCTTGCGCTAGAGCATTCACCAACAGTTCTTCAGACGCAGAGGGCACCTCTAACTTAGCGGTTGTAAACCTGTTGATATAAGCACGGAGGCTCTCATTCTCTTTCTGCTTCAAACTGAAAAGTTCAAGCGGCATTTTCTGATACTTTCTACAGCTCGTGAACTTGTGTAAAAAGGCTGAGCTGAACTCGTCAAAAATGCTGATAGACCTCGGCGGCAGCTGACTAAACCAAAGCTGTGCTGATTTAGTAAAAGTCATCAGGAAGACCCGACACATGACAGCGTCCAAAAATTTATGTAGGGCTGCCGCGATCTCGAAGCGACTGAGATGGTCCCACGGGTCCGTGGTTCCATTGTACTCGAAGCCTAGGGAGCGATATGAAGCCGGCGCATCATCTCGCATAACTTCCTCAGTAAACGGCGTACCCCTTCTCGCCGGAATCACACTGCCAGTCGCCATTTTTCTCTTAAACTCCCTCACCTCTTTTTGCAGACTCTGCATCTGTTCAGCCAGACTTGGATTAGTTTGGCTTGAAGTCTCGCTGTCAGAGGTGGAGAAGTGCTCTTCCCCGTCACGTAAGGGAGCCCGATCCGCATGCTGTCCTCCCAATGGCTCCGTTTCCACCACCGGGACAGTTCGTGCTGGTGGTGTGTTGGATGGCGGCATTGCCATCTCCGCGAACTTCTTTTCCACCGCCGTCTCCACGGCTTTGCCGATTAGCTCCGAGAGCTGCAAAAAGAAGGATTCGTTAAATGAACCACCCGTGGCTGGCACGGATCTACTGAGCGGGGGCGGCGTAGCGCCTGGCGCGGTCCCTGTCGACAGCGCTGTCTCTCCTGGTCCCATCGCCGACGTATCTGTCGACCTGGGCATCCCCCCTGGCGCGGCGGAACTAGGGGTTCCACCGAGCTCACCCACCAAGTTCCGTCGTAAACCGTCTGAAGGCATGAAATAAACAGAAAATCTCGCGTCTTAACTTGATCGACTTTCCCACAGACGGCGCCAATTGTTTCAGTTCAAAAAGTGAACTACCTGAATAACACTTGAAAGCCCCAGAGTTTCCTGAACCTACACCACAAAAATATATTAGAAAGGACCATCGGTGGTTTTCCGGTGGAAACCTCTCCAATGTTTAAGTCAGTCGGCGTTTTGAGGTGTTTTCCAGAAAATAAGAAGGAATGTTTCAAGAGAATGACATACCTCTCTCAGCCTTGGGGCTGAGATATTTATAACTTATTCCCGTGGGGACCCCAGTCGGGATCCCAGGAACACGTGCTGCGAATCATGGGCCGTTTGGGGAGACAGTTTCTGAACAAGTGGTCCCACTTGTTCCTTCTTGGGTAAGCCGAGGGTCAGGTCTGACCAAAACCAGCGAATCTTTCTTAAGCGGGCAGGTCGGCCCTGTCTCCCCATTTACAATCACTACTGGCTTCAGCTCTTTCCCCATCCAGATCTGACTGGAATATCTAGAAGTCCCCTGGTGGGGACCCCCTTTCCGGGATTTCGGGAATAAGGCCCATAAATCAAGGATCGTCCAGGTAACGAATGGTCCCCCATTTGTCTTTTCTTATTAACAATCAATCAGGTCTGTCTATGGCCATTTTTCTTTCAAGAGAGATTTGACCATGCCTTTTCCTTTTACACGCCAGTTCATTAACTCTTACCGCCCTTACTATTAAATGTAGGTCTACCTCAATCCAGGTCTTACTAGTACTACCCTATCAATAATAATTAAATATATTACTATAAAAGTTAAATATAAGATTAAAAATTAATAAGAAAAATAATAATAAACATAAAAAACATTATACATTTATAATCTTAATATAAGTTTTTTTTAATCTTTTATTAATATATATTATTCATTAAAAAATATAGCTATCAATGTATATAAGTGAAATAAAATACTAAATGTATAAAAATCTAAATAATCACATAAGATGTATATATATATATATATATATATATATATATATATATATATATATATATATATATATATATATATATATATATATATAGAATTAATATAGAATTAAGAATTGTATAATATGACTAAATTGCAACAAATAATTAATCTCTTAAATATTTATAATTATTTTTTACATAAGATAAAACTCTTATTTATCTCTATCTCTCTAATAGTTACGTGGGTGATAAATATATTAAACGTCATTTAGTTAAAAAAAATTGAAAAAGAATATTATAGAACGTTAATTAATTAGGAATGTAGAAAATGTTTGGAAGGAGGAAGTATACGGACCCGGACCCGTTTCGCCGGCAAGACCTATTTCTAACGGTTTTAGCTTGGATGATAGATCTCTTTTGGGCTACTTGGACAATAAGTTTTTCTTTGGCTATGTCACCATGACCTCGGTCACTATATGACGATCAAACCCCAATTATCATATTATAAAATAAAAAATCAAAATTACGATTACAAGCTATGATTATGTAATGGATAAAAATGGTGATTACTTGGAACTCGGGATGCTTGATTTATAATTTTGATAGTATGCGAAAGATATGTTATCTGCGAAATAATGTAAAAAATTCTCATAAACATTATATATGTACATTTTTTTAATTATTATTCTTTTTTTACGAAACGATAAAAATTTTATTAATGAAAAAAGAAAATAGAAGCCGAAACATCTGGGAACTGAAGAGTCCAGCATTTACCAAAGAAAACAAACTGAAAAACCCCAAGAATAGACAAGGAGGAACTATCAAACAGATTGACCTAAAGAATCCGAATTAAAGAGGATACAACCAAACCCTCTTGACACAAAATAAATTATAAGAAACGATGAAAATAAAGAAATTGTAATTTAATAGGACCTATGATTGTTATAAATAAGTATCAGTAAAATGATGTTACGTTCAGTGTTACAACACTAGAATTAACATCAAACAGTTTCAGAATTGTAAATATAAAATAAGAACAGGTTTAAATCAGATGTTGAGACTGGTGTTAAAACACCGAAACTAACATCAAACATAGTTGTTAAAATATGTAGCGGAATAGTTATTAAAAAGAGAACACAACAATTTAAATTTCATTCGTAAGTAAAAGTACTTACGAACTTGGGTATACAAACCAGAAAAATATATAATTTTTCATGTTCAGGATCAATTACAAAAGATGTAAAGTAATATATGAAAAACAAAGTATCAAAACACTATGATACTAAAATACTTGTCGCCACAAAGGATGATCTTCTCCGTTGGTCACGCAACTTCAAAGATCTATGGATCTCGGATGGGTTCAGAGTTCTTCGTGCTCATGTTCTTCTTTTCTTGCGTCGTCCTTGCTGCTTTCTCTTCCGTATTAAAAGTTGTTCTTCTGTTGACTCTTCTTGTCTTAAATAGACAGGAATCATATACTTGGTAAGCAAGTCTTAGACATAAACTGAGAAACAAAATAAATTCCTAGACTCCATCTAGAAAACAAATGTAGAGTCTAATTTATTATAAGCCCAAGAAAGGCAAACACTAAAAAAGAAAAAGTTGCCAAGAATAAAATTCTCAACAATCTTCTACTTTTGCCTTTATGGACAAAATACCACGACGCATCAAAATATTTAAACAAACTCTAAAACTCCCCCTAAATTAGAAACTCTCTCTAAATAAATGACCATTGTCTAAAACTAAACAAACCATAAAAATAATAAAAACATTATTCATCAGACACAAATCAAAACCCAAATAACCAAAAGGAGTTAATGACTACGCATCCTCTTCGACCGGCGAGAAGTCATCTCATCATCCTTAGCTTTCCTCTACCTCAACATCTTCTTCAACTTCTTCATCATCCTCTTCCTTGACTTGATCTTTCTCGTCCTCTTCTTGGCCTTGGCTAAGCTGGCCAACACTTCAGCAGCATCACCTTCTTCATTAGCAGCAGCAGCAGCCATGTCAGCGTCGTCATGTCCTTCTCCCCCTTTTTGTTCAGAAATCAAAAGGGCCTCCAGCATTGAAGCCCGGAGTGCCTGCAGCTGGGCAATTTGATTATCAAGCAAGGTAACTTGTGCACGAACCACCGGAACAACCAACTGAACCATGTTGGAACCGATGTTGGTAACATCAGAACCGTCACCAGAATTTCCACCAGCTCGAGGAGGCACTTACCATGGGAGATTAATGACCCAGGATCCAGCCAAGTGTTGACCACACAAAGAGAACCATTCAGGCTCACCAGTGAACACATCCTCTCCGGTGGACTGAAATCCGTGATTCTCCAACAAGGTGAAAATAAGAGACAGAAAGTAGAAGGAGGATGTGGCCTTTGTCATAGCAAATCTCGTGACAGCATCAAACACATGTTGGCCAAAATTGAATTTGATCCCACGCCCAAGTTTGAACAGAAACAGTGCCTGAGGCGGAGTGACAACTGTGGCATTCTTGGTAGGAACCCAATTGTATACTGCCACCTTATGCAACACCAAATACAAAGAGGATAGACGAGTGACCGGCAGTTGCTCACGCCATCCCTCATCAAACCACAAGACAAGAAGTCAACCACTTAATTCATATTATCCATCGTGGAATCACCATGGTAGTCCTCAGTGCGAAACAGTTCATTGATCAAGGCAGGAGTAAAAGAAAACACTCTCCCACGCACAAAAACTTTCCCAAAGTTCACAGACTTGGGATCAACAACAGATTGCAGCATGTTTGCATAAAACACTAGCACTAAAATTTGAACAAACGGCATAGCGGTAGATATGGTGGAGTACATACCTCGGTGCCTAAAGTAGGCAATCAAATTATGCTTCTCAAAGACATCAATAGGAACTCTTCGCTCAACAATCATGCCACGGGTTTGATAACCATCAAATTGCTCTTCAGCATCCATAGTCAGAAACTTTTATGGTACAGGCACCATGTCCTTGATTTCAACACCGTGAACAGCAACATCATCATCAGAAATCTGGTCAGATGCGGTCGGTGCAGGTTTAGGGGCAACAATATTAGTAAACTCGGAGCTAGATGATGAGGCAGGATCGTCTGCAGGGGATGTTGGTTTCGGTGATACTTCAACAGAACCAACATTAGCGGACGGAGTAGCTGCAGATGGTGTTTTAATTGGTGACACCACATTCGAACTACCATCATCCTTCTTGGCAGATTTGGGCTTCTTCTTTTCTCTTCTCAAGGTAGACAAAAAATCACAAAGGGGAAATACATCGTCAGAATCAGCCGAGTAATCATACCCACACTCAAACACAACCTCAAGCTGAGCCATGTTAAACGGGGTCAGAGGAGGTTCAGCAACCAAAGGGGTGGAAGAGATTGCTACTTCGCCTGTGAAGAAGTCAATAATCTCGTACGGGGGACTCGAATAAACCGTCTCATAAGAGGCAGGTGAAACTTTTATGGACGCTGGCGGATTCTTCTTCTTAGCTAAGCTCACAGTTTGTTTTCAGCGAGGAGTTAACCGAGGAGTGGAAGTGGTCGGCGGTGCAGCAACAACTTCAGTGGGCAGAAAATCTTCATCATCAGAGTCCATCATGACTGTGACGTCCTCGGCTAAGTTCATGTGCTCAATAAGCACATGACATCGTGCCCCTGTGTGACTCTTCAGAACAGCCACCGGAATCGGGCCTGGAGGTATATTGCGCAGCCGGTGGAAACGTTTTAGTGTTGGATTTCCAACTGGACCAAAAACCTCAGATATAAATGACAAGTCAGGCGGGTTGTCCACATAAAATTCATTGCCCGCTTGCTCGGAAAACACTTGTTCCTCTGGAACAGCGTCGGAGGCCACGACGACAGGAACCACTTCTTGAAAACTGACTGAGGGAGGGTTCGCCGCAGTAGCTGTAGTTTGGGATGGGTTTGGTGGTGCGCTATCACAAATTTCCTCACGGATATCCAAGCCACGGAACCTTCGCAAAGTCGTCGGTGTCTGTTCACCCGGGTAGCGCACGCCGTCCGGTAATATTGGAATTCTGCTCGGAGATGAAGGTTTCGACACTCTGCAAAGATATTGAAATAGAAAATAGAAGAAAACACAAATCTGAGAGAGAATTGTGAGAGAGATTTAGTGCCGTTAGGAGTGAAATTGTGAGAGAGAAACGGTAAGAATTCCTAGCAATATATTGGCCAAAAAAATGACCGTTGCCTGGAGAGAGAGAGAGAGAGAGAGAGAGAGAGAGAGAGCATGTAAATAAAATAGGAGAAAAATAACCACAAAGTTTTCTCAAATACCATAATTAAGCCCAAAATAGATTTCTTTCCTTGCCAAAACACTTACTCCTCCTTAAAACAGGTCAACACGATCTTAATCCCACTAAGCCACTATCTCAATTCTTAGAAAATAAAAATCACAATCCTCATCTACTTAGAAAACCGAAATAGAGCTGGATTTTGAAAAACCATCAACATAGTTGAACAAATCCTTTGCAAAGTAGTTTTTCACTCACCATATTAACCTCATATTACCTGTCCAGTCCACTGATATTAACACCACTAAAACACTTGGTTAGCAAGATTCAAAATAAGATTAAGAAGGAAAGACGCAAGCACAAGCAAAATAACACACAACGATACGACATCTTCACAAAGAATGAATGTCCTAATTGATGCCTAAAAGATACAATAATTGATGTAGGTGTCATGATCAGTGTTTCTTTTTATGTGTGACATTATAACCAACATTGCTTCAGTGAAGTCAATGAAAATAGATCTCTTAACCCAAGTTAATGACTACGTCAAAATCATTCAAGAGGGTGAAAATTAAAGATAGGATCTTTGTTGATCCAGATTATCTTCATCTTTTAATACATTTGAAGAGAAATTATCTTTGCAATTGCTTTTAACACACCTTGTTTTTGGACCTGGGAGAAAACCAGTTTCTGCAGGAAAGTTCCACAATCACCTACTTGAAGAGGTCAGTCTTTTTGTCACCACTTTTTATTACAACACATGATTTTTGTGCACTTCAATCATACCCAATACATTTAGGATATGTATGAGAAATTAAAATAAAAAATGCATGCAAAATATAAAGATGTCACGACTGATGACAGTTTAGGTGTCATGACATCAAAACTAACAGTGACTTAAACAATGCACATTCCGAGATCTCTTCTCAAACGAGAAAAGGTCTCTGTATCTAATGCATTTTTGAAGATGTCAGCAAGTTGATTGTATGTCCCCATATGCTCAAGACTAATTATCTTCCTCTCAACTAAGTCACGAATAAAGTGGTACCTTATGTCAATGTGTTTGATTCGTGAGTGCTGTACTGGATTTTTCGAGATATTAATGTCACTAAAATTATCACATAGCACAATAAATATTCTACTATGTAGACTGTAGTCCTCTATCATTTGGTTCATCCACAAAAAATGTGTACAAGTACTTCCAGCTGCAATATACTCGGCTTTAGTTGAAGAAAGAGAGATGCAATTTTGCTTTTTACTGTACCATGAGATTAGATTGTTATCCAGAAAGAAAAAAAAACCCCAGTAGTACTCTTACTATCTACAACATCCCAGCCCAATCCAAGTCCTTGTATCCCACAAGTTCAGTACTATTATCCTTAGTATACGAAACTCCCAATTCAATTGCACCAGCTGCGTGCTTAAAGATTTGTTTAACAACTTTTTAAGTGTGACTCTTTAGGGTTTGACTAATATCTAGCACATAGACACACACTGTACATGATGTCAGGCCTACTCGCTTTCAAGTACAAATGACTTCCTATCATGCTCCTATACATGGTGTTAACAACACCATTACCAACATCGTCTCTAGATAGTTTCATGGTTTTCCTTAGCAGAGTTTTCTTATGCGTATCATTCTATAACCCAAATTTATTAACAAGATTCTTAGTATATTTGGACTGAGAGAGACAAATACCATCATCCAACTGTTTAATTTGAAAACCAAGAAAGTAAGAGAGATTACATTCCATGCTCATCTTGAATGTATCGGACATTCTCTTAATGAACTCACTCACCATCTGCTCGTTAGTAGATCCAAAAATTATATCATCTACATAAATCTGGACAATCAGAATGTGCTTATTTGATCTAAGGAGAAATAAGGTTTTATCAACTTCCCCTCGTCTAAAATTTAAAAACAGCAAGTGTTGAGTCAACCTTTCATACCAAGCTCTAGGAGCTTATTTTAAACCATACAAAGCCTTTTCTAATTTTAAAACAAAA
>BMAC01000811.1:89098-99399 GCA_014905375.1 Phtheirospermum japonicum | reverse complement strand
AGCATTCACCAACAGTTCTTCAGACGCAGAGGGCACCTCTAACTTAGCGGTTGTAAACCTGTTGATATAAGCACGGAGGCTCTCATTCTCTTTCTGCTTCAAACTGAAAAGTTCAAGCGGCATTTTCTGATACTTTCTACAGCTCGTGAACTTGTGTAAAAAGGCTGAGCTGAACTCGTCAAAAATGCTGATAGACCTCGGCGGCAGCTGACTAAACCAAAGCTGTGCTGATTTAGTAAAAGTCATCAGGAAGACCCGACACATGACAGCGTCCAAAAATTTATGTAGGGCTGCCGCGATCTCGAAGCGACTGAGATGGTCCCACGGGTCCGTGGTTCCATTGTACTCGAAGCCTAGGGAGCGATATGAAGCCGGCGCATCATCTCGCATAACTTCCTCAGTAAACGGCGTACCCCTTCTCGCCGGAATCACACTGCCAGTCGCCATTTTTCTCTTAAACTCCCTCACCTCTTTTTGCAGACTCTGCATCTGTTCAGCCAGACTTGGATTAGTTTGGCTTGAAGTCTCGCTGTCAGAGGTGGAGAAGTGCTCTTCCCCGTCACGTAAGGGAGCCCGATCCGCATGCTGTCCTCCCAATGGCTCCGTTTCCACCACCGGGACAGTTCGTGCTGGTGGTGTGTTGGATGGCGGCATTGCCATCTCCGCGAACTTCTTTTCCACCGCCGTCTCCACGGCTTTGCCGATTAGCTCCGAGAGCTGCAAAAAGAAGGATTCGTTAAATGAACCACCCGTGGCTGGCACGGATCTACTGAGCGGGGGCGGCGTAGCGCCTGGCGCGGTCCCTGTCGACAGCGCTGTCTCTCCTGGTCCCATCGCCGACGTATCTGTCGACCTGGGCATCCCCCCTGGCGCGGCGGAACTAGGGGTTCCACCGAGCTCACCCACCAAGTTCCGTCGTAAACCGTCTGAAGGCATGAAATAAACAGAAAATCTCGCGTCTTAACTTGATCGACTTTCCCACAGACGGCGCCAATTGTTTCAGTTCAAAAAGTGAACTACCTGAATAACACTTGAAAGCCCCAGAGTTTCCTGAACCTACACCACAAAAATATATTAGAAAGGACCATCGGTGGTTTTCCGGTGGAAACCTCTCCAATGTTTAAGTCAGTCGGCGTTTTGAGGTGTTTTCCAGAAAATAAGAAGGAATGTTTCAAGAGAATGACATACCTCTCTCAGCCTTGGGGCTGAGATATTTATAACTTATTCCCGTGGGGACCCCAGTCGGGATCCCAGGAACACGTGCTGCGAATCATGGGCCGTTTGGGGAGACAGTTTCTGAACAAGTGGTCCCACTTGTTCCTTCTTGGGTAAGCCGAGGGTCAGGTCTGACCAAAACCAGCGAATCTTTCTTAAGCGGGCAGGTCGGCCCTGTCTCCCCATTTACAATCACTACTGGCTTCAGCTCTTTCCCCATCCAGATCTGACTGGAATATCTAGAAGTCCCCTGGTGGGGACCCCCTTTCCGGGATTTCGGGAATAAGGCCCATAAATCAAGGATCGTCCAGGTAACGAATGGTCCCCCATTTGTCTTTTCTTATTAACAATCAATCAGGTCTGTCTATGGCCATTTTTCTTTCAAGAGAGATTTGACCATGCCTTTTCCTTTTACACGCCAGTTCATTAACTCTTACCGCCCTTACTATTAAATGTAGGTCTACCTCAATCCAGGTCTTACTAGTACTACCCTATCAATAATAATTAAATATATTACTATAAAAGTTAAATATAAGATTAAAAATTAATAAGAAAAATAATAATAAACATAAAAAACATTATACATTTATAATCTTAATATAAGTTTTTTTTAATCTTTTATTAATATATATTATTCATTAAAAAATATAGCTATCAATGTATATAAGTGAAATAAAATACTAAATGTATAAAAATCTAAATAATCACATAAGATGTATATATATATATATATATATATATATATATATATATATATATATATATATATATATATATATATATATATATATATAGAATTAATATAGAATTAAGAATTGTATAATATGACTAAATTGCAACAAATAATTAATCTCTTAAATATTTATAATTATTTTTTACATAAGATAAAACTCTTATTTATCTCTATCTCTCTAATAGTTACGTGGGTGATAAATATATTAAACGTCATTTAGTTAAAAAAAATTGAAAAAGAATATTATAGAACGTTAATTAATTAGGAATGTAGAAAATGTTTGGAAGGAGGAAGTATACGGACCCGGACCCGTTTCGCCGGCAAGACCTATTTCTAACGGTTTTAGCTTGGATGATAGATCTCTTTTGGGCTACTTGGACAATAAGTTTTTCTTTGGCTATGTCACCATGACCTCGGTCACTATATGACGATCAAACCCCAATTATCATATTATAAAATAAAAAATCAAAATTACGATTACAAGCTATGATTATGTAATGGATAAAAATGGTGATTACTTGGAACTCGGGATGCTTGATTTATAATTTTGATAGTATGCGAAAGATATGTTATCTGCGAAATAATGTAAAAAATTCTCATAAACATTATATATGTACATTTTTTTAATTATTATTCTTTTTTTACGAAACGATAAAAATTTTATTAATGAAAAAAGAAAATAGAAGCCGAAACATCTGGGAACTGAAGAGTCCAGCATTTACCAAAGAAAACAAACTGAAAAACCCCAAGAATAGACAAGGAGGAACTATCAAACAGATTGACCTAAAGAATCCGAATTAAAGAGGATACAACCAAACCCTCTTGACACAAAATAAATTATAAGAAACGATGAAAATAAAGAAATTGTAATTTAATAGGACCTATGATTGTTATAAATAAGTATCAGTAAAATGATGTTACGTTCAGTGTTACAACACTAGAATTAACATCAAACAGTTTCAGAATTGTAAATATAAAATAAGAACAGGTTTAAATCAGATGTTGAGACTGGTGTTAAAACACCGAAACTAACATCAAACATAGTTGTTAAAATATGTAGCGGAATAGTTATTAAAAAGAGAACACAACAATTTAAATTTCATTCGTAAGTAAAAGTACTTACGAACTTGGGTATACAAACCAGAAAAATATATAATTTTTCATGTTCAGGATCAATTACAAAAGATGTAAAGTAATATATGAAAAACAAAGTATCAAAACACTATGATACTAAAATACTTGTCGCCACAAAGGATGATCTTCTCCGTTGGTCACGCAACTTCAAAGATCTATGGATCTCGGATGGGTTCAGAGTTCTTCGTGCTCATGTTCTTCTTTTCTTGCGTCGTCCTTGCTGCTTTCTCTTCCGTATTAAAAGTTGTTCTTCTGTTGACTCTTCTTGTCTTAAATAGACAGGAATCATATACTTGGTAAGCAAGTCTTAGACATAAACTGAGAAACAAAATAAATTCCTAGACTCCATCTAGAAAACAAATGTAGAGTCTAATTTATTATAAGCCCAAGAAAGGCAAACACTAAAAAAGAAAAAGTTGCCAAGAATAAAATTCTCAACAATCTTCTACTTTTGCCTTTATGGACAAAATACCACGACGCATCAAAATATTTAAACAAACTCTAAAACTCCCCCTAAATTAGAAACTCTCTCTAAATAAATGACCATTGTCTAAAACTAAACAAACCATAAAAATAATAAAAACATTATTCATCAGACACAAATCAAAACCCAAATAACCAAAAGGAGTTAATGACTACGCATCCTCTTCGACCGGCGAGAAGTCATCTCATCATCCTTAGCTTTCCTCTACCTCAACATCTTCTTCAACTTCTTCATCATCCTCTTCCTTGACTTGATCTTTCTCGTCCTCTTCTTGGCCTTGGCTAAGCTGGCCAACACTTCAGCAGCATCACCTTCTTCATTAGCAGCAGCAGCAGCCATGTCAGCGTCGTCATGTCCTTCTCCCCCTTTTTGTTCAGAAATCAAAAGGGCCTCCAGCATTGAAGCCCGGAGTGCCTGCAGCTGGGCAATTTGATTATCAAGCAAGGTAACTTGTGCACGAACCACCGGAACAACCAACTGAACCATGTTGGAACCGATGTTGGTAACATCAGAACCGTCACCAGAATTTCCACCAGCTCGAGGAGGCACTTACCATGGGAGATTAATGACCCAGGATCCAGCCAAGTGTTGACCACACAAAGAGAACCATTCAGGCTCACCAGTGAACACATCCTCTCCGGTGGACTGAAATCCGTGATTCTCCAACAAGGTGAAAATAAGAGACAGAAAGTAGAAGGAGGATGTGGCCTTTGTCATAGCAAATCTCGTGACAGCATCAAACACATGTTGGCCAAAATTGAATTTGATCCCACGCCCAAGTTTGAACAGAAACAGTGCCTGAGGCGGAGTGACAACTGTGGCATTCTTGGTAGGAACCCAATTGTATACTGCCACCTTATGCAACACCAAATACAAAGAGGATAGACGAGTGACCGGCAGTTGCTCACGCCATCCCTCATCAAACCACAAGACAAGAAGTCAACCACTTAATTCATATTATCCATCGTGGAATCACCATGGTAGTCCTCAGTGCGAAACAGTTCATTGATCAAGGCAGGAGTAAAAGAAAACACTCTCCCACGCACAAAAACTTTCCCAAAGTTCACAGACTTGGGATCAACAACAGATTGCAGCATGTTTGCATAAAACACTAGCACTAAAATTTGAACAAACGGCATAGCGGTAGATATGGTGGAGTACATACCTCGGTGCCTAAAGTAGGCAATCAAATTATGCTTCTCAAAGACATCAATAGGAACTCTTCGCTCAACAATCATGCCACGGGTTTGATAACCATCAAATTGCTCTTCAGCATCCATAGTCAGAAACTTTTATGGTACAGGCACCATGTCCTTGATTTCAACACCGTGAACAGCAACATCATCATCAGAAATCTGGTCAGATGCGGTCGGTGCAGGTTTAGGGGCAACAATATTAGTAAACTCGGAGCTAGATGATGAGGCAGGATCGTCTGCAGGGGATGTTGGTTTCGGTGATACTTCAACAGAACCAACATTAGCGGACGGAGTAGCTGCAGATGGTGTTTTAATTGGTGACACCACATTCGAACTACCATCATCCTTCTTGGCAGATTTGGGCTTCTTCTTTTCTCTTCTCAAGGTAGACAAAAAATCACAAAGGGGAAATACATCGTCAGAATCAGCCGAGTAATCATACCCACACTCAAACACAACCTCAAGCTGAGCCATGTTAAACGGGGTCAGAGGAGGTTCAGCAACCAAAGGGGTGGAAGAGATTGCTACTTCGCCTGTGAAGAAGTCAATAATCTCGTACGGGGGACTCGAATAAACCGTCTCATAAGAGGCAGGTGAAACTTTTATGGACGCTGGCGGATTCTTCTTCTTAGCTAAGCTCACAGTTTGTTTTCAGCGAGGAGTTAACCGAGGAGTGGAAGTGGTCGGCGGTGCAGCAACAACTTCAGTGGGCAGAAAATCTTCATCATCAGAGTCCATCATGACTGTGACGTCCTCGGCTAAGTTCATGTGCTCAATAAGCACATGACATCGTGCCCCTGTGTGACTCTTCAGAACAGCCACCGGAATCGGGCCTGGAGGTATATTGCGCAGCCGGTGGAAACGTTTTAGTGTTGGATTTCCAACTGGACCAAAAACCTCAGATATAAATGACAAGTCAGGCGGGTTGTCCACATAAAATTCATTGCCCGCTTGCTCGGAAAACACTTGTTCCTCTGGAACAGCGTCGGAGGCCACGACGACAGGAACCACTTCTTGAAAACTGACTGAGGGAGGGTTCGCCGCAGTAGCTGTAGTTTGGGATGGGTTTGGTGGTGCGCTATCACAAATTTCCTCACGGATATCCAAGCCACGGAACCTTCGCAAAGTCGTCGGTGTCTGTTCACCCGGGTAGCGCACGCCGTCCGGTAATATTGGAATTCTGCTCGGAGATGAAGGTTTCGACACTCTGCAAAGATATTGAAATAGAAAATAGAAGAAAACACAAATCTGAGAGAGAATTGTGAGAGAGATTTAGTGCCGTTAGGAGTGAAATTGTGAGAGAGAAACGGTAAGAATTCCTAGCAATATATTGGCCAAAAAAATGACCGTTGCCTGGAGAGAGAGAGAGAGAGAGAGAGAGAGAGAGAGAGCATGTAAATAAAATAGGAGAAAAATAACCACAAAGTTTTCTCAAATACCATAATTAAGCCCAAAATAGATTTCTTTCCTTGCCAAAACACTTACTCCTCCTTAAAACAGGTCAACACGATCTTAATCCCACTAAGCCACTATCTCAATTCTTAGAAAATAAAAATCACAATCCTCATCTACTTAGAAAACCGAAATAGAGCTGGATTTTGAAAAACCATCAACATAGTTGAACAAATCCTTTGCAAAGTAGTTTTTCACTCACCATATTAACCTCATATTACCTGTCCAGTCCACTGATATTAACACCACTAAAACACTTGGTTAGCAAGATTCAAAATAAGATTAAGAAGGAAAGACGCAAGCACAAGCAAAATAACACACAACGATACGACATCTTCACAAAGAATGAATGTCCTAATTGATGCCTAAAAGATACAATAATTGATGTAGGTGTCATGATCAGTGTTTCTTTTTATGTGTGACATTATAACCAACATTGCTTCAGTGAAGTCAATGAAAATAGATCTCTTAACCCAAGTTAATGACTACGTCAAAATCATTCAAGAGGGTGAAAATTAAAGATAGGATCTTTGTTGATCCAGATTATCTTCATCTTTTAATACATTTGAAGAGAAATTATCTTTGCAATTGCTTTTAACACACCTTGTTTTTGGACCTGGGAGAAAACCAGTTTCTGCAGGAAAGTTCCACAATCACCTACTTGAAGAGGTCAGTCTTTTTGTCACCACTTTTTATTACAACACATGATTTTTGTGCACTTCAATCATACCCAATACATTTAGGATATGTATGAGAAATTAAAATAAAAAATGCATGCAAAATATAAAGATGTCACGACTGATGACAGTTTAGGTGTCATGACATCAAAACTAACAGTGACTTAAACAATGCACATTCCGAGATCTCTTCTCAAACGAGAAAAGGTCTCTGTATCTAATGCATTTTTGAAGATGTCAGCAAGTTGATTGTATGTCCCCATATGCTCAAGACTAATTATCTTCCTCTCAACTAAGTCACGAATAAAGTGGTACCTTATGTCAATGTGTTTGATTCGTGAGTGCTGTACTGGATTTTTCGAGATATTAATGTCACTAAAATTATCACATAGCACAATAAATATTCTACTATGTAGACTGTAGTCCTCTATCATTTGGTTCATCCACAAAAAATGTGTACAAGTACTTCCAGCTGCAATATACTCGGCTTTAGTTGAAGAAAGAGAGATGCAATTTTGCTTTTTACTGTACCATGAGATTAGATTGTTATCCAGAAAGAAAAAAAAACCCCAGTAGTACTCTTACTATCTACAACATCCCAGCCCAATCCAAGTCCTTGTATCCCACAAGTTCAGTACTATTATCCTTAGTATACGAAACTCCCAATTCAATTGCACCAGCTGCGTGCTTAAAGATTTGTTTAACAACTTTTTAAGTGTGACTCTTTAGGGTTTGACTAATATCTAGCACATAGACACACACTGTACATGATGTCAGGCCTACTCGCTTTCAAGTACAAATGACTTCCTATCATGCTCCTATACATGGTGTTAACAACACCATTACCAACATCGTCTCTAGATAGTTTCATGGTTTTCCTTAGCAGAGTTTTCTTATGCGTATCATTCTATAACCCAAATTTATTAACAAGATTCTTAGTATATTTGGACTGAGAGAGACAAATACCATCATCCAACTGTTTAATTTGAAAACCAAGAAAGTAAGAGAGATTACATTCCATGCTCATCTTGAATGTATCGGACATTCTCTTAATGAACTCACTCACCATCTGCTCGTTAGTAGATCCAAAAATTATATCATCTACATAAATCTGGACAATCAGAATGTGCTTATTTGATCTAAGGAGAAATAAGGTTTTATCAACTTCCCCTCGTCTAAAATTTAAAAACAGCAAGTGTTGAGTCAACCTTTCATACCAAGATCTAGGAGCTTATTTTAAACCATACAAAGCCTTTTCTAATTTTAAAACAAAATTTGGTTTGTGGGGATCTACAAACCCTTTAAGTTGCTCAACAAACACTTCTTCACTTAAAAATCCATTAACAAAATCACTCTTTATGTCCATTTGATGTAGAGACATTTTCATATGACAAGCAACAGCAAGTGATAGTCTTACAAATTCAATGCGAGCAACAGGAGCAAAAGTCTCATCAAAATCGATACCCTCAATTTGAGTGTATCCTTGTGCAACCAGTCGAGCCTTGTTTCTCATAATATTTGCAGCCTCATCCATTTTGTTCTTGAAAATCCACTTGGTACCTGTTACATGTAAGTTTTATGGACGAGAAACTAAGTCCCAAACATCGTTCTTAGCAAATTGATCCAGCTCCTCTTGCATGGAATTGATCCAGAATTCATCCTTAAGCGCATCTTCTAAACGCTTTGGCTCTGTTTTGAAAAGAAATAAAGACTCTCGAATCTTAGACATTTAGTAGACAATCAAATAAACCTTACCATCTCCTTGAAGTTTATATGTCGCTTTCTTGTACTTCATTCATCGAGATCTACAATGATCTGGCCTGTAGGATGAATCTTCTGATTCTTGATGGTATATCCCTCTGATTTAGGTCAACTAGATCAGCTGGGTGTTCCTCGTTTGAATTTGAATCGTATTCTGGGGCAGTTTGAGGTGGTGTTACTTCTGGTGTTATGTCAACAGTACCGTAACCACCTGCATCTTCAATTTCTGTACCTACAGCTTCATCTATGCCAACCGTAATATTATCTTGATGATTCTGATCATAAACCAGATCATTTTCCTTGACAGGTTTAACTCCACTAATTAAATCATCAAACTTGACGTTAATCAACTCAATCATGCTACGTGTCCTATGATTAAATAATCTATATGTATGACTATTTTGAGAATACCCCATGAAAATACACTTATCACTTTTCCAGTCAAGTTGCAAGATGATTCCTATCAATTAGCACATAACATATACACCCAAAAATATGAAAGTAGCTCAAATTTGCCTTTTTGCCCAACAATAATTAATAGGGAGTAACACACAAACCTAGTCTAAAATACACCTTATTAATTGAATGACATGTAGTACTATGGCTTCAGCCCAAAGTCTTTTAGCAATGCCATTTGAAATGAGCATAGTCCTAGTCATCTCTGCAAGAGACCTATTTTTGCGTTCGACTATCCCATTTTGTTGGATTGTGAGGAAAACTAATGAGTTATACCCGTTTTAGAACAATATTTTGAAAAAGAAGCATTCTCAAATTCTTTCCCATGATCAGACCTTACTCTACCTATACTCACACCAAAATGAACACTCAATTTTTTCGCAAGTTTTTTAAATGTTTTGAAAGCCTCATATTTTTTATTTTAAAAATTCTACCAAAGTAAAACGAGAAAAATCATCTACAATCACAAGAACATACCTCTTACCACCAAGGCTTTCTACTTTAAATGGTCCCATCAGATCCATATGAAGAAGTTCAAAACAATTTGATGTAGTGAGACTTTGCACATTTGGATGAGACACCCTAACCTGCTTCCCTTTCTGACATGCCTCACATACTGGGATTATTTTGGTGTTATTCTTCGGTAGCCCATTCACAGCTTCTTTCTTGGCAAATATTTCCAACATCTTGTAATTGACATGCTCGAGCTTTTGATGCCACACTTCGGCATCACTCAATTGGGAAAGTTTACAGAACACATCACCATTAACTTGGTAGTAGTTGTCGGAGGTCCTCTGGCCAGTAAGGATGCAAGAATTTCTCTCGTCATACACTTCACACTTCTCATGAGTGAACTTAACACTGAAACCACCACCGCACAGTTGGCTAATACTTATCAAGTTCTTCGTTAATCCTTCAACAAGTAACACGTTCTCAAACTTTTCAATACAAGGAACATGAAGTGTTCCTTGCCCAATGATCTGGTAATGTGCACCTCTGTCATACTTCACTTTTCCTCCTCGAAATTTAAAAATATTTAAAAGGTCTTCCGAGCTAGTCATGTGCTTAGAGCATTCACACTACTGCAGAAAGGGGATTTAAAGGCATTTTTTTGAGCAATTTAATGGCGGTTTTTGAACCGCCCTTATATCGATCGCCGTAAAAGTTTACGGTGGTTTTCAAAAACCGCCGTA
>BMAC01000811.1:76593-88996 GCA_014905375.1 Phtheirospermum japonicum | reverse complement strand
CAATATCTAAAACCAACCAGTTGCCCTTCACTTATCACCCCAATAGCTTATGAACATCAGCTAAGTTCCAGATTTATGAAGTTACAGTTTCAATTTCCCCATCAGAATATTGAAAAAAGCTCAAAAGACAACACGACATTCAGATCACTTCATCATTTACATTAGCGAAAACCTAGACATGAATAGAAAAATGATAATCATAATAAATGCAAAGTCTCCTCAAACATAAACCCCGTTTTAGCACAAGTGAATCGTAATGAAGCTATCGTTCATCCTTTCCATCCCGTATTAGCAACTCTTTGAATTAAAGGGGCAAACATTTAAAAGATTGTCAGAGATAAATTCCAGAGCATAACAAAGCTGAAATTAAAAAAAAATACAAAATACAAAATACAAAATCAATGTTCATCGTCATGAAAACCATGCACAAAAGCACAAAAACAAAAAAAGCTACTCAATGAACCACAAATATCACCAAAATCTCGGATATTAGGCAATAAGACAAATATCTACAAAATAAAAAAATCAATCAGCAATATAAAACTAATTAAGCTCTCATGCATCACATAAATTCTTAAAAGACATTTCATATCAAAAGAAACAAAAAAATACGACATAAGTTCTCAGAGAAAAGAACAACCATGCGGATGAAAATTAAAAAAGTAATTAATATAAACAGTAAGTAAATAAAAGATTTAATACAACCAGTAATTAATAAAAAAATATATATTCAGAACTTACTTGCTTGTCGTGAGAAAATCTGCAACCATCTCCACGATTACACTCTCCTTTTTGAAAAGCCCGACAAACGCCTCATTCCTCTCTCTTCTTCTGCCTAGTCTCCTCATCCTCTTCTTCTAACTTCTTGTACTTGCTCACATGATCAACCCTAATTGTTCTGCCCAAAATTTGAGCTCCATTCAAATTGTCTGCAATAGAGATGGAAACTCAATCTTTTTAAGTTGCAACTAAAATAAAGAAGACTAATGAGGAAGAAAAAACGAACCTACAGCAAGATTTGTACTTCTTTGATCCTCATAAGCGACAAAAGCAAACCCTTTGGATTTTCCGGTACCTTTGTCTCTGACTAAGTTAACAACAACAATCTCTCCATACCTAAATAAACCAAACAAATCAATTCCCCCGAAAAGTAAAAAATAAAAATAAATAAATAAAATCACCTTATAAAGAGAAATTCAAAAAGGCGAAAAGCATACTGAGCAAAGACAACAAGGAGATCGCCTTCGGTTAGGTCAAACGGGATGCCACCGACATAAACATAAGCCGAATCTTTATACTTAGCATGCCATGATGCATCTTCGGATATTCCTAGACTTGCTTCTTTTTTGTTTATATTCTGAATACGCTTCACCAATGTCAAGGGACTCATGGGAATAGGATTTTACTCTATACGCAAGAAATAACTCCGAGTCTCAGAATAATTAACTTAGTTTCTATGAAATTAATTCATTTACAAACCATATAGATGGCAAACCCTAATATCCCTTTTATCAGAACCAGAGAAATTGATTCACACTTTTTGTCAACTAAAGTACACAAATACAGTACACTAAACAAATAATTGGGCATTTGCTTAAATATCTCAGTTCATAATTCTCTTAGACATTGTCTCACTTCATCCCTATATTATAGAAATATAATCAAATTGTATTTATGTAATATTAAAAGAGAAATCGATTTACCACGAAAAGCTAACGCAAGAAGTTATCAACGTATACAAGCAACATTCATAGGCTCACAGAGCTAGGATCGCCCCATCGCCGCGCGTCTTTGCCGGAAGCGCTGCGCCGACTGCCGTGCCGTTCGCCGTTGCCGATTTCTGTTTTGGGAGAAAGAAAGGAAAAAAAGACGYGTTTCAAGCTTATGGGCTGGTTCTCCATCCCATCAAAAGGCCAGAATCGCCATCCCATCACCCCCGTCTGTCACCCACCACCGGAAATCGCAGCACCATCGGTCACCCAATCCCAGAACCGCTGCTGTCGAACCCAATTAGTGAAGCGCCGCGCCATCGTTCTGTCGTGCACAGGCGCCGCACGGAGACGCCGAACCAGATAAGCCGCCTCTCCACAGTTCCCGTCGTCACCTCCCCGTTAATTTTTCAGAAAATCAAGACGGAGCCTTCCGAGCTGGTGCCTGCCCTCGTTGCTGCTGTCCGTCGCAGTGAAGAGGAGGCTGCCTTTCCTGATCGCTAATAACATAACCTGACAATAAAACACACAATCGCCAAAAAAAATAATTCGACAAGACCATTAAAATGATATAAAGTCAACAAAACAAAATTTGAAGACATGGCAACCGGTGGCATGGTTAAAGAGCTTGCACGGAACATTCCATGAATTACAAAGCTGCACAAGACCCTGTTGAACTGGGAGTTTGGGGGCGAAGTGGCCAACCAAGCAAAATCCCGTTTCTAGAAATTTAGGCACATGATTTCACATACAATCAGCAAACAGCAGACACATAATGTAAGACTTCAATATCCTGTTTAAATACTCAAACCCCTCAACACATCAAACGACAACTAGTATACAATCAACTAATTCCATTAAACAGTAAATAAATTACCAAGGCGTGTTCGAACCTTCCCTCACGGATGGCGACCTGGAACCCACGCTGCTGTCTCGTCCCAGCCTAGACATACTCCTTCCACTTTTAGGCGTACCCAACCCAGGGCTCCCACTACGGTAACTCGCTCGCAGAGACTCGTCGATCGTTTGTGAAGACTTAGCTATCGCATTCCTCATAAACTTCTGTGCGGTGGGCGAAAATGTCTTTTTGATCGGGCTCGCACTCACCCCTCCAACCGGCGAAGGTAGTGGCGGTTTCTGAAAAAATTTTGACCTCTCCCTAATCTTCCTCGCAGCCTCCCGAGACAAAGAATGGGCCTTCACATCCCATCGAGCTCATCGCTGGCAAGATTCGCTTTTTGCTCATTGTATAAGGAAGGGGTAATAGAGGTATTCTGTAAAAAGGAGGAACCAGGTGTTACCGTGGTGTGGCGGCGCAAATCAGTGGCAGCGGTGGAGTCTCCACTTTTCCTTATACGATGCCGTTCGAGGATCTTGAGCTGGGCGTCTCGGATGAGAACGGGATCTTGGGACCGAACGGCCTGCAGCTAGTCGAGGCGATCTCGGAGCTTAAGGATGTCGGGGAAGAAGTCTCGCTCGATGATCTTCTCAATGGAGGCGACGTAGGTGTCCTCGTCTTGAACGGCGGGGCTACGGCGGGGCTTGCGGGAGGCAAAATCGGGCGTGGAGGCTGAAACGAGGGTGGAATTAGGGTTAGGGTTTGGATCTTCTCTGTATTCTGAGGTGATTCAGAAGAAATTGAAGATGCAGAGATTTGAGAAATTAGGGTTCGGGAATTGGGGAAGTATTGGAATTGAACCTTTGGTAGGGAAATACGAGAGTGGACGAACACGCGTGGACCCTCTCATTTACCGCCCCATAAGACTTTTTTCTAAATTTTTTTTTTAAGAAAGACATTCATGAACGTTTGTTTAATACCGTTCTGGATTGACTCATCATCCAGAACGGTATTGAAAATACTGTTCTGTATCGTAAACTTTCGAGAAGGGTATTTTTTTACCGTTCTGTATRGGCGAATACATCTAGAAGGGTTTTTAATATGCCGTTCTGGAAAGTAAAAATATGGGCGGCAAAAAATTTTTATTTACGCGGCATTAAATTGACCAAGACATTTCAGAACGGTTTTATAAATACCGTTCTTGATTGGCTTACAATCCAGAACGGTATTTTAAATAACGTTCTGGAAAACACACTTTCCAGAACGGTATTAAAATACTGTTCTGGATTGTACACTTTCCAAAAAGTTATTTAAATACCGTTCTGGACTGACTCATAATCCAGAACGGTTTTTCAATAACCGTTCTGGAATGTATACATTCCAGAACGGTATTTGAATACCGTTCTGGAAAATTGTCAATCCAGAACAGTAATTTCAAAAACTGTTCTGGAAAGTCTAATCCAGAACAGTATTTTAAATACTCTTCTAGATGTACCAGGATGTTCAGTTCTAGAATGCAGTTTCTGCACTAGTGAAACAAAAACGTCAAGCAAAAATAATTGAGTCATTTAATGTTTTGAAAAGAAAAATACCTGTTTACAAGCTGTGCATGAAGATCAATAACCATCTTCTCTTCATATTCTGATCGAAGTCCCCTCTTCATATCTGGCCTCAAATAGTTTATCCATCTCAATCTACAGCTCTTTCCACACCTTAGTAGTCCTGCAAAATACTTCATCATCCATTTTCAGTAAATTACATTATATATAAAAAAAATCAGATTGAAAAAAAAAACCAAGAAGAAAAACAAAGGCAGACTTAATTCAAATAGTTATAAATGAAAGGTAATAAATTACAACAATCTCGTACAGCAAACCTACTTTAATAATTAATTGCATAACCACGAACAAAGCTTCACGACGTAAGATGACTTATTTCATATTCATCGTGAATTTTAGAAAATTCAGAACAAATATAGGAATGGGAAATCAGTCACTGAACAAATCCAGTATATTTAATGATTCATCATAATTTCTTGAAAAGAACCGTTTTTGTGGATAAATATCACATGTAAAATAGGAAAAAAAAACTACTGAGTTATTAGCAAGTAAAAAACAGAACTTAAATTAATGAGGTTAGACATTTTAATATTCGAGTATGAATGGCTAAGAGAGTTGATAAGGAAATCGGCTCATTGTTTTAGAACGATCATGTGCAACATTATCATAGTACAACACTAAGATCAACACGGTAAGATTGGTCCAGTCTAGAGAATACAGAAAAAATGACTAGACAAAAAGTCAATGAAAACACAAACAATACCACTATCCAGCTTCTAACATTTGTTGGAAAGATCTTCAATATGACTCCATAGATCCTCCAGGAAATCCTAGAAGTTACACAGAAGAAAAAATTAAAAAGTGGAAAAACTGCTGTATATACTATCGAATAGTCCTTGTAAATTCTTTTTTCAATCCCATAACTTAAGTTCCAGAACTTTTTGAGAGCAAGGAAGACATAAAACTAGGGGATGTACGTTTTGATCCCAATGAACAATCTCATTATTTTTTTCGAATGGCATGGATTTCGAACTTTTTGTTGTAATATGCGTAAAAATGAAATGTGTTTGATGATAGATTTTAGTGAGGAATATATAGGGTGTGGAATGGGAATATATTCGATTTTTCTTCATGAAAAATGTAACAAACGATAACTCATGTGGATAATTATGTAATATCTTTAGAAAAATAACACTACATAATTAAATGGAACAAATATTGATCGGATTATGTACATATATGTTGTAGTAGTGGAAATCAATGATTATGTACAATCAAACCAAGATATATGTTCCAAACTCCAGGTAAAAACTAACATTACAAAAGTAACACTACAAAATTTAGTAAGCTTTAATCCAGCTCGGCCAAAAATTTACATTGCAGAAGTCTCATACAACACTAAAAAAGTTAGTAAGCATGGTAATTCATTCCACCTACCAATCCCATTCCAGAACACAAAAGAAATCTCAATAACTATGTTTACATCATCTTAGGATTTCTTTAACGCCTGACCTCGTGTTGTATTTTCGTCTTTGTTTCATGAGTAAATTTAAAAATAAAATAAGAATGGGGCTTCATACACCAAGAATCAGCTAAAGAGTTTTGATGCGGGAATATATAAATTACAAATACTCGTTTTTATTAATAAAATGAAGTTCAAATCTCATAGGTGAAGGGATAACATTCCTTATCTTTGAATCTTCAGTCATGCCAATGTCAAATAGCTATCGATATCTTTGTAAACATCCTTAATGTACTCTATTTCATTTGTTCAGCATTGAAACATTTTGGTTTCCTTCTTATCAATGATTCAATTAACAGTAATTTATTACTTAAGATTGTTAGGTCATTGTCGATGAGAACGGTACCCCAAAATGTGGAAGTCTTAGTGTTCTTAAGAAGGGTTTCAGTTGCTTCATCCAAACAAACTTTTATCAGGTATATTGACTAATTTTAAAAATCACACTGGATTAGTATTTGTTGGATGTCACCACATTTTTGGTTAGCCAAGCATGCAGTCCTTTTGGAAGCAAATAACATTGTTAAAACATTAAACATATTGGTAGTAGTAAAACCAAAAGGATATCTATCACTATCACATGATACAGCACTAGACAGACATAAGGATAGTGGAAATACTAGAGGCCCAGAAACCTCATCAGCCTTTTCTTTCCCATAGAGAAGTTCAATCAAGGCAACAAAATACTCCATTGCCGTTCCAGGTCCGCGACTTGTCACTACTTTGCCATCCTGCTGCACCCTGGATTCAACAGCAGAGGCGTAGGAGGATAACTGGCCCATAAATCATGGGTAGCAAGTTGCCTAGGATCAAAACAGAGTCATTTATTAAAACTTCATAGTTATCACTAAGCCCGATTGATAAAACTCTTGACAAGTAAAAATGCTGGAAAATTAAGTAGTGATAAGCATTTTTATTTTTATTTTTACCTTCAAACCATTTAAAAGGCCCCACGACCCAAGTGTAAAGGCAAGAGCAGCACATATTGCAGCATATGGCTGGTCATCTGTAGCCTGCTTTTTCACCATGCTTACCAACGTTGTGCAATCCTTTAATGTGGTTGCACCAGGAATTCCTCCCTTACCATTCACAAAACTCAAATGAAAAATTGAAAATTAGTTAAGAGGATATAACTGCATTAGTTGCATACACAAGTTGTAGGAGAGCATATTCAAAATCTAGTTAGTATATTAATTATTATTTGATTATACTATATAATTATCACAAGTATATTCTTCAGTCGAACTGTTTACACACCAAGATTAATAGGTATGGTATCATCAAGACAGAATAGAAGTAAATATCACACTGACACTTAACTGGAAAAACCATAATATTCTTCTATTATCATGAAAATCATTTAGCTCGTAACATCAAAGAGTTCGACATCAAATAGGTCGATGGGGATTAAATTATAGACCACCCAATATACTTATCGGATAGTTTCACAGTTATGTTTATAAAATATCCAGCAGAAACAAACCAGTAAACTAGTGAAATACAAGAAATAAGCAAACATGCAATGATTCTCGAGAGAAAATCTTACCGGTAGAGAGATGAGATCGAAAGTGGTATCAACGCAGTCCGAGATAAGAGCATCGGCGACGATTTTGATGCCGTGGCAGGCGTCGATGTAGAGCTGCTTTTCCACCGATGCCACCGTCACATCTGCGCCGACTCTCTGCAGCACATCTATTATTATCACCGCCTCCAGCGGCTCTATCCCATTCGGGGAAAATAAATGATACTCAAACTATAACGAAAGAATCAAAATCAAGGAGAAGAAGAGTGAAAATTCACCTCAATGAGGGAGACATGATAAAATGCCGCTTTGACGCCTAGACTATTCACTTCATTATCTGAATAAATAAATAAATTAATTAATTAATTAAAAATGAAAATAAGGAAATATATATTTGGTTTGATCATGTCCCATCATTGAACTACGATAAGTTTAACCAATCATATATTAAAGAACATGTAGAGAAGTTATTAATTATGAAAAGCAATCAAAAATTACAACTGCAAACCATAGTGCTTAATCAAGTTAAGGGAGTATTTTATGCAGCATATCCAAGAATAATGAAAATTAAGAGTTCAAGTTTGTAGCTAAGATGTTCTGCTGCTATGTGAAATGTTCGTCCCTATCGGATCAGTCCAAATCTTCGTATGTTGTATACTTTGTTTCATATGGTGTTTCAATATATTAAATACAGAGATAGTTACAAAAAATAACTAACTTTCAAAATTATTAAGATTTATTGTTGCCTTTTGAGCTTCTTATCATTCCACGAAGAATGGATCTAAAGTTCAAGAGACTGAACATTTCCAGTTCTCTCTTGCTTCAGCTCTTGTATTCGTTGAGCCGAAATCACAAGTGATGGGCTGCAATCAAGTGCACTTCTCAAATATCAAGTGCAATCAAGAGACTGAACATTTCCAGTTCTCTCGTCTTACCGGACATTTTCCTCTAAGTAACCAAGTGCACTTCTCAAATATCTGCTACACATGTAACGAAAGTGAATAAGCTACTTAATGTCAAGTGTGTCAATACATGATATCTACCTCATTAATATTCATCAATCCCCTTAGGTACTAACTATCATCTACTATATCACTTCCCTTAATTATTAGAAACTATTAAAATGGACAAATATTTAACGCGATGGGAGAATTTAAAGTTGGACATTGATTTACTCCAACAAAAATCATAGGACGCATATTAAACCTGTAAAAACGCCATTCACAAACAGAGAAATATAAAGGATATAAAGGAATAAGAAAACTTCCTAAACATCAAAAGGAAGTTAGCCGAGTCACCAGAAATCCCATCACCTGGCACATAAATTCATATTATAATACATATCTTTATATGTAAATAATCAGAATTTTGAAGAACAATTAGTACCAAACGGAAAAAAAACCAAAGTTATTCGAACCCCCAAAAAAACATTATTGGAACCCCCCAAAAAGGTAGACAGGTACAAAAATGCAAGATTCAATACTATTTCACAATTATCTGAATTCGAAGAATATAAACCATGCTCAGAAATCTAAAAGAAGTCGAAACATCATACCTTTTACTGCGATTTTCGCTGCAAATATGTCATCTACAGTTTTGCCCCACTCRGCCTCCGGCAAATTCGCGATCTCGAGCGCCAGGGCTTGGTTGTGGATTTGATGGTTGAGATCGAGCTCCAGACGCTTGGACACCTCCTCGCTGTACTGGTAGAGGAGCTCATGTTCGTACGCGTAGAGGTTGGCGGCTAAAATGGCGTCGTCGGGGACACTAGTGGCGTTTATGGAAGAAACGGAAGCGGCGAGGTCTTCTTCGGCCTGGGGATTTTGTAATTTTGTGTGCTGATCTTCTTCAGCCAAAACCCTAAAATGAAGGGCAGTCTGGGATTGGACCCGCGAAGATGAGGCCGTCGTGGTGTAGCCGGAGATTTGTGAGGCACCGCTTTCAATTCTGGGAGGAGCAATTTTGAGAATAGGGTTAAGTCTGTGAAACTTGGTGTTAAAAGACGGGGATAGGGCTAAGTGTTTTCAAACCCGTGTGCCAAAATAAAAAAAATTTAATTATATTTAATACGGCGGTTTTAAATCAACCGCCATGTATCCGTGCGCCAAAATAAATCTGTGAGTTTTTACGGTGGTTCTTATATAACCGATGTAGAATATGTGAGTTTTTAAGGTGATTTTCACAAAACCGCTGTAGAATGTAGGATTCTACGGTGGTTTTATGGAAACCGCCGTTAAATTTCAGATTTAACGGCAGTTTTCTTGAAAACTGCCGTAAAAAAGTATTTAACGGCGGTTTTCCGAAAACTGCTGTGGATGAACTGCCTTTGTATCTACTTTCTGCATTCGTGTCACTATCGAAGTACCAAGTTCCAGGGATTTGAGACTTTAGAGAGGAACAGATCATATGAAATTTGACCTCATTCTTTTTTACCTAAACTTGTTTGAGTCTGGTGTTAGTTTTGGTGTTAGTAACACAGAAACTGTCACGGGTCTCGGCAGACAGTTTTGTCCTTTGAAAATGACTTTTCTAGCCAACAATCTTTCTGCAGAAAGGACGAATGTGACCTGGATCACCACAGTGATGACACATATACTGTCTTCTTCTCCTCTTGTGGCGTTTGGTCGACTTCAGTTTTTGGTTTGATTCTGTCAATTGCTGAATAGGCTTGTACCCAATTCCGTGTCTCGAGGATTATGGGAAAGTCATATACAGAATTTCATCAAGCTTGGCCTTGCCCTTTTTGAGGTTTGTGATGGTTCCTTGAACTTTTTTTAATTCAGCCTTACATGTTCTAGCTCAGCATCTTTTCTAGTCAGCACTGACTCCAAACGGACAATGGTGTTGAGTTGATCATCCTTTTCATGAGTTAGTTTGTTCATCTTGATCATAAGAGCCTTAACTCTGAGCACTTGATTACCCCAGTTGGCAAACAGCTCATCATATTCAATTCTCAATTTCTCATAACTGTCAAGTTAAACTTCTACGTTTAAGCACAAGGTGTTGGTTTTGATGTTACCAACACGAATGTCATCATCCCACACCATATTAGCAAACAAGGCTAGAACAGATTTGGGAGTGTAAGGATCACTATCGTCTTCTTTATACTATGTAGCAATCAAGTTCTTCTTTCTCAGAGTATTTGCACATTTATTCTTATAATGTCCCCAACCCTTGAATTCATGACATTGAACTTCACTGAGAGGTTTCGGCGAGCTGGAGTTCTTGGACTCCAAAGGTGAGAATGGAATTTGGCAAGAGGTTGCCCTGTCGATTTTTGTGTTGGCGTCTCTGGCTTGAATTTAGAACTGGATCCTCCAATATTGTATTTCTTCTTCAGAAACTATTTAAACCGTTGAGACACGAGAGACACTTCGTCTTCTCCAAGTGTGGTAGCATCAAGCTTATCTATTAGCTCTCTCCAATCAATGTCTTTATCATCAGAGTTAACATTCAAGGTAAGTGTAACATTCTTTTCTTTTGAGTTTGAATCAAGGTGTTCCATCTCGAAAGTCTTGAGGGAACCTACTAAAGCGTTGAAGTCAAGATCGTCTGTATTCTTGGCTTCTTCTATGGCTACCACTTTAACGCTGAATTTTTTTGAGATGGATCTGAGCAACTTTCCCACAAGGCGTGAGTTACTCATTGCTTCACAAAGTTCCCTGCACTCGTTGCAATGTCTGAAAGTCTCATGGCATATTACATGATGGACTCTTTGTCATCCATCCTCATCGACTCGAAAGTAGCAGTCAACATTCTTAATCTGGATTTCTTCACACTTTGGGTTTCTTCACATACCCTCTGCAATGCATCCCATGCATCTTTTGCCGACTCGCACTTTTTTATAACTTTGTAATAGTTCGAGTCAACATATCCACAAAGGGTTTTGATGGTCTTGGAATTTCAGTTTGATTGAGCTATTTCATCAGCGGTCCAGTCCATTTCTTTCTTGATAATTGTATCGCCATCAGTGACACGTGATATTTCCCATCCAACCAGGATGGTTCTCCACGCTCGTTCAACAATATTTATAATATGCCAGCGCATCATCTACTTCCATAGAGAGTAGTTCTCTCCATTGAGGATAGGGGGTCGGGGATTCCCCTGAGCATCCATAGCGTCCTACAAATAAGGATCGGTAAACTTAGTACATCAAGTAACCCGCTCTGATACCAATTGAAATTTCCTAGGACCTATGATTGTTATAAATAAGTATCAGTAAAATGATGTTAAGTTCAGTGTTATAACACTAGAACTAACATCAAACAGTTTCAGAGTTGTAAATATAAAATAAGAACACACTAGTGGAAAAAAGTCGATTAGAGGCGGTTCTGAACCGCCTCTAATACGACCGACGCTTAAAGTAAAAAAAATCGGGCGACGGTTCAAACCGCTGCTTAAAAGAGGCGCCGGGTGGCGGTTCTTAGTTCGAACCGCCACTAAAACTATTGAAAATCGGTTGAAACCCGACGCCAAAAACAGAATGGAGTGGCGGGTTCGTATCTTAGAACCGTCACTTAAAACCGAAAACGGGTGGCGGTTCTTATTCAGAACCGCCGCTTATAACCGAAAGCCGGGTGACGCTTCCTTCTAACGAAGCGTCACTTAAAGTCCAAAGCTTTGGCTGCGGTTCTTATTAGAACCGCCACTTTTTTTTTTCCCTGCTTTCTAGCACCAAAATTTCGCAAAATCTGAAATTTCAGAAATTTATTATAATTCCTGCAAATCATTTTTTTCATAGCAAATACACAAACCAAACAAACCAAAATATTCATAACAAACACAAATTATCCTAAACCAACAACAAATGCTTACAATTAAGAATTTAGAAGAACGTCAATAAAGTATCTTGCAAACACATTTCGAATATCATCGAACTCCAACGGTGATCCAACGGTAGTAAGGATCTTGATTCGATATCCAATCCTTAAATTAAAAACATGAAACAAATATTTAGGTTTATTAATACTAACGAATTATGATTTATAACTTTCCAATTTAATTTACAGAAAACCCCTTCAGGTTTGCGTTTTCTTAAAATCATCCCTTGTCGAGTATGCAATTTATAAAGAAACGTATATCAACGGCGTATGTGTAATTTAGAGAAATACCTTGGGTAATAGACTAAATTTGAAGCCACTTAAACAAATGTTTATTTAAGGGATAATTACAAACTAGCCCGAGATTTGACAAACTTAGAGGGAAAAAAAATTTATTTTTGAAAATTAAACCCTTAGATGTATAACAAACACCCTC
>BMAC01000811.1:46133-69185 GCA_014905375.1 Phtheirospermum japonicum | reverse complement strand
GAAGGCCAACGCTAGCTCAACTGACTAGGTATAGTTTTTTTTTTTTGTTTTTTTTTTTTTTTTGGGTGTTCAAGTTATACAGAATGTGTTTTTTAATAGCTAAAAACTTGAATTTTCGTCAATTCCATTATTATTACTTAATGGTTGCACTACAATATAAATAATATTACGTATCACACATTTTTATAATATACATGTAACAATTTTGTTACAATTTTTTAATATATAATATTACATGTAACACTTGATATAACAATTATTAGATAATACTTTTATATAAGTAGCACTTTTTAGGTAAAACTTTACACACGTAACACTTTTAGGTAATATTTTCAACTAAGTAACACATTTATGCAATATTTCTAAGTCATACTTTTAAATAACTGTCACTATTATGTCATACTTTTAAATAAATAACACATATTACATAGCACTTGTAAATATGTAACATTTTATAGGTATCACTCAATTTATAAGTGATTATTTGTTATTTGATAAATTATATTCCTTTTATATTAAATCAAACTAGTAAAATTGGTTTATTTCTTCAGTTAGTTATTATTATTAATGACAATCTAACATTATTTATGTTTTGTTAACTAATCACCTAAAGTAAGGTTATAATTATTAAGATGATAATGTATTACAAGGTTGATACGACATCAAATATCTTGGTCGATATACATGTCGAGTTAGGTGGGTTAAATAAGGGGAGCGACCTCATTTAAAGGAACTATCGAGTTCCTATAGGTTGAAATGACATTAGTATCTCTAAATAAGGTCGGCTGGGAGAGATAGGCTTTGTATGAGTTGGTATGGTTATGATATGGGCCCTGCCGGGCTGCTATGATATGGTACGGTATGGGCCCTGACACGTTGAAGGTAGGTATGGTTATTGGCTCATGATTATTATGGTAACTTAACAAAATACGAGAGTTCTGACAATTATGTTAACTTAGCATAAAGTAGAAATCATAATTCTAAGTTGGTGGATTATTTATGAAATTATGGTATGACTAGGAGATGGAATGTGAACACTTCTCTTATCTATATATAGAGGACACAAGCCTCAATTCTATTCTAAGTTGATTTATTCCTACTTTTTTAGCTCCCGTTTATCACTATATAAGGTTACTAACTTAAGTATCGGAGGGCCTACGGCAGGGCTATCCGGCTTAGGTCTTGTTTTATAGGTCACTCAGGTCCGAAAAAATAGTTCGCAATTCAGCGACCTATCTTCTTGGTTGAGCCAATGTGTGGGAATACGAGGGACAACGAGTCCTTGAGCGAAAGATGTGAGAATCAACCAAAACAATCATGAAGGGAAGAAATATAACACCACATGTCCTGGATTTCATCTCGGCGGTAGGCCAGAGTAAGAGACATCAGAACAAGGTGCAACCTAAAGGTGGTAAGACTCCACAATGGATTATGAAAGAACAAGTGATCATGGAGATACCGCCATCAAGAACAGGCGAAAAACAAAGCAAGAAAATGGGAAAATAGTAACCCCCGTAAGTAATAAGGTAGAGAAAGATGAATTTAAGGACCAAGGAGTGTGAAAAACTACTAGAGCAGCATGCCTGCCACATTAATAAGGGCTTTCCAGAGATTTCTCAATGCGGTACCTATCGAAAAGGTAGGAAAAATCATGATGAGGTAGAAGACAACGATGATGAGTAAGAACTTGCAACTGGGGGAGATAAGGAGGAAGAAACATGCCGAAATCACTTACTCCAGCCCAGAAGAAGAGCCCAGAGAGTTAGTACGAGCATAAAAGAGGAAGAGACCTAAGAGGAGTTACTCATCATTGGAGGAGGAGGAAGACGAAGATGACATTTAAAATTTGGGCGATAAAACACAAGGAAGAAGATACCAACAAAATAATTTACGACTAGAGACAGAGAAAGATGAGAATGAGATGCTACCAACATCTCGTTCAATGAGAGATATGCAGAAGGCGGTGCGAGAACTTTAGAGATAGGTCGCGGGAGTCGATCATCAGGAGTCAAGAGGCCACCCATTCTCTAAAGAGATATTTAGGGTATCTTTGCCCCATGGGAACAAAGGACTGGACTTCTATTACGAAGGGTTGTCGGATCCGACCTGACATGTTCAAAGTTTTGTGAATGAAGCGACCTTGCGAGAGTACATAGATGTTGTGGCGTACAGAGCATTTGTTTTGCATGTAATTGTGGTGGTTCTATCATGTTTTTAATTAGATTTTAATGTTTTATATAGTAGTTTTGAGTTGAGTTTCGTTAAGTTATTAGGTTGTTTTCTCATTTTAAAGTTTTTGAGCTGAATGTTTACGATGTTGGTGAGGTTTGTGGGATTCATGAGTTTTTATGTTTAAAATTATTATTTTGTAGGTGGCTTAATGATATAGATTCGCTCCAAGACATTTCGGTATGCACCTAGGTTTGAGCCAAGGCATTGAGACCCAAAATCCGTGCCAAAACGAGAAAATCGAGCTGAAATCAGCCCGAATCGACTGACATGCCAGTCGATCGTCTGAAGAAGGCCAAGAAGACTGAACAACAGAGGATGGGATGTTGGAGCTGCAGGGCAGTCGATCAACTGCCTTTCAGTCGATCGACTAAAAAAGCTACCGATCGACTGCCTCGTAGGAAATTTTGGAATTTTTGGCATTTTGACGATTTTGCGCATGCGAAACTCAATATAAACCCACATCAAAAAAAATAAAACACTCTCCTCCCAACTCTTGCATGGGTTTGGGATTTTTTTTTCTCTCTCTAGTTTTTAGATTTAAATTCTCTCTCTGGATCTTAGATTTAATTTCAAGCTTTTCCTTGGATTTGTAAGCTTAAAAAGAACTCAAGTCATTACTTGGATTTTATTTTGATTGTAACTTCATTCAAGCTTTTGGATTCTCTTTCTTAATTCAAGTAAGTTCTTCATTATTTTATTCCTTGTTCTTCAATTTCAAGCTTGTTCTTCAATTTATGCATTTTACCTTAGCTCTTAGATTTATTGTTAGATTTGTGATTTGGTTTATGGAATCTAGGTGAGTGAAACACCTTGATCATAGATCGGGTCTTGGACCATTTTTATTTCAAGTATTTGATATACTTTATTTTGGTTTTTATTTTCATGCATGGTTTTATGTTGAATCCTAGATCCACTCTTCGTTTCTTGTTATTTTTGGGAAATATTTAAACTTTCACGTCAACTTTTATTGATCTTTCTATTGATGCTTTCGTTTTTTTTGGGACTTGCTTTATTTAGAATTTTATGCTCATGCATGCATAGTTGTACTTTAGGTTTTCATGCTTGTACCTTGTTGTTTCCATGCTTTTTATTGCTTATTTTGATTATTGCTTGCAATTTCAATATGGCATACGTAAGAGGCATCCAAAATACTTGCTTTACTTTTCATAGATCTTCATAGTTAATCATTTATTTTCATAATTTTCTATTTATTTTGTTTTCCTTTAATTTCTCAAAGCTAAAAACACATAGATCCCTACGAACAATCGAATTCCGATAATACCAAGCCACACGAACCTTTTCTATAATACAAACCATCAAAACATATAAAACAGCATTCCTATATACCTTCCGAACGCTGGTAAAGATTTGGTTCCATAAGATCATCTCGGAGATTATGACAAGCTTTCGAGTTTTAAAGTCGGCCTTTTTAACACATTTTTCTACCGCAAAGACACACAAAAAAATATACATGTCACTCTTTTCAGTGGTTCAACGACTTGGAAAAACTTTGAAGTAGTATGTGGCCAGGTTCACTAGGACTACCTTGGAGGTACCCACCGCAATGGATGACATAAAGGTTGTGGCACTAAACGGGGGTTTAAGGATGGAGGGTTTGAGAACCACCCTACTAATGACCTACATGTCCTTTTGAGAAGGTGTTACATTGATGTATTAAATACATTCACGGGAAAGAAGTGGAGAAGGAAGATCAGATGCGTATTTGGAGAAAGTCCGGGGACCTAGAGAGACCACCAGGGAAAAGACTATAACCTCAAAGGGAAGTTCGGGGACCAGTAAGGGTGATCACGGCGCCAAGCATGAAAGGGAGAGTAGAGTTAAGGTGTGATAAAATAAATTGTTGAGAAGAACCAGACTTCACACCCTTTATGATGTCACGAGGTAGGGTATTCAAAATTATGGAGAGATAGGTGCCCAATGCTATTAGGGGATCTGAATATTATACAGAGATACCCACCAACCCAAGATCAAAATTCTTCTTAAAGTTCCATAATAATTATGGAGATTCCACGGAAAGGTGTCGACATCTAAAGGAGGAGATAGAAAGAATGATTAAGGTCGAGCATTTAAAAGAGGTCATTTACAGTGATAGAGTGCCTCGAGACCAAAGATAGGCCTTGATTGGACCTCTTCAAGAAGATCCCTGACAGGCACAGGGGGAGGTACAAAGGATACAGGAAGAACAAAGAAGATCGGAGTAAGGTGAAGGGGCCGGAAATAATAGGAAGCGAATAAACATAATTCAGGTGGCTTGCTCTGGAACTTTTAAGGTCGCCGCAATTAATAGATGCCCCCACCCAGAAGGACAGTCATTTATTTTAATCCATAACAGGGGCGAGGACTGTAGGTTGAACATAACGATACGCTGGTGATCTTGTCTGAGGTGGGGTATGACGTAGGAAGAGTGATTGTAGACAACGGGTACCATGAATCCTTGGAGAAGATGAATCTTGAGGTGAATATGAGACTATTTGAAACTCTAGTATATAGTTTTAATGGAGCACAAGTTATTACAAAAGGAGAGGTAGTTTTGCCGGTGGTTTAGGGAGTTGGCAAGCTGCGGGTAGAGAAGAAATAAGATTCCGATGAGCAAAGCTAGCTTGTCTTACAACATAATATTAGAGTGATCTACCCTAAACGAGTTCCAAGCAGCTACATCCACCTGTCATATGAGCATAAAGTACCCGACAGGAGATAAGTTTGGAGAAATAGTATCGGATTAACAGGTCATGCGATCTTGTTATCAAATTATAGTAAGAAGGTGAATGAGTGATGGAAAGAGGGAAAGAAGTGGAGAAATTCGTGAAGGGATATTAAGTGTTAAAAAATGGGGGTGGGGGGGGGGGGGGGGGGGGGGGGGGGGAGAAATTCATTCGAACTCATGAGGAACTTATATAAATTAAACTAAAAGATAGCAGGCAAGGATATGTGACAAGGATAGGCAGATAGTTGCCAAATGATATGAAAATGGAGCTCGTTACCTTAATAAAAGAATTTCATGATGTGTTTTCTTTCGGGTATGATGAGTTACTAGGGGAGTCTCTGGGGGTTTCACAACATCATTTAAATGTAGACCCAGAGGCAAGGCTGGTAAGACAGAAAAGGAGAAACTTTGGAGCAGAGTTGGACAAGTTAATAGATGGGGAGGTTCATAAGTTTTTGACATTGGTTCATATTCGAGAAACTCAATTATTGGAGTATTTATCCAATGTGCTTATGGTGACAAATCTTGGAGATAAGTGGAGTATGTGCATCGACTTTTGTGAGCTCAATAAAGGATGTCCTAAGGATCATTACCCATTGTCGTGCATTGATCAGTTAATGGATTCTACCTCTGGGTGCGAGCTATTAAGTATGATGGATGCTTTTCAGGGGTACCATAAAATCCCTTTGGCTAAGGAGGATCAACCTAAGGTGAGTTTTTTCACCTCAACTGTTACGTATTGTTTTGTTTCCATGTCATTTGGGATAAAAAATGCCGAAGCAACCTACCAAAAGCTGGTGGATAAGATGTTTAAATATTTGTTAAGATCGATCTAGAGGTCAACGTTGATGACATATTGGTAAAAAGTAAGAAGGCGGAGTCTCATGTGTGGGATCTCAAGTAGGCTTTTACAATATTAAAGACATATAAGATGAAGCTGAATCCCAAGAAGTATTCTTTTAGAGTTTGACCGAGCAAGTTATTAGGATATATGGTGATAGAACGATGCAAAGAGGTGGATCTAGATAAGGTGCGAGATGTAATAGAGATGCCCCACCCCTGAACTAGGAGGAAGGTTCAGGTACTAACAAATAATATAGAAGGTCACTGGCGATTCATTCTATGTCGGCCCAGAAGGGTTTTCCTTTTCAAAACTCTGAGGAAAGGGTTAAAATTCAAGTGGACAGAGGAAGCGGCAGGGGATTTTGAAAAATTGAGGGAGTGCTTGACCGAGATCCCACTATTGAGGAAGCCTATGCCAAGTGAGGATTTAATCCTATACATATTTGTTGGAGAATTCACTGTGATTTTGGTATTGATTCAAGAGAAGTTTGGGAGCCAAAGATGTACTTATTATATCGGTAGGATGTTTAATTGAAGTGTAGTTTTTAGTGGTTTTTGAAAATAAAGGTTCATTTGGCTTGATATTATCGGAAATCGATTCAACTGATGAATCAAAGTGTTTGTAGCTTGAAGAAATAAAAGGAAAATAAAATGTAAGCAATTAAACTAACTAAACTACACTAAGAAATGAAATTGCAAGTTGGTCGGATGCCTTGTCGTATGCCTCGAAATGAAAATGCAAAGCAATAATGAAAATAAGCAAGAACAAGCAATGTTTCACCAAGTACAAGCATGAAAGTTCAAGGTACAACCATGCTTGCATGAACATAAAAACTTGAATAATGCAAACTGACAAAAATCAGAAGCATGAATAGAAAGAACAATGAAAATTGACGCCAAAGTTTAAAACTTTACGAGAATTAACAAGCAACAAAGCATAGATCTAGGATTAAGCATGAAATAATGCTTGAAAATAAAATCCAAAATAAAGCATGTAAAATACTCAAAATAAAAATGATCCAAGACTCGATCTATGATCTAGACGTGTCACTTATCTAGATTCCATGGATGATTCATAAGATCTAACATGAAATCAAAGAGATATGGTAAAAAGCATAAAATTGAAGAACATGGATGAAATTAAAAGAGAGATTACTTGAATTAAATAGATAATCCAAAAACTTGAATGAAATTACAATCAAAATAAAATACAATGGAGTACTTGAATTCTTCTTAGGCTTACAAACCCGAGGCAAGTTTGAAAATTAAAATCTAAGAACTAGAGAAAGAATTTTTATCCAAACCCATGCAAGACTTGGGAAAATGAGAGATAATTCACAAAATGAGAGTTGGGTCTATTTATAATAGGTTTGATTGGGGTTAAATGGGTCAGATTGGGCTTTAAGGCTTGAAATTCATGAGTTTGACCAAAATTGACCCGTGTTGACCTTTCTAGCCACTTGGCTAGCCTTTTAGCACATTTTGGCTCGACGTGGCTTGACCATGGCCCGAGGTGGCTCAGCCATGGCCGAGCCTTGGTGTTGGATGTTGGGCTTGGGCGGCTGGGCGTGTGCCTTGCCGAGAGCTGGCGTGAGGTGGCATCGCCTTTGGCATGAAAGTTGGCATGAGGTGGTGAGTGCCCTGGGCAAGCATCGGGCGGAAGTTGCCTGGCATGCGCTCGTGTTGCGGGCGGGAGCGCAGCGCGCAGGCGCGCGTGCTGGCGCGGATTTTGGCGTAAAACTTGGCGTACGCCATGCCTTGGCGTGACTTATGGCTTGCCTTGGCGAGCATTCCAAAAAGTTTGGCCATTTTTGAACTTGCTCTTGGCACCAAATTCGGCACGGCTTGGCTTGAATTTTGGTCCTCAATGCCTTGGCCTATAAAATATGAATTTTGAACATAAAAAACCCAAGAATTTCACCAATCCTCAAATTAATAGAACCCATTTAACCAAATTAAATATAAAATCATCAAGAAACACGAAAGTTAATAAAACAAGAAAAACAACCTAGAAAACTAACTAATCAACTCAGAAACTAATAAAAACAGTATAAAATCCTAATTAAAAGCACAAGAAAAACACCACAATTACATGTAGAACAACCACCCCATACTTATCGGTTTGTTTATCCTCGAACAAAGAAAAGAATCGAGAATGTACATGAAATGAACATTATGCAAAAAAGAAAAATCTTTGTGCTTATCCTTATGAATATGATGAGAGTATCAACATAAACTCGTTATCGTCAAGCATTGCTCGTATTACTCTTTCTCAAATGAAAACCAAATCGATGATTTCCTCACAAATAGAATTTTGGGGGTGTTCGCTCAATTTGCTCAAGTGTTTGTTTATATGGGACGTGTATATGCTCGAATCGGACAATGCATGCACCTTGTCAAAATTTCACAAATTGAAAACTCAGAATTGCCCATTGTACATGACCAAACAAGAATCGAAAGAGGTCTTTATTTCAGGTTGTAATGTTGGCTCTTTGGAAAGGTATGGAATATTTGGAAAGAGTGGCTAACACACGATCAAACGTGATCAATAACACACAAAATCCAAACTTCTAGAACTCGAAGCTTATGATCGCTTCCCCCTTCCCAATTTACCAAACTTTTCACTAGAAACCCTTTCGTACATTCACACATTTTCCGACTTTTATTTCACAACACTTAGAAGCCTTTTTATTTTGGAGTTTGCTTCGTTTTACTAAATTTAGCCTTTTTGAACATTAGGCTTTTCGCTTAAATGCACACTTTATCACTTTTCATGATTTGTGTTGGAGTTTATTCGTTGTTCTCTTTCTTTCTTCTTTTATATGAACATAAGAGACTCAAAACCCAAAACCCATAATTTTTTTCCAACACATTTCTAGTCAACTAACAACATACACTCTCTCCTCACAATTTATGAAGATATGAGAGCTAAAAACAAGCTCGGCTAACAAGAAATGGGGCATAGGCTCAAGGGGGCTCATTTGGGATTTTTAAGTAGCTTATATATTTGGATATAGCCGGAATAAGGGTGATATATGTGCCTCGAGGTCATTTCCAAATTCAATAATGCACGAGCAAAATCAAGCCACCTCAATGCAATTTCCATAAAAATACAAGCAAAACCGATAATTCACACAAGGCTACTCACTAGTTTGCATCAGGTCTTAGAGACAAAATCAAAAGATCTTTTAGAGATTTTTAATCTTATCACGAGTAAATGTTGATTATATATATAGGCGGGTTTTGGACGAAGCACAAAAATTCAACTCCTTACACAAGAGGGCATATACATGTAAAAACCAGACAAGTAAACTATTTAAACTTCGAAGCATGTGGTGATTGCTCAACAATGTAATAAACACACACAAGACACAAAAATGACTCAACCATATAAATGCGCAACTAGTAAGCTTCACTCCTCCAAGAATGCGTCACTTCGCCAAGGCTCGAGTTAAGAAAGACAAATCATGCTTTGTAAAACCCGGACCCTAACCATCTACCTACCCCACACTTAGACCATGCGATGACCTTATTGCATTTTAATGAAGGCAAAAGAGGGTGAGATAGAAGCTTCCTTAATCGAGCGAGATTGGTTCGAGCTCGTTGGGGTCCACTTTAGAAGTAATCCAAGCAAAAACCGAGCATGGCTTGTTTCTCCCGGCTCCATGAACTCTACCAATCTTATCAAATCGGCCAAAGTTAGAGTCGTAAAACAAAACACTATAAAAGAAAATCACACAAAATCAAAAACGCGAGAAAATATGCACATGAATCAACACAAAACAAAACCAAGGGCTAAAAAGAACCAAAAGAAAGAAATAAAGAAAATAAAAGAAACAAATGAAAAGAACTTGGGTTGCCTCCCAAGAAGTGCTTTTTTAACGTCATTATCTTGACGAACTCCTTTTTTCTCATGGGGAAGTTGAGACGGGAGGATCCACCCAAGCAATAACCTCCTTTTCGGGAGGGTCCAATCTTCGAAACATTCTCGGTGCGTCACATAACGACAATGGCCTTCGATGAAAAGAAAATGTTTCAAATAGGCGAGTAAAAGTCGTCTTGGCTTGATCTTCGGGTGGAATTGTGGTTTGAAAGTGACCCAACAATTCATCTAAGAAACAATAGGAATAATGTCCGGCTAGATTTTCCAACATTTGTTTGATAAACGGGAGAGGGAAATGATCTTTCTTAGTGACCGCATTTAACTTTCTAAAATCGATATTCATCCTCCATCCCGTTGTAGCCCTCGTGGCCAAAAACTCTACTTTTTCGTTCTCTACGACGGTTATGCCACTCTCTTTCGGGACCATGTGAACAGGACTCGCCCATTCACTCTCGGCAATTGAAAAAATCAAGCCTTCCTCAAACAACTTCAATATCTCGGCCTTCATTATCTCCTTAAATTTAGATTTAACGCCCTTGGAATTCTCGAGAAGGTTTGGCATCATCCTTCAAAATGATCTTATACATGCAAGTCGAAGGGTTAATTCCCTTAATATCACCGATACTCTAACCAATAGCATCCTTATGGACTTTAAGCACTTCAATCAACCTCTCCTCTTCTTCTCGATTCGAATTGGCCAAGATAATAACCGGTTTGCTCTCCTATTCCTCCAAATAGACATACTTGAGGTGAGATGGGAGAGTCTTAAGCTCAGGCTTGTGCCTCCTCTCGTCTTCATTGGGGGTTAATTCAAATAATTCAACGATCCCCTTGGCAGCGTTCGGCAGCTGCGCGTGGGCTGGCTCAGCAGCGTTCGACCACTACGCGGGGCGGGCCTTCACTTGCGTCAAGGCGTGCATCAAGGTCCAATCTCACCTTCTTTTCACTTGTTAAAATCTAGCAAAAATCACACCCATCCACAAATTAATTCAGCCCATTTAGCCATACTAATTATAAATTCAAAAATAAACATGAAAAACCACAAAACGAGAAAACAACCTAATAAACTAACGAAACTCGACTCAAAACTACTAAAAACGACATTAAACTCTAATTAGAAGCACGAGAAAAACACCACAATTACATGCAAAACACTGCGACAAGATGTCAATTACAAGTTAATATCTTGTCAAAAGATGAGATTTTGATGGAGTGATATCTTGAGATGGGATTCACCTTTTATTTGAATTTATTATTATATTTCTAAGTTTATTTTATGTGAGGATGACAAGTTGATTTTCTTTAGTTCAGCTATATCTACTCTTGCTAATATTACTACGAGCATCAACTCTATCTCTATTCTAAATGGCACAAACTTCAAGTCATGGCAAGAGAATCTTTTAATAGTTCTCGAAGTCATGGATCTCGACCTTGCGATAAGGACTGGTTCCCCACCACCTCTTACGGGTAAAATTACTACGGATGAAAAGAAGATATGGAAAGGTGGGAGAAATCGAATCGCATGTTTATGATGATTATGAAGAAAGCCATTCCAGAAGCATTTAGGGGTACTATGTCTGAGAAAATCACTACAGCTAAAGAATTCCTTGCTGATATTGTGAAAAGGTTTGTTAATAACGAAAAGGCTGAAAACGCTCTTGACAAATCTGACCTCAATGAGGTATGGAAGTAAAGATAATATTAGGGAATACATTGTGGAAATGTCTCATATTGCTTCAAAATTGAGAGCACTCAAGCTTGAACTCTCTGAGGACTTGCTAGTGTATTTGGTTTTAATATCTCTTCCGAGACATTTTAATCAGTTTAAGGTGAGCTATAACTATCAAAAGAAGACTTGGTCTCTAAATGAGATCATCTCACACTGTGTTCAGGAAGAGGAAATGTTGAAGCAAAACAAGACTGAAAGTGCTAATATTGCCTCAACTTCCGAATTTAAGGGCAAGGGATTAAAGCGAAAGAATGATAAGGAAGCTGCACACACAACACCACAAAAGAAACAACAAAAGGCACCTAGTACAATAGACGGTAAAGGTTCTGGTACTAGTATGGGTTGTTTCTTCTATGGAGGTGAAGGACGTAGAAAGAAAGAGTGTACCAACTATCACACTTGGTGTTCTAAGAAAGGTATGCTGCTTAATTTGGTTTGTTCTAAGGTTAATTTAACTTCGGTTCCTAGATACACACGGTGGATAGATTCCGGTGCAACAACTCACATCAGTGTGTCTATGCAGGGTTACCTCCATTGTCGAAAGCCAAGTGATGGTGAAAGATACATCTATGTGGGCGATGGCAAGACAGTTGAAGTTCAAGCAATACGAAATTTTAGATTATATCTAAAGAATGGATATTATTTGGATCTTGATGAGACATTTGTTGTTTCGTCATTTAGACGAAATTTGATTTCTATTTCTGTTTTGGACATATTTCGTTATTCTTGTTCATTTGGAAGTCGAGAATCTTGTATGTTTCATGATTCAAAATTGGTTGGTTCGGATTCTTTATCAAGTTACGATAATCTTTACCCACTAGATATTATTTCTTCATTTAATGAATCTCTGCATCTACACGCATAAGGTATAAAAAGGAAATTAACCGATGAGAATTCAGCTAAGTTATGGCACAAGAAACTGGGTCATATCTCCAAACGGATAATTGAAAGACTTGTGTCTAATGAAATTCTCGACCCTTTAGATTTTACAAATTACGAGATTTGTGTTAATTGTATTACGGGAAAACAAATAAATAAAAGGATATTTGTAGCCAACAGGACTTCAGACATCTTAGAACTTATACATATGGATATGTGGGCCATTTCCTATGGTTGCATGGAATGGTCAACAATATTTTTTAACATTCATAGACGGTTTTTCTAAATATGGCTACATATATCTCATTCATGAAAAGCCACAGTCACTGGACGTGTTCAAATACTTTAAGGCTGAAGTTGAGAATCAACTCAATAAAAGGATTAAAAGCATTAAATCTGATCGTGTTGGTGAGTACTACGGTAGATATGATGGATCAGGTGAAGAGCGTCTAGGACCATTTGCTAAATTCCTAAATGAATGTGGTATCGTCCCACAGTACACCATGCCGGGTTCGCCTACTTTGAATGGTGTTGCTGAAAGACAAAATAGAATGCTGAAGGATATGTTAAGGAGTATGATTAGTCATTCTACCTTACCAAAATCACTCTAGGAGAAGCACTTAAAACCGCAGCATATATCCTTAACAGAGTTCCAACTAAAGCAACTGATAAAACTCCTTATGAACTTTGGATGGGTAAAAAGCCCAGTCTAAAGCATTTGCATGTATGGAGGTGTCCAGCCAAGGTTAGAACTTATAGGCCTAATGAAAAGAAACTAGACACAAGGACAATTAGTTTTTATTTTGTTAGATATTCTGAAAGATACATAGTGTACAAGTTTTATAATCGCACAACTAAAAACATTATTGAGATAGGAAATGTCCGGTTCTTTGAGGATGTTGAGTTTTCGGGCGGAGATAGAGTTAATGACTTTGTCTTTGAAGAGAAATATGTGGATATTCCCACGGGTGTTGTTCGCATTGATCAGGATTTTATTCCTGACTCTGTTCAAGACAAAAAATGAAGACAATGTTGGAGAATCTCCCATTCCACAAATTATTTCAAATCAACAAACTCTACAACCTCAAGAACCTATGCCATTAAGAAGTTCCACTAGGGAAAGAAGGAGTGGAATTTTAGATGATTACATTGCATTTCTCCAAGAAAATGAGACTGACATTAGAGTGATGGAGGATGATCCTATCAATTTCCATCAAGCCATTGAAAGCTCAAATTCTCAAAAGTGGATAGATGCAATGAATGAGGAGATTAAATCCATGAGTAACAATGACGTGTGGGAACTTGTCCCATTGCAAGAAGGTGCGAAACCCATTGGTTTCAAATGGATATTTAAGACCAAGAGGGATTCAAGAGGCAATGTGGAAATATATAAAACACATCTTGTTGTAAAGGGGTTTACATAGAAAGAAGTCATCGATTATAAAAAGACTTTCTCTCCAGTTTTTTTAAAAGACTCTTTCAGGATTATAATGGCATTAGTGGCACATTTTGATCTTGAGTTTTATCAGATGGATGTAAAGATAGCGTTCCTCAATGGCGACATTGATGAAATAATTTATATGGTGCAACCTGAAAACTTTATTTCGAAAGATTCAAAGAATATGGTTTGCAAACTTAAGAAATTTATCTATGGGCTCAAGTAGGCATCTAGACAATGGTATTTCAAGTTTCATCAAGTGATCATCTCATTTGGTTTGAGATTAATTTGTTCTAAGATTGTGTATACCATAAGTTTTGTGGGAGAAAATACATATTTTTGATTTTGTATGTCGATGACATTTTGCTTGTCAGCAATGATATAGGCTTATTGCACAACACCAAGAGATTTCTAGCTAAGAATTTTGAGATGAAGGATCTTGGTGATGCATCTTTTCTGTTAGGGATAGAAATACATCGAGATCGTTTTAGGGTAATTTGGGATTATCGCAAAAGTTTGGAAAGGTTCTTAAAAGGTATGGCATGCAAGACTGTAAACCAGGAGATAACCCAGTGACTAAGGGAGACAAATTTAGTCTCGAACAGTGCCCTAAGAATAAATTAGAGGACAAAGAAATGCAGAAGATTCCTTATGCTTCAGCAGTAGGCAGTCTAATGTATGCTCAAGTATGTACGCGTCTGGATATTGCGTTCATTGTTGGGATGCTGGGCTGATATTTGAGCAAGCCAGGACTAGACCATTGGAAGGCAACCAAACGAGTCTTGAGGTACTTACAAAGAACAAAAGATTACATGCTCACATATCGGAGTTCAGATCAGATTGAGATCGTTGGATATTCTGACTCCGATCATGCTGGATGCCAAGATAATGTGAAATCTACATCACGTAATTTATTCTTGCTAGCTGGGGGTGCTATATCTTAGAGAAGTGTTAAACAGTATATTATAGCCTCCTCTACAATGGAATCAGAATTTATAGAATGTAATGAGGCATCTAACCACGGAGTATGGCTCCGAAACATTATCACGAGGCTGCGCAAAGTGGATGGTATTGAAAAACCACTTAAGTTATTTTGTGACAATAAATCGGTAGTCTTGTATTCCAATAACAACAGAAGATTGACGAAGTCTAGGCATATAGACATCAAGTTTCTAGTTATTAAAGAGAAAATTCAAAGTGAACAGTTGTCTATTGAACATATCGGTATAAACTACATGATTGCGGATCCGCTTACGAAGGGATTGCCACCCAAAACGTTTCATGAGCATACTGCTAGTATGGGTGTCAAACATTTTGAGGATATTTAATTTTTTAGTGGGAGTTGTGTGATTATAATGTTCTCTTTTGTAGACATATTTTTTAGTTACTTCAGTTAAGGATATTTTTAGTTTATTTTCTGAGAAGTTAAAGTTATTTGGTTGGTTCACACTTGATTTTAGTATATGGTTGATCTCACAAAGGTTATAAGGTGGACCAGTTGGGAATATGCATGTTACCATCACAATACATGAAATCTCCATGCTACATATCCACATCATGATCCATGTCTTTCTGATGTGTTAACATACGTGACCATTGATGGGTTGAGTTACGATAAATGTAATGAAGGCTGCTTTGATCCTATGTTGATACTAATGGACCGGATTATATATAAATACATCTTAGTTATGAAATTTTCTGTGTGTTAAAATCAAATATATCAGGATACAGATTATGTGTGTGTGTGTGTGTGTGTGTGTGTGTGTGTGTGTGTGTATATATATATATATATATATATATATATATATATATATATATATATATATATATATATATGATTAGGTTCAAATGAGAACCATATCCTTATTTCTGAACCTAATGTCAATTATGAGCCTTAGATCTAATTAAATGGATGGATCAGATTTTTTATATATTTCCTTATTTGATTAAAAGTATTAAGATTTTATAACAAAACCACTGATGGTGTATATAACTAAAATATTGATAAAGCACAGTAATTGTATACTAAAAACACTACTAGTATATAATAAAAGCACTAGTTCGCAGGTTCACAAATAAGGGAGGGCTCTCATTGGAACCTACCCCTATATATATGGACACATACATACACACATTTACAAAAGAGGGAGGTGTTTTTGTTACTAATAAACATAGGAAGGCAGCAGTCTAACTAATTCCTAAATTTCTAGGATTTACAATTTTAACAAACTCTAGGTTAGTTGAATGATAGACCAAGTTAGAAGCATCAAGAAAATATTGAATACATATTGTATATCATAATACCAATTACAAGATTACGTTAATGACTCTGGATTTTTTTTTCCTCGAGCTGACAAAAAAAAGAAGTTAATTTCTATTACTTTATATTTTATATAAATGTTAAAAAATAAACCTTTCATATAGTTACTTGAGAAATATGTAAAGAGTCAAACTCTTCATAGTATAATTTTGGCTGCATTCTTGTCAGACCATTCTGATGGATCATCCGTGAAGTCAAAATTCATAACTAATATATTATAATATAAAAACTAATACATCACACTAAAAATAACCAATATATCATAGTATTAATACATCATAATACGAAAATCAGTATATCATATTACGGGTCATAATTTTATAAAAAAATCAACACCTTTAATTACAAAAAATAATAAATTATTGTACAAAAAATAATAAATAATATTAAGGGATCAATTCATTTTAAGGGATCCCTTAACAATTCATAAAGTTATTTTGTAGATTTAAGGGATCCCTTAAAATAATAAATAATATTTTTTGTAGATTTAAGGGATCAATTTCAGATCGGAAATCACCATGCAACTCCTCGCGTTGCAATCTACGATTTTCTCAATTTATATTTTCAAATTGGTGAGCACCGATAAAAGTAGGGTTTTTTTCACTTTTCTCTTTTCTTCTTTTCTTTCGTCTCGATTTCTGACTCTCTCTCTCTCTCTCTCTCCCATCAATTGTGATTTTGGGCGCATGTGTGTCGCCGATGATGTGGTGTGTGCAGGTGTTGAGATGTTTATTAAATTTATTTTGTATTAATGTGGCTTTTGAAAATGATTTTATCAATTTGCATATGTTATATGCAGGTTTTGGATGGTGAGGTTTGGAGTATAAAGTTGTTCAAATATCACAAAAAATAGTTAAAATATCACAAAAAATAGTTGAAATATCACATAATTCTTGATATTTGATTTCTATAATTACGTGAATTTTTTAAAATAAATAATTCAGAGTATTACAAATGTAATTAAAAGTATTAGAAAAGGTATTAAAAGTATCACAAAACACACTTTTTTTTATCACAAAAGTAGTATGAGTTTTTACAATACCTGATCAAGTACCACAAAATATATTAAAAGTATCAGAAAAGATATTAAACATATCACAAAACACACTTATTTTTGTATCACAAAAGTAGAATGAATTTTTACAATATCTGATCAAGTATCACAAAATATATTAAAAATATCCCCAAAAATACTTATTTTTATATCGCATAAATAGTATGAATTTTTACAATATCTAATCAAGTATCACAAAATATATTAAAAGTATCAGAAAAGATATTAAAAGTATCACAAAACACACTTATTTTTGTATCACAAAAAGTAGTATGAATTTTTACAATATCTAATCAAGTATCACAAAATATATTAAAAGTATCAGAAAAGATATTAAAAGTATCACAGAACCACACTTATTTTTGTATCACAAAAGTAGTATGAATTTTTACAATATCTAATCAAGTATCACAAAATATATTAAAAGTATCAGAAAAGATATTAAAAGTATCACACAACACACTTATTTTTGTATCACATAAATAGTATGAATTTTTACAATATCTGATCAAGTATCATAAAATATATTAAAAGTATCAGAAAAGATATTAAAAGTATCACATAACACACTTATTTGTGTATCACAAAAGTAGTATGATTTTTTTACAATATCTGATCAAGTATCACAAAATATATTAAAAGTATCAAAAAAGATATTAAAAGTATTACAGAATACACATATTACAAAATGTAGTACAATGTACAAGTATTAGAAAATGTGCGTTACTTTTAATATATTTTGTGATATGCGATCAATTTTTTTTAATAATCTTAATTATTTAAATGTAATAGACACATATGTAAGTAAAAGAAATACAATTATAGAATATGTAATATTTTAATTATATTTCGTAAATAATATTTTTATGATACTTTGATTTTTGTAATAAAAAAAAAGAAGTAAAAATATAAAATATAACATGTGTCGATTTTGTGATACTTTTACTTGAATATGTGATACTTTTAACTACTTTTGTAATACTTAAAACTGGGCATATTCTATTTTTTTTTCGGCGACATTTTTTTTATTGAATTTGCAGTTTTGTAGAGTGGATCGAGAAATTACTCGATTATGTGATACGTTTTGTTTAATCAAAATTTCGTCCGGTGAATCGCTGTAAATTGGAGGTTAAAATTAATGAATTTTTGACTTTGACCTCAGATCTACGGTGATTGGAGCAATAAATTATAAATCCAATTGCGAAGTTTGAACGAGGAAGACGAGGCGATTACAACGATAAAATATTTGTAAAAAAAATATCGTTGGTAAATAATGGAGGTGGCGTCCGGCGGCGGTCAGAGGTGGCAGCCGGCGGCGGCGGATGGCGACCGGCAATCGGAAGTGGCGGCCTGAGTCCAAAGGTGGGGGGAGCACGATTGTTGTTCGTGTGCTTGTTTGTGATAGAAAATTAATATATTTTCTTTTAATGGATGGGTTAGGGCGAGTCAGATGGGTTGGGTGGATCAATTAATGAATCTGGTAAAAAGTAGTCTCATACTATGTGACCGATCTCACCCAAGACCTACCCGGGATCAAATTATCTAACAGATAATGACCAATCTATCTGATTAGACACGTATTCACCTTATAATTTTGACACCATCTCATACGACCATTATAGCATAGGGAACTTTTACGGTGTCTTTACGGCACCATTCCTCAATCAATGGGAACCGTTAGATTAATGGGAATATAAATTTAGACTTTTCATATTACGAAATCAACGCTTGTAAATACAGGAGGGGGTAGGGGCATAGTGCCGTAAATGCACCGTAGTCATTTCCTGTAACATACCATTGAATCTCTCTAAATCATGGCAATCAGAGTTGTTTTAACGAAAATATAAAATACAAAAAATGAGAGAAAAAGAAAAGGTAAAAGAATTTCTCAAAAGGTTCGACCATAATTGAACAGAGAGATCAACGACAATGAGAAAGCAAGTTCAGAAAGTGACAAGTATCAAAGGCTTTTCCAATTTATATTTTCTTACTTTCACCTAACAAATTACCTAAACTTTTGGCTCTGTGAAAATTACTTGTACGCATATAAGAGTAGTTTTGGACCTTTTGGTCACTCCGCTACGCTAGACCCCATGCAATGCGTGCACCTGAGAAAATAAATCTGAAAATATTTAGACTTGATGTGTATATATTAATATATATATATATATATATATATATATATATATATATATATATATATATAAGAATTTACTAGTTAAATACCGGTGTCTTATACGGGAATTGGTCCGGCCTAAATAGACAGATGACCCAAGCTGTCTCTCCACGTCTGAAAAGATAATAATAGTCAGATCTGGCTAACCCTCTCCTGACCTCATTTAACAACGTGACAGACATTCCCCTGGTGCGACTCAGGAGGGAAGAAAGGTTTAAGGCGAGGGATCTCACCTTCATGTCAACCTGATCTGACCCGGATTACCGATCTGGAATTGGTCTTCATGAAAAACAGATCAGGGCTTTAGCAAGAAATCAGGAGGTAATTTGATCCAGGATCTAAGCCTGTCAGCTCTTTTCTAGAGAAGAACTGAGCTGGCTCTCCCAAAGAAAGTCAGAGAAGTATATTGAGATAAGAAAGGAATTACCCCCAGCCAAGGATAAGCCTAGTCCAGCATAGATCCTCTCTAAGATAATTATAGGAGGGACACGATTAGGGCGGATCAGGCACTCTGTTCTCCACTAAGTGGACAAGTGGAACCACTTGTCATGATTGGTTGCGCAACGGCCCGAGATTCGCGACCTTTGTTTCTGAGATCCCGGATGGGGTCCCTGATGGGAAAACTATAAATACCTTAGCCTCAAGGATGAGAGAGGTATGTCATTCTTGTGCATTCTTTTCCTTGCCCACTGAAATACTACATACGCTTATCTGACTTAAGCATCGAAGAGGTTTCTACCGGAAAACCTCCGGTGGTCCTTTTCTGACGTGTTTTTGGGTGCAGGTCAGGTTCACGTAAGGCGAAGTGTTAATCTCAGGCGTCGTCATATTTTGGGTGAAACAATTGGCGCCGTCTGTGGGAAGAAACTAGCTAAGACGTGAGAGTAACACATAGATTCAGCGGGGCTATGGCAAAATCTGGTGGGGGAACTGGGTGGTACTCCTTGTTCCGCCGCACCATGGGGCATGCCACAGTCGACAGGGCCATCACCGACGAGGCCAGTGGGGCAGGACCGTCGGCAGCAGTCGGACCGAGCACCGCGCAACCCCCCTCTGGTGGATCCACACCTGTTGATGGTGGATCGCTGAACGAAACTTTCCTCAAGCAGCTGTCTGAGCTCATCGGAAAAGCCGTGGAAGTGGCTGTGGAGAAGAAGTTTGCAGAGTTCTCAACGCCACCATCTAAAACACCCCCAGCCCGGACAGTTCCGCTATCGGAAACAGAACCGTCGCGCAACCAGCGCACGGTTCGGACCCCCCTCCAGGAAAGAGAGGAGAATTTTTCCACTTCTGATAGTGAAACATCGGGCCAGGCTAACCCGGATCTCGCCGAGCAGATGCAAAATCTGCAGAAGGAGATCAGGGAGTTTAAGAGAAAAATGGCAAGCACGGAGGCGGCGCCGGCACGGAGAGGCACGCTGTTCACTGAGGAGGTCATGCATGATGATGTACCAGCCTCTTAAAGATCCCTGGGCTTTGAGTACAATGTGACAACAGACCCATGGGATCACCTGAGTCATTTTGAAATCGCAGCGGCTGTGCACAAATTCTCTGCCGCGGATATGTGCCGAGTCTTCCCAATGACCTTCACTAAATCAGCCCAGCTGTGGTTTAGTCAGTTGCCGCTGCGTTCTATCAGCAACTTTGATGAATTATGCTTGGCATTTATGCATCAGTTTATCAGCTACAGGAAATATTAGAAAATGCCATTGGAACTTTTCAGCCTGAAACAAAAGGAGAATGAAAATTTACGCCCATATATCAAGCGATTCACAGATGCAAAGTTAGAGGTGCCATCAGCATCTGAGGAGCTCTTGGTTAACGCGTTGGCACAAGGGCTCAGGAGGGGAGAATTTTTTCAGTCATTGGTAGTAAATCCAGCACTGAAATTCGGAGAGCTCCTGGAACGAGCAGAGAAGTACATCCATCTGGAGGAGGCCTTAAAAATCAAGGAAGAGTTAGATTACAAAAGAGACCGATACGACAGAGAAGAGAGGGTGCCGATGAAGAGGTCCAGGCCAGATCTGGCGGGAGGACGACCTCGTTTCGACAAATACACACCCCTGGCGACACCTCAGGGGGAGATCTTGCAAGCGATAGAGAGGCACCCCGACCTTAAGTGGCCCAAAACTTACTCTCAAAATTTGCGGAAAGAAAGGTCTGACCGATTCTGTCGGTATCATAATGAGTACGGCCATGACACAAACCAGTGTACTCATATGAAAGACGAGTTGGAGAGAATGGTGCAGGCTGGGTACCTCAAAGAGTTCGTGCGGATGCGAAAGGAAGAGCCCAGGCCTGACTCCTATACAAAAGGTCGGTCTCAGGAAAACAGGTGTAGTTTGGATAACCACTGTGCCGGGCGAAGAAATGATCAGGCGCAGGAAGTGCGGGGAGAGATCTTCATGATTACAGGGGGCGAATGGGATGAACATTCCAGATGAACCCAGAATAATTATGTGCGTGCTGCGAAAGACCTGACCAAAAAGGGAAAACAGATCGGACAGGTGGCCCTAAGCCCGAATGTTTATTTAAGAGGATGAAAATAGGATTCTAGCCCCCCATATGGATGCCCTAGTCATAACAGCTACCATTGCTAACTACAATGTTCGGCGGATCTTCGTAGACACGGGAAGTTCAGCAGACATCATGTTTTATGATTGCTTCAGACAGATGAACTTGGATGTAGAATTGGAAGAGGTCACGACCTCGCTGGTGGGATTTGCTGGGGGAGCGTTGAAACCCCTGGGCGCAATAAACCTCTTGGTAACTCTAGGGGAAGAGCCTTTCAGACAGACCAGAACGATCCGATCCTTGGTGGTGGATGCAGCTTCCTCTTATAATGTTATGTTAGGAAACCATCCTTAAGCAAATTCCAAGCAGTGATCTCGGTCTACCACATGAAATTGAAATTCCCAGCTCATGATGGAGTGGGTGAGGTTCGAGGAGACCAATATACATCGCGTCGAACAGAAGAAGATAGACCTGAGATGACTCAGAGAGAAGAGAATTTGATGACGGTGGAGGTAGTCACAGGAGACGATAGTCGAGTCCTTCGTGTTGGGATGACCCTCAACCCTGAAGTGTTGGTAGATTTGGTGGCCCTACTGCAGAGTAGTGCGGACATTTTTGCCTGGTCTCCCCAAGACCTCGTCGGGATAGACCCAGCGGTGGCAGACCGCTCGTCGTTGAAGCATCAAAAATAATATTTATAAAAGTCCTGGACTTTCCTCTACTAACTAGTAGCAGTGGCAAGTAAGTGTCGATCCCACGAGGAGTGTGGTTAGATTGTGATAGTTCGTATTTTATTTAAACTAAGAATTGGGGTAGGAATTGTGAACTAATCTAAGAAAACTAAATAATTAAAGAAAGCAATTAAATAACGAAACAAATTAATAAAGCTTCCAATCCTAGTTCCATTTCCACCCTCGTTCCACTCATATAACCAACCACAATACCATAATCCATTCATCATATAAGACTAAAAACCCTAAGTAGCAATAAGCTCTGCTACTCGAATTCACCCTTACTGTATAGTCAATTAAAATAAGTTCTTTAATTGATTCTATTTATTGAATAACATAGAATAAGCTCTCTAGATTCAACCCAACAACAGCATTAATATCTAGGCAAATAGGTTCAACATCGCACATCGCGACGACCGACGCGAGTCATCCTTGCCACAACGCGAGCCATCGACGCTACCATCCTGATTCTTGGGTTTTTTCTCTCCGTTCCGTTGATCCTCGTCTTTCAACTTCAGTGTGGAATAT